>WKFP01013986.1:112338-378723 GCA_011057875.1 Pterocles orientalis | reverse complement strand
GCCCCCTCCCCCCCCCCCCCCCCAGGACTCTCAGGACCTTTGGTAGCTGATTCAAGAGGGGTCCTGCCATAACATCTGCTAGCTCCTTCAGTACTCCAGGATGAATCCCATCAGGCCCCATGGACTTCTGATCATTTGGCTGACACAGCTGGTCCCTTACAATTCCAGTGTCCACAAATGGAAAGTCACTGTTGCCACACTCGTGGTCCTCCGACTCAGGACATCGCACAGCCCAAGGTCTATTTGTATTATTAAAGACTAAAGCGAAAAAACCCATCAAATGCCTCTGCCTTTCCTTCACCCTCATTAGGCAGGTGACCATCTTCAACAAGTATTTGTCCAATGTTTCCTTTAGACCTCCCCTTGGTCTTAACATACTTTAACAAGTATTTTTTCTTCTCTGACACAATACTGGCCAGTTTCAACCCTAATTGAGTTTTGACCTTTCATGTCTTCTCCCTGAATACATGAGCCACAGCTCTGTAATCTTCCTGCAAAGCCTGGCCTTGCTTCCAGAGATCACAAAATTTCCTTTTCCTCTTGAGCTCCACAAGGAGCTCCCTGTTCAGCCAAGCTAGTCTTCTGCCCAGTTTGCTTGACTTCCGACACAGCAGAATTGCCTGCTCCTGTGCTTCTTAAAGAATGACCAGCACCTGTAGACCCCTAAGCTCTCAAAAGCAGATTCCAGGGTACTCTGTTAAGTAGCTCCCTGAATAGCTTAAAGTTTGCTCTCTTGAAGTCCACGGTAGCAACTTGGCTGTCTTTTTTTCTTATTATACTGAAAAATTTAAACTCAACTGTTTCATGATCACTGTGGTCAAGACAGCCACATCGCCCAGAGTCCTCCTCTATTCACACACAGCAAAACTAAGAGGGCATCTTTCCTAGTGGCTCACTGAGTACTTGTGACAAGAAGCTATCTCCCACATGAGGAGACGAGGATGGACCAGAATAAAGGTGGGTTTTGTTTGCCTGGTTTCGCTTTGTTTTTCTTTTCAAGCAGGGATATATCCCAAGCAGGGATGTATCTCTTCCACACATTAAGACCCTGTGCTTAGTAGACAGCCCAGATTAGGCTCCAGCATTAAAGCACCACACGTATAGAGAGTAGTTTTATATTTCAGCCCTAAGGTAGGGAGGCAGAGCTCTGACCTGTGCAGCAGAACAGGGCTGCAACCAGCTGGGACTTACTTGTATACAGGCTTATGGACACCCCTTCTCCTTCCGTCTGACCATCAGCTGCTACTGCAAATACTGTGAAATCGTACATCGTCCCAGGGGTTAACTCGGTAACTTCAGTGACATTGGATGTCCGGTTGCTAACAGAGGAACCATTGACAACCTCTATCCTGTAAGTGTAGGAGTTGGAAGCAGTGTCGTTCACTGCCCACGTTAAGTTGACAGAAGTCACACCAACGTATACTGCCTTGAGATCATGGACTGGGCTGGGCTCTGTGAAAGACAAGAGAACAATCTGTTAACCTGCAAGAACATCTGCACACATCGATGGACAGAAGAGACACAGGCACATCACTGCTTCACTGTCCTGACATCACTCATCGTTCAGAGTGCAGGAGCACTCCAGCAACATCACCACATGCGCATGGAGGCTTGTGCATCAATGGGCAGCTAAGAGGGAACTGAAGAAAAGTCATCCTGAGTGGGATGTATCTCCCTTTGACACAGCAAAGCAGAAGCACAGGTCACCACAGTGCCAGGACTCCCAGGGCTTCCCCTGGGGATTTAGAAAGGTGGGCAGGAAAGAGACAAGAATGGAGTTGGAGGCAGGGAAGAAACATAATTAAAAACAGAAGAAAAACATCAGACCTATGTTTCTGCTGCACTCTAACATCCCATCCTTTGCATATAGGTAGGTAGAGCCCTGAGCTACACAGCAAAATACAGTCCAGCAGAAACAGGGCTGCAAGAAACTGTAACTTACTCGTATATGTGCTTATGGACACCCCTTCTCCTTCCGTCTGATTATCACCCACTACTGCATATACTGTGAAATTGTACATTGTCCCAGGGATTAACTCAGTAACTTCGGCTTTGTTGACACTGGACACCAGGTTCCTAATGGAGCTACCGTTTACAACCTCTATCCTGTACATGTAGGAGTTGGAAGCAGTGTCGTTCACCACCCACGATAAGTTGATAGAAGTCACACCAACATATTCTGCCTTGAGATCAAGAACTAGTCTGGGCTCTGTGAAAGGCATGGAAAAAAAAAAAATCTTTTGACCTGCAAGAATATTTGCTGACAAACGCACAAAGCATTCTTCTCCCCATGCTACCCAAACAACAGGTCTCTGTAAAACAGTGATCAGTCTGTGAAAATAATCAAGCCATCCTTATATGTTGCAAGCCACACTTTCTAGCTCCACAGTCTACTCTTCCTTTAACTCTTCAAGCTTCACTTCATCTCAAGGAGTAAAACTGTGCAGGTGCAGCAGTGATACCATCCTGCCTCAGCTGTCAGCTTCACGCAGGGTGCTGAGAAAGACTGGAACACACAATCTGCTGTTATTTTTTCCTTAACTGGCCACCCCAAAGAGAACAGCTTTTTTAGTGGCAAGATGCACACAGCTCTCCTCTAGATATGCGATACAGCACCCTGTACACTAGGTAGCGTGCTTCAGCTGTACTCTGTTATGTATGTATTTTAAATTTACATGTCACAGTATGTTTGAACTGTTGCAGCTGTAACCTAAAAAGCCGTAATAAAATGGGAAGGGAGCCCGAGCCTAACAGTGATAAAACTATTTCAAGGCCACGTGACAATCACAGCGTTAACTGCACTCCCAGTCAGCGGTGCAGATACCTTTCTTTGGCTTATTTCCTATTCCAGTAAAACAGCTGGATCCACGCCCCTGTGATACCCTTTGCACTCTGGACTAGAGTTCGGGCTTAAAATGCTAACACAGCACAAAAGCACAAAAAACCCCCCACACTGAGGATTCACAGCGGAAACCACTTACGTGTTACATTGTTCCCATCACTTATTGCCCCCTCTGTTGCTCTCACACTCCGGGGTGACCTTCCCCGTCCATAGGTTTTGTTCCCATTTCCAGAGTTTACTGATAAGTTATCATTACTACTGGTTCCCATTTCTGCAGTTACATTTCTTGAGCTGCAATCCTCAGTGCCTGAAAGAATGAATACAAAGCAATAAACACCTTAGCAAAAATTCTGGGTTTCCCACTTGCAAAAGTAGAGTAATTTATAGATATCATGCACAGACCCGTCACTCCTGTCTGCCCAGTTTGTTCTCCTACAGAGATTTCACTGCACATTTCCTAGTTCTACCACTTTTAACTTCTGTCAATTTGAATTAGATGAAGGAATTGCGACATTATTTTGGTCATTCACTGACTCTCCTCATGGTTTGGATGAAAGCTAGCATGATCTGCTCTTTTTTTCAGCACAGTTTTATTTGAAAAGGATTGAACAAACTTGCAGCCACATTTCTGCATGTGAATCTCCCTCACGTATTATCAGATGCTCGCTGCTTTACTCAACATGGCACAACAATTTTGTCTCTTCCCTTCAGCGCATGAGCAAAGAAGTTCTCGTATTCCCACAGTGTGTTCCCACAGGTACGGAAGAGACACGCCGTCCACACAGAAAACAACTGCAGGTTGACACAGCACAGCCCAAAGTGCAGAGAGAGTTGCTTCAGGCCCTGATTCTACAGGCTGACTCACCACGTCTGTGTTCAGTATTAAGGCAGAACTCATCTGCGAGTACTTTTGGAAATTTTTGCCACATGAGAACTTGTCATCTTGGCAAGTACAGCAGTTGCTATACTGCCTTCAGAAAAATCCTTAAAGCATCACTTTGGGTGTCTTTTCTTGCTTTGGGGTTTGTTTTGTATTGCCTTTAAGTGTATTTTCCAATCTTTCTAAGCACATAAATCTGTACTTGACTCTACCAGAACTCTTTACAAACTGAAAGGCAATGGGATTAAAGTGCACACTTGTATCTTTAAATATCCTTAAATGCATTGCAGGAATTACAGTCACTAAAATAAGCAAGTTTACATTTTTGAATGCTATTTCTAAAAACTATTTTCAGGAAGTTTTTTTTTAATACTTAGCTGATACTGTTTGATCTTTCTTAAAAGAAATTAAGATAATGAGAGTTACATACAAAAGAAAATATAATTAAGTAACAGAAGGATACTTACAGGCAATTGTATATCTGACCTGAAAGACAAAAATAAATAATAGAGATTAAAACTTTAAAACTCCTGAAAGGTCAAATAAAATAATAACTATCTTAATTAACACACAGAGGGAGAAAAAAAAATTTAAAAAAAGTCTATTGTTGTGCTCCAGACTTTTCAACCTGCAAAACAGACACCTAAAAATCTACTGGCATAAAAATAACAACAAAAGTATACCAAACTATTACAGGAAAAAAATCAAACATGCTGGTAAAATGTTAGTTTCCACTTCTTTTTTTAACCCAAACAGTTTATTTTTTCACAAAACCAGCATGCATAACATATGCTGATTATTTTGCGCATATAAATGGTGGACTCAGCAGTGTCAGGTTTACGGTTCGACTTGATGATCTTAAAGGTCTTTTCCAACCTAAATGACTCTATGGTTTGATATAAATTTAAAAACAAAACTTTTAAGATTTTAGTCAAAAGACACTTCTGTTAGCACCTTCGACACTATCCCACAAAAAGCAGATGTGAATTAGCTCTTCTTTATTCATATTTCTTTCATCCTATTACTGTATAAACTTTACTATTACTTCTCACAAAAAAATATTTTGCATTTTCCAAAACAAACTCGGTGTTGTTGAAGTAAAAAACATTCAGTCTACATTTTGAAAACTAGCTTATGGATGTGTACATGCCCAGCTGCCATTTAACTGTAACCTGAACCCACTCTGCTGGTAGGACCGACAGGACACCACAATTTTGCTTTGAGTATGTTTTTTTAGTCTTTCAACTTTATGCCTCTACTTCCAAATAAGCCATTTCCCCTCCTGTTCGCGTGCAAACTGGCCTGTAAATTGCTTTCTTCGTCTCCCTCCAGGTGGCAGCACAAAATGCTCCTAAAGGAGTGAAATAAAAGCCCCAGACTGAGGTCTGCAGGGCTTCAGAGGGAAACTGATTTCCTGAGACTCTTGTTGCCAGCTGATGCCAACCGACTGCAGCAGCCACTTTTGTCATGTAACAAACAGATGACTTCAGCAATTGTATCAGGGATTAAATACAACTCTTCACCTTGCAAAGCTGCACACGACAAGGCAAAAACAAGCACGCAGAGATGTCCCACAGAGCGGCAGGTCCCCGGCGTGGTGCTGGAGATCCACGGGTCACAGTGCCTTGTGCCAGGGATGCCTGCGGGCAGAGGAGGTTTTTGCCCACTCACGTCTGGGTCTGGTTTTGGCATCGGTGGGGGTGCAGGCAGAGGCAGTTTCTACCATCACCTGCAGAAGGGCTAGTCCTCTATTGGACCTTACACTGTGTTGCTCTGAGGAAATCCAGCCTCGCTTTACACTGGATGGTGCCAAGCCTGCTGATTGCAGAGGCTGACACATTTATCTAAAGCACTTGAAACTCTCATTTTCTCTTTCCACTCTGTTTTCTTAGACAGTTTCTCAGCTGTTTCTGCAATGCCATGAGCTAACTCAAAATAAGCAGCTATATCACAACAACCCAATGCACAGCCTGTATCCCAAACCACCCGCCCCCCAGGTCTCACACTGCTGGTGCCACAAGTAGCTCCATCCACAGTGGCTCCCCGCATCACAGTCATGGGCCCAAGCAGAGGCACCATCAAATAGTCAGAAGATACCATTAAATCATTTTGTTCTCCAGATGAGAGACTACACGAACCACACTCCCCAAAGATGAAGCAGGCCAACTGACTAGAAGCAACCCCTCCAGCTTACAGTAAGGGGAAACACAGCAGAAGCAAGCTTCAAGTGGAGAGGCCCCCTTTCAGCCTGTGACAGTCTTGGTGCCACAACAAGAAGAGTTTGAGCATGCTTCCTAGGCAAAAAAGCACTTGTAAGCACCCAAGAGCTGTCAGCCCTATTGACAACGCAGATGTCCTGCATACAAGCCTGAGGCTCCTCCTCAACCTTTCCGAATATTTGAGAGCCCAGCCAAACTGCAAAGCTGTTAGGAAGCAAGGAAATGTTCGTCTGTGCTCAGGGCAAAAGCCCTTCTGTATTCTTTCACAAAGAAGTGGCCAAGGAAGAAGACACCAAAGGAAAAAGCCACTCTTCGGGCAGGAAAACACTACTGCGCCATGTTCAGAGTAGAAGAAACAGCTGCTGAATGATGAGCAAGAGGCGAGATTGCCTGAAAAGCAGGCCAACCTAAAAGCAAAGCCAAAAAGAGGCTATGTTTAATAAGAAAGGGAAATCACAAAAAGAACAACTAAAACCTCAACGAGAAACTCCTTAGGCCTAAGTCACAGTGATTTCGGCAGCCCTACAGACAAAACAGCAAAAGCCTGACGTTGTTCACAACCTGTCCTTCAGTTACTTTCTCTTCTGTAAAAGTGCCTGAAGATGAAGTTTCTTGTCTCCTTCTCCCCATATCCTGAGTTCAGGGGCACAGCATCCCTCCTGAGCACCAGGAAAAAACAGACATTGTGGCCACTACCCAGTCCCCCCTCCCCGCTTCTCACCTCGCCATCTCTCCCCTGCCTGCTCAAACAAGGAGCATGTTGGTTCCTGTTTTACTCCCAGCTACAGCCATCTAAGCTAACGGCAAACTATTACCAAGCTGATAGACATTTGGTTGTACTGGTCTGGGATTTGCTAATGATGTTCAAACAACAAAAGGAAAGTTATGCTAAAACTCCTGTCACCTGAGGAATGAACAGCTTCCTGTCATTTTACTAGCTTTTGTTTATCACCCACTTCAGCAATACCCCCTCACAACAGCCCTCTGGCTTTCTAGAGCCCTCTGTGCAAACCAAATTCAAAAAAAGCACATCTCATTGGCAGCAGACCGGCCTCCTTCTGAAACCCAAAACTGCGCAAAACAAATGATCCCATTCCCAAGTGTCAGCCTGCCTGACTCAGTCATTCCGTGCTGTATTTTTCAACACAAGCCACGAACTGAACTGTTCTCCGGCCTTATGTTATCACTTATTGAGATGCTATTTATACAAAACATTTGAGGACATTTGTGCTGAACACCCGATTCTCCTTGTGTTTACATCAAATATATAAGGAGCTCTGCTTTTCTTTTCAATGACATGAATCCATATCATTCACGTATAGAGTTGGGTACATTTTTAACCAAAAAACTGGAACTCGGTGTAGGGATGGAACATCCCTCCCCAAGAAAATACTCAACAGATCAAGAAAAGACAGCAAAACGCAAGCACTGAACATTTCAGCTGAACAACAGGAGAGATGCGTATGCACAAACTCGTCACTGTCACCAGCTATAGTAAATGAACCTTTTCATGTGTCACACAGCCACACTCCGAGCCTGATCAAAGGCTGTATGTTCCAGAGGAGGTGAATAATTCATCTGCACTCGCACAAGGTCTGTCCTGCGCTCCTTATGCGTGAGGTTTATTATTGGCCAGGAGCTGGTGGTGTTCAGCAGACACAGCATCCAGCTCCGTCCTCCGCAGGTGCACAGTGGGTCACCTAATTGAGGAATTACTATTATTAGCCTAACAGGTAATCTTACTGAGGAAGAAATAAGATGTGCTGCAGAAAAACATCTTCAAAAATACTAAGTGACTGAGAAGCCCAAGTTCCAAATTGTTAACACTTAGACCAAGATATTTTCAGGAGTAGGATTTAAAACATGCCTGCTGTACACAGACATGGGGGGAGCCACAGGAGCTGGTCACAGTGGGGAAGACAGTAGTGCCTCCCCTTCTGCCAGCTGCAAGACTTTGTAGATCAGCTTGGCTCTGCTGCCAAACTGCACCCTCTAACGAAGTTAGGGGTCCTGCACCAGGGGGAAAACCCTTGTCAACAGCAGCTCACCTGCCTGGGGTGCTCCGGTTTCCAAAACAACATGGTTTGGTTCATGTAAATACAACGTTAAGAAGCTGGCTAAACAGCCAAAGTGAGCAAATCAAAAAATTCTAACCAAAAAGAACCCCTTAGCCACAAATCCTTTCTAAAAACAACACTTGAGGCTGCTGCTTACTACGTCTTGTGTGTTCCCCAGTGTGTGCCTTGTGACTCAGATGCAAAAAGCCAGGAAATTAATCCCATCCCTCTCAAATCTAATGATCTTACACATGTGTACCTTCAAATTTTCTCTTCTCTACCCACCTACCTCTCAGGTGGGGAAGAGCTCCACAAAAATACCACCAGGATATCACAGTGGTCTCCAAATTCTTTCTCAACACCCTTTCACAAAAGCAACAGTATAATTAAGATCACTGTCCCAATAACCCTCGTCTGGCTTCCTTTTTTTTTCTGCTGCACCCACCTACCATTAGTTGTCCCACACGTGTAACCACAGTCTTTAGGGCAAGCCACCACGCTGCAACCAGCACGAGGGTTTTAAGACTTCAGGCTTCACTTCACTGATTTTACCAGTCATCCCTGCTCAGCCACAAACATTAACCAGCAAAGACACAGTAAGCCGCCACTTGCAGACTGCTCTGTCACCTCTGATACGTCATACCCACCACAGGTTTATTCAGAAAGCATTCCCACAGAAAGGCTTTGTTCAAGGTCACACAAAGAAGTGAAAACTAATCCCTGGAATGCCACTGGGAAGCCCCACAAAGATGGAAGGTGGATTGCCCGGGTACTGCATGCACAGACTGACACAGCTTTCCAGTCCTTGCTGAGTTTCTAGGATTTGTACGGCACTGACTGCTGTTCCAGCTGGGGACACCTTCCCACGTCACGGGGAGCGTACCGTCTAGATCAGGAGTGACACCTTCCCACAGGAGACAACGGTCTCGGAGACAGGATGGGGTCTAGACAGAGGTAATGTTTCTCTCTTGCAACCATCTCAGGGCTGTTTCACTTCACTAATTTCCACATTATGTCCAAATTAATGAATTTTTGAGGCTTGCAGCACTGGGCAAGAAAAATGAGATCACCTGAACTGGGGGCATAAAACTATGTGCCTAAACCTGTATGTGCCTAGTTCAAGTAACATGCCTTCCTTTGGCCTTTTCTGGGGTTTGGGGCGAAAAAATAACATATGGGAAAATGAGCTAAAATACACTTGTGTAATATTTTGCCCTATTTTCTAAATTCTTCCTAAAATGTTGTAAGTCTTCAATTACAAAGCATTTCTCTTCATTTAAGCAGATAACTTAAGCACAGATCGTTATACTGTTATACTACTGTAAAGCAAATACAAATTCATACACAACTAAAGACATGCCAAGTCAAAAAAAAAATTTTCCCCTGCGCATATTGTATGAAAAGAAAAAAGCCAATGTAGATTAAGCCTCTGTGCTGGAGATTCACTCCAAGCTACGCTCACAGTTCAGTTATCAATTTCAGTGTCATTTGTGAACGCTTGGCCCTCCTGTATCAGGTTCTTACTACTTGAAGGAGGAAAGAGTCAACAGAAGGCTAAGTCTGAAGCTAACATTTAATTATGCCACAGTTTCATTCAAGATGGATTACTTTCTGGATTTGATGCTAGGGTTTGGGGTTTTGGTTTTTTTTGGTTTTGTTTTTCCTTTTCCAGCGCATATTTACTCTGCTAAATTCATTTTAACTGTAGCCCACAACAGGTTGTTTGATTAAAATTAACTCTAGATTATCTCAATAATATGACACATTCACTTCCAATGAAAAACTAAAAATATGCTGCAGCAAGTGTCAGCTCCATATATTTTCCCTCTGGCACCTTAAGCAGCCATCCACAGCCCACCCCCAAAACACCAGTTCACAGAATGTTTGGTTTAAGTGAGTTTATCCTGGGGAAAAGCTGTGATTTTAGAAGCAGCACACTAATTTTTTGCAAGATCTTTGGAGTCTTCTCTTGGAACCCTAAATGAGCAGCTCCAATAATGAGACTGCATGGGACCAGATGGAGATCCAGAACCCAGAAGAAAGGAACACGAGCTGATGTTTGTTACTAGCTGGGTAGGGCTGGACCCTACCGGGATACCACCTTGTAGTAGGAAGCCATGCAAAACCCTAAAGCAGTCAACAGCCATACACAACTATCCACAGGCCATTTTGAGCTGTTATGCAGTTATGTGAAAGAGGAAAGACTATTTCCACTTTGCATGTATTTATATTTTACCCCTGACATTTTTAAATTTTGTTTTCCCCGAAGCAAGCCTTTCTCCAAAGAGGAACCAAGTATCATTTTTTCCACTGGCTTCTATGAAAACAGATGAGGAGATTCTGGTTTGTGCAGCACCTCCAGTGAGCTAAAAATGTTGTGGAAGACAAAGCCTTGTAGGAAAGCCAGGATGAGACAACAAATGAAAATTTGTGGTGAAACATACTGGAGAAAGCTCTTTTTTCTTCTCCAGATTTTTCTCCAAATTTTACCTGTATCTGCTTCTCAGATGATGAGCCTCGGAGCAAGTTTTCCAGGCAACATATCCAAAATAAAGAGAAAAATATAGAACGGATCTCATCCAAATTGTACCTGCTAGATGGGTTTCCCCTTCCTCAGTCCTATCTTCAAGAAGAGATTTCTGGGGTAAGTTTTCCTGTGGTTTAGTACAAGGAAGTGATTTGCTTACCTGTGCATATACAAACCAGGCAGCCAAGATTTTGGTAGGAAACGGGCTGATAACAGGCCCAGACACCAAACACAACTGCATCACAACCAATGGCTCTCTCACCACTGACTCTGGGAAGCACCATTAGACTTCTCCAGTGGGTTCCAGATCAAACATCAGTCTCGAATTTTCCATGCAACCCAGCAGTTCTTCTCTGGTTCCCCCAAACCTGCAGGTCTTGACGAATTACAGGCAGAGGTGCTGCAAACCCCCTTACAGTTCAGCAGCATCCCTCCAACCATCCTGCAGTCTTCCAACTGAGAAAACAACAAAACTTCATCCCAGAGAAAGGCTGAGCAGTTTCAATGAGTTTAAACTATTCGCATAGCCCAGTAAGTGCCACATGTAATCTCTCTTCAGAGACAATTCCGCTGAAGGAGTTTACAAAACAAACAGTGTGTGTATCTGACAATGGCAATGACTAATATTTAAAACAACTACTTACTAAGACCCAAATTGTTATCCTACTTGAGATGCATATCAAACCGACACCAGTGGAACTGCAGCTGGGTGTGCGATGAGCAATGCCTGAATCGAAAAGCCTCCTTTTTTAACAAAAATGTTAACACTGCCAGTCATTTTTGGTCAAAACCAAGAAAGCAACAGCCCTTATTTTATGTGAACAAGGCACATTCCTGCATGTAGCCCAAGAGCACTATTTTTTCACTCTGAGTCATTACTCAGGCACACCCGGGAACAAGGACACAATGAAAAAAAAAAGAAGGGAAAAAAACCAACGCAAACCAACAACCAAAAGGCTCCTATGGCAATGACACAATGCTAACTGTCCCCAAACCAGCAGGGCTGGCCACCCAAGCAATATGGAAAACATCCACCAGAGCCAGCAGGCGCCTGGCCTTTGCAGCACAGTTGTGAAAACGAGGGACCTTCCCTGAGAGGGCTCTACTTCAGATCTGCCCAGCTGAGGGCAATCAAGGCTCTCAAGTTTCTCTCTTATCAGAAGTAGATTTCACTTTCCTGAGCTGGACATTTCAGACTCCACACAGTCTTTGCCTCAGGAAAGTGTCAAAAGACACTTTACGAGAACAACATGGAGCTGGAGTTGGTTTGAGGGTTTTCCAAGTAAAGCTAGCTGTAAAGGGATTTTAAAAACTTACACACAAGCTCAAATACATCATGAAGAAAGATGATTTATATTGAAAATGAAGATCAAACATTTGATATAGGGCACTCTGTCTGGGGACAGGAGAACCATGGCCTGTGACAGCCTTCAGCTCGCTCGCACAGAGCTCAGAACTGTCCTGCTAGACAGAAAATCCTTTTTCTTTTGTGGCAGTCTTGATGCTCATACATGAAAGACTTATTGTTTCCTGCCTTACTTCTATACTTTTCCTAGGACAGTTTATCTTTTTGCCCATACCAGGGTCCTGAAAACTTCCTAATTTAAAAAGCAATGAGGCGTGCAGCTGCGAGAAACCAGGCTGTGACCACTGCGGGCACAGAGACCTCTGGGGCTAACCTTCATCTCCTCCTTCACGCTCTGTTAGTGTTTATTACCATTTATTTATGCTCCTCCAGCACGTTCAGTTCTAACTCCATACGAAACGCTCCACTAGAATCCAAATAAATTATCTGTAGGGCCCTGCCCTTGTCCTGTAGCTGGGTAAACCCACCCAAAGGGAGGGAGGAAAGCATCCCCAAAGAGCAGCTCTGGTTTGGCAATGCAGTCCTGAGACCACTAGAGGCCCCAGTAAAACCACCAAACTTCAGCCCGAGTGACACAGCAGTGAATTATGCCTGAATTCCCATAAAAGTTGACATATTCTGGAAAGTAGAAGGCTGAGGATGACACGGCTAGAGCGTAAAGTGTGGATGTAGACGTAATCACCGGCTCAGATGCAGACCATGGAAGCTGATGACACCGTGCCGAGCTGGCTAAGGCAGGCTCAGCGCATCTTCAAGCATCACAAACCTGTCACGAGGGAAGTAATTTTATACGATAAATTAACTGGCTGGACCTCAGTATTTCTTCACAGCACTTATTCACACCACCTCACATCTTCAGCTGCACTGTTTTGCAATGAAACTACAGTTTTTGATGGGCCCTAAAAGCAAAGCAGCATTTGATCAACTTCTTCAAAACAAATGCAAATTGCCCCATAGCAGAAAATGTAGAGCTAAACCTTTTCCAACTCTACAATAAGTCAGATCTGGCTGATGTACAAGAATCAGATTATCACAAACACAAACAGCTCCATTAAACAATGCTTTCCCGTATGCTGTGTATGCTGTTTTCACATGCGGCACCATGGGGCTGGGGGGACACTCTTGAGGTTTGCCTGCAACTCTCAGCCCGTTTAATCCCGTAATGAACTTAAACTGTAGCAAAAGACAAATGGACTGCAAGCCTTCAAAACATGTAGTAGTACTCCTGGGAGGGAACAAAAGATGTCATTGTACAGCTCCAGTAAGTTCATCTAGGGCTCTGCTAGAGCCTCCCTTTTCCTCGGCTTTGAACAGAAGCTGAATAGAAACAGGAATGAGAATTGGCTCCGCCATCACCCCATCGCCAGACTCGCCTCTGTGAATACACTGAGGCTGCATGAGGAGTTACTCACTGCCAACAACATGGGCTCTCTCTCACTTACCAGTCAATAGACATGACTATCAAAGGTCAACTCCACGGCCAGCTGGGAGGACGAGCTACGGTGGAAAAAGTCTGGGTGATGCAGGGTCAGAACCAGAGATCAAACCGACACTGCAGCCTGACCAGCTGCAAACTTTTCATTCTAGAAAAATATCCGTGGCTGCTTTCTCCTCCTAAGATACATGAGAGAGTCCCTGCTGATCTGTATGTTTGGCTTAGCTCTGATACAGATCAAATAGCTAATAGCTCATTAAATATAAGAGGAAAGAATGTTTACATTATTTATTATGAGTCTCAAAACATGTTCATTTCAAATAAATTACATATTGTAACACTGGGCAGTGTTTGCTTAGCCTTGTACATCACTTGAAAAAGAAAGGAGGAAGCTTTTAAAACTAAGAGTCAAGTTTCACAACATTTTGGTCATTGTTTGCTTAGAGCAATAATACCACTGATAGGGCTTCCCACGGCCTTCGCTATTTCCATACAATTGTGGATCTTCTGTGACCTGTATCAACAGAATAAAAAAGCATGGCTCCCTCCATTGCATGGTCTTAACAGACAAATCCAAAGTTTTCAAAAGAAACTACTGAAAATAATCTTTAAAAAAAATGCCACTAAGGGAAAGACAAACACTCCTTAAATTTACCCAATGTCATCCAAACTGGTTGTATTACCACTAAATGAATATCCACTACCAGCAAGTTTAATGATCAAGCACAACTATTTCAATCAGAAATTCACCTTCTACCTGATGATAGATCTTGACAACACAAGTTTTTAAAAAAGAAAATTTCTATTGAAGTTATGTTTCTGAAGGCACATTCGTACATACTGTATACAGGCAGCCTTCTGTTGAACAGATTGGCTTAGCAAAATATTATGAAAGCACTTTGAAGATTTATTAGAACTAGTGCTGCACTATTAAGAATAATTTTGTCACACAGGCCTCCACAACATTTGACAGCGTTACCCCTAACGGAAAACCAGGAAGGAGCAGCGTCATCCTCCAAGCGCTTTGGCAGAGTCTGTAGTAGCAACTATTGCCTCAGCTGTGGCCAAAAAGAAGTGGGATATCAAAAAGAACCAATACTAGTCAGGCACCAACACTGCAGAAGAGTCTGGGAGTAGGGGAGAGCTTCAGTTATCTCTCTTTGTCTTATTTATGTTATTAACCCATTTAGTAAAATTTTTTTTTTTTAAAGCATATTTGGGACAGTTAGAAATTCAGGTTTAGGGATGTCCCCCAGATATCCTCAATGTATTTTAGACAAGCCTTTCATAATACTTCTGTATAAAATGGCAGGATGAAAAAAGAGTAGCAGGTACCAGAATCAATCATAACTTCTCATCCTCCTGCTTCATTTTTTTTGGATCTTCAACACCACCTAAACAGTTCCTTCAGTTAATTAAACTTTGACTCAAACTGAAAGGCACCAGAATATATTTGATTTTTTTTTCACCCAGATGATAAGCCCAATGTCTCTCAAACATTAGATGTATTCTCTTTTGCTCCTAGGCCCTCAACAAACCACAAACATGGAAACTGAAAAAATATCACTACTGCTTCTTCTAGAACCTTTCAAACCTTAAGTTAAGCTGCAAAACCAGTTTCCCTGCACCACCACAAAATGCCTTGGAAGCACAAGAACGTTATGATTTATTTAAATACAGGTTTACATGGATTTCACTTGTTAAAGATGAAACAATGCCTACAATAGACAGTAGCAAAGCATTTCCAACCAAGAGAATAAGAAATGGTAGTAAAACATTTCCATATCAGAGACATTTCGTTCTGGCCTGACATTTAGTGTTTAATTTTTTATACTTTGCAATAGCTACAGTATAACATCTCTATCATTTTTAGGGAGGAAAGAAGGACATACCCAAACCAGCTAGAGCACAATCACTGCTATTACGTATTTGAAGAAAAAAAAAAAAAATACAACAAGAAGAATAAAATACAGGTAAGGCTCTGAAAAACAATGCTGAAGCATTGCGTTAAAACATACCCAGGCCACAAAAGGGATTGTGATTGATCTGTTAAAAATACACTTCTAAACTTCCTTATCTGCATGTTTAAGGCTGGCAAGTACCAACGCTTTGAACAGAAAACCCACGTAAATGTGTCTGTACGTCTTGAGCAGAACTCGGAGAAGGGTAGAGGAGAAACCCTCCAGTTCACTGTGATGCATTTCACCATGCACACGTGGGGCACAGCTCCATCTCTCCACTCCAATACTAAAGCCACATTAAACTAGCTTTAAGACAAAGATGAAACTAAGTCCTCCATGCCTGCATCATATTTTATGTGCATGCCACAGAACACTAAGTCATTTACTGTATTTGCTCATGTAATATCTCCATAGTCTGGGGGAAATCTGGCTAAGATATCTGTTTGTAACTGTCTATAACTTCTGCATGCCAACAGTAAAGCCCGTAAAGCAGCAATACAAAACAGGAGTCATGCAAACCTTGAGCACTCTGTACCACACTGCTGGGTAGGATCTTCTTCAGTCTTTAAAGTTTAGCACATTAAAAGAAAAAAAAAAGTATGAGAAGTCAGGGTGCTGAGTCAGAAGCCAAAGGCTCGTATCAGACGACATAAATACCTGACCTTTGGTACCTGACGTGTGGCTGCTCACCTGCATGGAACGTGCAGGTAGGAGAGAGAAGTTAGAGTGAGGAGGAAGTTAATGGCATTTGAGCTGCTAAAACCTCATTATCTTGTTCTGTTTAATTGATGTGGCTGTGCAGACTTCCACGCTGCCTTCCCTGAACCACTCCCTTCATGGCCTCGTGCTCTTTCCCCAGCTTCCCGGAAGGGTTAAACCAAGAGTGAGCCACAAGCTGGATTCCTTTGTACTTCTCCTGTCTCTAACAGAGACAGCCAAAGTGTCAGAGTTAGTGCTGACAGGAACGTGACTACCTGAAAAGCAGGTTTGAGTAAAGAATGTGAAACTTTCCTGGGTATGGTTATAGACCAGAGAAAAGCAGCGGATCCCTCACAGGCTACAGCAGCCTCTCATCATCCCTAGGAGACAGATACTGCGTTATCACTGCTTACAGCAGCTACATCGCAGCACTTCAACTGCGGAAAATAAACTAACAAGAAAAAGCACTTCGGACCAACTCGCCTTATCGGCAAGAGGTGCCAGCAGAGTTTGATCCACACCCAGCAGGATTTGATCCCCTGCCTGCATGGCAGAACCCCCAGCATGTGTTTCAGCACCAGTGAGGAGGCATCTTGCAGACGCAAACTGGGAAGGGTTTTATCAAGATGAAAGACTCGGCTAAGCCGACACATTCAAATGAGGCCGAAGGCACACCAGGCCAAGCCGAACTAAAGACCACTGTTCACTGCACCCAGACTGCCCAGTGCAAAGCTGAAAGACTTTTCAAATGACCGAGAAACACATTAGCTTGAATACACCAGTGCAGACAAGGCCCTAGTTTAGAGAGATGCCTGATCCATCACCTGACTCGAGCTGTGGAAATGGAAATGTACCCGCAGATTTTTTTCTGTCAAGCGAACACCATGTATTGGGACACATGAGTCTCCAGAAGCCAAAAGGCATGAAGGCAGATGTCTAGACAACCCCTAAGGGTACATCTTTATAAAGACATTTTCTCCTTTTCTTTTCTAGTGAGATATCCTCTCTGTATGACTCATAACCTTTTAAAATCCACTGTTATAACACTTTCTCCCCTGCACCCTACAGCAGGTTTTATGTCTGTGTGTCTAACAGCAGCTGCATGTTGTGAAGGCTGTGCTCAGAGCCTGCATTACATCCAGGCTTCAAGATTTAGAGCCCAGGCCCTGCTCTGTCTCTCAAAGACACTTACCAAAGCACATTCCTCACCAGTAAGCCAAACAAACAGAGATGTGTTTGGATAACTAAGGGGTTTCCTTCTCATTTTAAAACAGAGGAGAGACCGGCAAGTGCCTGCCCCTGCACTGTCACCAAGGGGGTTCAGTCACAGGCTGCCAAAAAGACGAGCTCTGATCATATATGACATTGTCACATGTAAGAGGGAACACACAGCAACAACCATTTCTCAAGATCATAGTTTAAAAAACAAAACAAAACACACCCAAAAAACCAACCATGCACCAGAATGTCTTATCAGGGGATAGCTCTAAAATCAGGGACGTGCTTAGAGAAAACATTTTAAGATTAAAGTATCCTACAAGAATCAAGTAGGTAGGGCTTTGTAGGTGCCAAAAAAGAAAGTTTTTGCACTGCATGTACTTCAAACAACCATGTTTCATTCTAGACTGCGAGAACGTGAAGTTACCTGCTCTCATACAAACACTACTGCTCTGGAGACAGGAATCCAACACCAGCGGAGACAATCCAAGCACAGAAGACACCAAACACGAAAGAATAACCTTTTTACTGATAGAAGTAGGTGGCATGGTCAGTCATTAAGCCCAGGGACAATCGTGCACTGAAAGTCAGAACTACTACAATAAAAAGCAGCAATTAAATGAGAAAGTCTCTGGTAACACCTTCCACATTTTTTTTTCCCAACATCTACCACTTAATCTTTCCTAGACCATTTCTCAAAAATTTAAGCTGATTATATGACTTATCAGAATTTAACCTTCATATTTAAAATAAAAGAAAATGAATTGCACTTGTGGTGTTATTAACTCTCACTCAAAGCATTCATATTGCAGGTTTACCAGAACTGTCTCATCTGAATAATGTCCTTGGTACCTACACTCAAACTACCCACACCGGAGTCTGCAGAGTGAAACAACTGAAGGAGGAGATAGTATTTTATTCTTTCTAACATTTAACCTGATTTAACGCCAAAAGATATCACCAGTTTTCCCAATATCCCTCTTACCCCACTTCAACATCTGCTGTACGAAGACTCCCCCAACTCCAGACATAAGGACAGTAACATTTTAAGCTCTCACATTGTTCTTTCACACACCTCTCCCATGCCAGATGAACACATCACATACAGATGCTAAGACTTCATAGACAATGCGCAGCCCATGAGGTTTCTTTCATTAATTTCATTAGTATAGATTCTATTGTAATTCCATCAACAGAACACATCAGAGTGTTTCTAGTGACTCTCAGAAACGCTGGGTGTAAAGGCGGCCCAGTCACCCCAGAAACACGGTGCCTGCACAGCTACACCACTTAAAAGAGACCGAAACATCATCTTCAACTGAGCTGATCTTCTGCAGAACCACCTTTCCAACAAAGCACCAGAGCTCCCTTCTTTATTTCTAACACTGAACAGACACCCAAGAGCCAGAACAGCTTTGAATAAGGATGAGTTTAAAATGACTAATTGTTTCCTCTATTATTATACAGAGTTTATGTTGCCTCTTAGATATCTTGTTTGTGTTACCACGCGAGCTAGTTCCTTCTACTGCAGTACTGCAGCTTTTGGTGCAAAGCTCTCTTTTTAAAGCTATAGGCTTAAAAAAAAACCCCAAAACAAAACCCCTCACTTCTCCGAGGAAGTCAAGCTTGCTTATCGGCTGAACTGGATCCACACTGCTCACAGCAAGCCTGAGCGCTGTACAACAATAAAGAAACAGGCCTAGCAGATGGTAATATTGCTGGTTCTGGATGGAGTTTTTTCTTCCCCTTGCTGAATCATTTATTCATTAAAAAACACAGTTTCAGGGAAGACTAAACTACTCATGAATTTGGGCTGAACTTACAGAAGGGTTCACTCAAGGACAATCCCCTCTGACTTGCACTGAAACCAACGCAGGAGACCAAAATGAACTCTTTCGATCACGACAAAAACATTCAGATGCTGGGCACGGGGAATAAAAGCCAAGGCAACAAAGGGCTGCATTCAGCTGTAATACGGTGAAAGTAGCTCCCAGTAGCCAAACAGTTACAGCACTCAGCTGGCACGCAGCAGATTCAGGTCGAAATCTCCTTCCTACCGGGCCAACAGACTAATCCTTCTTTCTGCAGGTTCGCGTTTCGGACAGACGTGCCGAGCTGGCTGCAGGGCCACCCGCTCGCTGGCTCGCGGAGTCGACAGGAAAGTGCAGAGTGGGGCCACCGCTCCCTCTCAGAGGGCCACCAGCGTGGCTCACACCTGTCCTCCCCTGTGTGCCCAATTGCCCAGCTCAAAACACATTCCCGCTACAAGAGAGACCCGAGGTCAGGCCCCAAAGATGAAAACTGGCTTCAACAAAAGACACAGAGGGATGTGCCTCAGGGGAAAAACACCGGCTGCCTTCCCCAGCTCCTTCCCCTGTGGTTCTTGGGTTTAAAACACAAACCACACAAGCATGAAGCCCAAGCTAAAGCACTCAAACATGAGGTCACGCTAAACAGCCAAATTAACTCAAAACCAGCCAAACTGGGGGTTTCAGGGTTTCTGTAAGACTTCCCCTCATCTGCCCTCCTCCCAAAAACTGGTTGAATTGCCACATTCTTTTTTTCCCCTTGCCACTTTTTTGTGTTTTTTTTCAGTATGGCGGAGGGAAGGAAAGTTGTTTTCTGCTATCAATGCCACCAAATGCAAAAACAAAGATATGAAAGTTGTAGATGTTTTTCTTTTTATGTTACACAAAAATTCCGGACCCTGAAGAACCACATGCGCTTAGGAGAGGGTGAGCCCGGAACACATTCACATTTCATTAGCACCTCGAGGCCAACAGCCCTGGGAGCAGAAAATACTGTTAAAAAAATAAATAAATGTTAGAAAAGAAGCACCGGGGAAAGGCATCTGTTTGTATGCCAGGGTGGGGAGGCAGCAGAGTACAAACAACAAGGGTAAATTGTTCTTTTTCCTTTCTGTTTAGCTTTCTGCGTAATCCCACTGAATAGCAGTAATTTGGAGAACAGCCTTAAATTCCACTATCAGAGGCCAGGCGGTACATTCCCCTCATTCAAAAGCAGTCGGAGCACAATGGTAAGAACATTATTCGTTATTTCCTATTACCTAGGGTGGGACTAAATGCTGCTCAACAGGCCTGTGTATCACACAGAGACATCTATAATATGTTCACTGAAATTAACACCCTGGGGAAGGAAGGATCTGAACCATTTAATTCCAGTTCTGTTTGTAGGCAAAAGTAGTAAGAAGTTAGACCCAAAATTCATCTAATTAATCAGAGCGATAGGCAGGACAACGCTACAAAGTGACAGCACGAGATCCTGATGCAATGCTCTGATTAACACCAGTTGATATATGCACAGCAAAGCAGGATTCTCCAGCCTGGGGCATTTGGGGAATCTGTGTTCTGACACATACTCTAACAGCAGCATTCCTGGCCCTCAGAATGTGGCTGAAACAGCTCCTTTTATTATCTCATCTTTACCGGAGAGAAAATACTGTGTAGCAGGTGTAGCTTCTTACCTTGAAAGCAGCCATCCACCCACACCACCACTCTTTCAGCCCCACGCAGCTTTCACAAGGCATTATATCCAGTTACACACCAGGAGGGCTGCTGTCACTGATTACTCAAGAGACCGGACATTTTCAGCCCTATGGCTTCGGACACAAACTTGCCTCATTTACCCAAACTTGCCCATTTCTTGCACCTTTCCATCAATCTGTAAATTTACACCCCCTGGTAACAATGGAAATCAGATAAATATGAAAAAGAGGCTAGCTGCTAGGGTTGAGCTGGGATTTATGCTTCTCCCACACAACAGCTTCCGTAAACTGTTTTTCCCACCTGCCATTCCGACACCTGCCCGAGCTCGCAGGACCCCCAGCCCCATTCCCCAATCCCGAGCGGGTACACCAGCAGCCACTCTGCTCAAGAACCCGGCAGAAGCAGAGGAAAGCCTCCACCCTGCGGCACAGCTTTTTCTATCACCAGGCAGCGTCAGGACTTCTAAAGGCAAGATCGAGACAATGAAAGATCTCAGTGATATGATGGCAGCCAAAATTGCCCTGTGTGTGTGTGCAAATGAATCAAAGTTTCCTGTCTGATAATGCCTTCCAGCGCACAACTCCCAGGCCGTGGCACATGCCAGGCTGGGGTGGAGAGCTGCAGGCATTCAGGGCCCGTACTGGAAGGACACTCAGTGCTTGTCAGGATCAGAGCCTTAGTTCCTAACTGCCACTCCAGTGACAGCTACTGCAGAAAGAGCTGAGGGGGGAAAATATATCTATTTAGTTTATTATTTATGTATAAGAGAAGTTTGGATGGTTTAATAAAAATAATCATTATTTGAGACATCTTTTCTGCTATTGATTCTGGATTAATATTCTGCCCAAGCAGCAAACTTCCAGGTTTTGCAAGCACAAGGATCTCTCATACATGAAAAAGAGCTGCTTTAAAATAATAGGGTAAGAAAAAAAATGACAATTTTTAGCATTTTTCCCACAGTTCCCCCCCTCAGCACACACACCAGCAAGAGCAAGGCTCTCACTATATAAATAGCCTGGCAAGTGTGTAGTGTAAACCACACCCCATCTCAGGGCCACTGTCTTAAAGGAAACAACATTAAAAAACCCAGGGATGCGGAGAAGGCGATAAGGCTTGCACTTGACATATTTCTGTACCTACTTTTGAAGGACACAGAGTACCTCTCAGGAAAATGCTGTACCAGGTTTTTTCCCCCACATTTTCCCCATTTTATTTTTCACGGACAGAGACTTTTCAGCAGCTCTCGCAGCCCCACTGTTACTTGGCTCCTCCTGAAGCCACAACAGCTTTTGAACACGACCAGGGGTTAACAGGACATGCACCCTGGGGCTTGGGGGAGGGAGCGTTCCCCCAAAAAAAACCCATCCAGAGTTTCAGGATGCTAAGGCAGGAAGATGCACAGAGAACATCTTTTTGCACGACCGAGGTCCCATCCCACCACAGAAGGGTTCCCTCCAACCCCAGAGGGACGCAGCTGCCCTCCTCCCTCCAGCTTGCTCAAGGTTTTCAGAGCAATTGTGCCAGCAGGACCCACAGTCTCCCATTGTACGAGGGGACACCTGACACCCAGAAGGTACCACTTTTGCAAATAAAAAAAGCAAATTTCCAGGCAATGCACACTACTTCTGCAGTGCTCTTTGTTACTGTAGTTATAGGAAGTTGCAGAGAAGTAAGATCTCAGGAAGCTGAGAAGAGGAACCAGAGCTTTGTGGGACTAAGATGGATGAGAAGAGTTGTAATAAGATTGCTAAGAAAGAAAAAAATATATCTCCTAAGGGCAGGATTAAACCTTGCACTTGAGTTATAAAGACAATTCCTGCGTTCAGGGGAGATGGGGAACGAATATGGAATTTCTCTGCACAGCCTGAGCTTGAAGTCCCTTTGTTCTGCCAGAGCTGGACATACCCACCCTTCACCGCACTCTCCCCTTTCGCCCAGTTGCAGCGATGGGTGGACACCACTCTCCATGCCCACCGTAAAAGCTGTCAGCGTTTTGCTGTGCATTGAGTGAGCAACAGGGAAACAGAGCAGGACTCCCCAAGAAGCCAAGGCTTCGTTAGCTCTGTGGAAGCTGGAAACTACAACCTCAGCCTGCGCTGTTCTGTGTCTGCCGAAAGCCTTTGAAGTGAATTCTTTGAAGCTGGCCAGAAGTGGCTCTGGACTGGAGAGCGAGGAGCAGGCTGGCTGGGGGCCGGCTGGGGGCTTTGATTCTCGCACAGCCAAGGCCAAGTCAAGCTCAGATGTAGCACATAAATGTGCATTTTTTAAAGTCACTGTGCCTTCTGCAGGTAAAAGGAGACTTGAATCCTAACGTAGGTTCACAAGACGACCAGCAGGCTGAACTGCAATTTTCAACAAGTGTAAGGAGATAACAGGAGCATACGCTCAGTCTCTCCCACTACTGCAAATATCATCCCTTGAAAAGCCACATCGCAGGACTGGACCCCAACCATTCACTGTGCATATTTCCCAAAAAACAACCGAAAATTCCCCCAAACTCCCTGCAGCATTTCTGCTACAGGGACAACAGGAGCACTTAATGCAGGTTTGATTTTCTCAGGGACAAGCAAGAGCGGGAGCCATTTAAAACTGGCCTTTTCTGGAGCCTGTCTGCAAAGGAATCTCTGATCCTCCTTTCCAGAGTAGCCCAGTATCACACAGCCTGTAGTTTTAACTGTTACAACCTTGGAGAGCAGAAATAAGAAGTCTGGCTTAAAGTAAGTCTGCCTGAAAACAGCCCTGACCCACTGAGCCTCGAGTATAACTATCCCGACGAGCATGGGGCAAAGGAACATGGTAATAATAATAATTAAAAAAAAAAAACAACCTTGAAGTATTACATTAGAAACATTTCATCCTAACTATGAAGGCTGAGAACCATGGGAAGGGAGGCAGTAACTGCAGTGTTGAACACATGCAGGCAGTTTTTTAGCAAACTGATGGGAATTAGCGAAGTTTCTGATGCACTGAGTAAGGAATCACACACAGCAGGCAGCCGGGCCTTGGCAACAAAATTATGAGAGTGTTAGACATGTTTTGATTCTTACAAAAAAAAATTATTATAATTACGGTAAGGAAAAGGAACCTGTCAACACTATTTCCTCTTTATTTGCTCTCCTAATTTTGGGGCTTTCTGCAACAGTCTAAATCAAATAATTTTCAATTTTGAAATCTGAAAAAGGTTTGGTTTTTTCCTTTAAAGTCTGCCATTTAACATACCAAGATTTAGCGTATACATACTATTAAAAAACCAACATCACAGCACACTAAACAGTAAAATCTTATACCGAAAGGAAAGCATTTCCCTGTGATATTGTACAGCCCTGAGTGTAAAGTTCTTGTAAGGCTGCTACAAACAGCGCAACAGGTTTCTACCCCATTGTGCCTTGGCTATTTATACATTAAATCGCAGAGTTTGCAAGATGAGTTGCCAGTGTTACTCTATTCAACCTCACTCTCTGTTTTGGGGTTTTTTTTTCCTAATTAATTACTTAAGATCTGCATTTTGAAATCACGTAACAGTTCCTCTGAGCTGCTCTTAGGAACCCTTCTCATCTACTTGCCTGCAGAAACGTGACTTGCAACAAGTTCCATGAAGAAATCTTACAGTTACATTGCAGGAAGAGATTACTCAAAATAAGCACAGCAGCATATGAGTTAAATATATGTTCACTGAACTGGCCTGCTGACCACGGCCAGATACTGGAACCACAGAGATCTTTATGCAAAGCAAGTTTAGTTAACATCACATTAAAACCACGGAGTACTATTTTAACAGCTTTCAGTTTCGACAATGTTTAACCAAATAAAGCATGGAGCTTATGTCTCTAAGACACCCTCCAGACATAGGAGTTCATTTTCCTTAAGGACACCCATAACACATGAATAAAAAGACTTGGAACTAGACCCTAAGCCAAGCCCTCTCAAGTCCCTTGCTCTGTGCTTGTGTATTTAACATGCCATCAACACAATGAGCCAATAAATTGCTGCCCCTTCCTTCCACGTTTTGTTTTTCAAGGCTTCATTGTATTTTATTTCAGTTTATTTAAGCAAGATTTGTATCGCTGTTGGTACAGAAACGGGCAAATCTTGTTATCTTTGCAAATATTAAAAAAGCCTCTGAAAATACATCTATGCACATCAACTGCTCTGACCTTACAATAATTTAGCAACTTAAAACTTGTTTGTTCACTCTAATCAGCAACCACAAATCAATAAGCCTTTAAAACTTGACGAGTTATGAAAATTAATGACATCAGGAGAAGTGCTTTTTACATTTGCAGTTTTTTCCTGATAATCTCCAAGATAAGCAATAAAGCCAGGCAAAACACCAGTTGTAAAACTATTACTGAGCTCACAGTGCATTCCCGAACATGCAACCTTTGGGAAAACCTGCACACTGAAGAAAAAAAACACCTCACGTTAATGAAAAAGTTGAAGGCTAAACCCCGCACGTTGTGGGGAGCTCCTGCAGCCGCCGTATTTGAAGAACAGATCTGACAGTAGCTTCCAAACGTGTTTCTGGATCAGCTGCTCAGTTCCGATGTGCACACGAGGGTCAGCAAGACCTGTTTTGACAGACTTTCTACCATGGCACATGCTTTCTGAATCACCCCAGACATTCAAAACACAGACATGTGACTTCCCAACCAACTGCTCACAAGGTTTATTGCTTCCATGGGCCATTAGACATGTTTCTGTCCTTTTCCATTGTTTCTGCTGCTGAGCGGGGATGGCAGCTCAGCGCTTCCAAAATAATTTTGAATTTAAGAAGAGCAATGACAGAAAAAAGATGGGGGGGGCAGCAGTTTCAGCAGAAGAACTCCCCAAATACACTGAGGAACGCCAAGCCATCTCCTTCTTCCCAAAGCACCAGGAGGTGCCAGCAAGCAAGAGGAGGAGCTGGGTTTGATAGGGAAGGAGCTGCAGCAGAGCTGGGAGCTGT
The DNA here is from genome assembly GCA_011057875.1 of Pterocles orientalis. Taxonomy (NCBI): domain Eukaryota; kingdom Metazoa; phylum Chordata; class Aves; order Pterocliformes; family Pteroclidae; genus Pterocles; species Pterocles orientalis. Next base: position 353,068 of record WKFP01013986.1, on the reverse strand, counting down.
GTTTGCTGTTTGCTTCCCTGGTTTTGGGTAAACATCCAAACGTTTGCATGACTAACCGATCCTCATCATTAGATATGTGTGTAAACTTCCGTATACCAAAACATTTCGTCTGCATATGTTTAGAAGAGAGATTTTTGCTGCTTTTTAAAAAATTTTCTTTCATAAGCATAAAAGAAATGGGGCACAGATTACTCTTACTCTCTGATCACTGTTTTTCAGGTAGAAACTCACAATTGAAATATGGTCAACAATACCTGGAACAAAATAGGTAACAGGAGAGATGGGGGCTCTTCATCAGGGGGTGTAGTGACAGGGTGAGGGGTAACGGATTTAAGCTGAAAGAGGGGAGATTTAGATGAGATATTAGGAAGAAATTTTTTACTATGCAGGTGCTGAGGCAGTGGCCCAGGGTGCCCAGAGAAGCTGTGGATGCCCCATCCCTGGAGGGGTTCAAGGCCAGGCTGGATGAGGCTTTGAGCAACCTGGGCTAGTGGGAGGTGTCCCTGCCCATGGCAGGGGGTTGGACTGGATGGGCTTTGAGGTCCCTTCCAACCCAAACCATTCTGTGATTCTATGAAAGCCTAAAAATCACCTTTTCTGTTAAAATGTGTAATAAATGTCTCAGACAACATGAATGGTAAGCCTCAAAATAAACAAAATGTGTTTGGGGAAATAGATAAGAGCCTTTGGGTAAAATAAACAACAAAAGCAAAAATTAATTCCCTAATGTAAACTGGAGGAGGAAGAAAAGATTTTGCCAGTGGATTCCCATGTTCTGACCTCTGCGTGAACTCTAAATAACCAGTCTGCTATTTCTAACAGCAGCAAGAATGGAAAGTGCAAAGGAAGACGCTGAAGGATCCCAGTCCCTCCAACTTTTGCTAAGCAGCCAAGCACAAATCAGCTGAAGAAAAACATACACTGCACAAAGTCGCAACACTTTTCTTGCAAATCAAAATCCTTCACTGCAAGCGTTATACGTAGAGCAATACAAGTCACAGACCTTTACACTCAAAGCCTTAGAGCCCTTGCCCGATTCCTTCTGCAAAGGTTTCTGCACAAAATCTGTGCCTCAAGGTTTAGCAAAACTATCATTTCAGGAAAAAAAGAGTTTGATCTAAAACTGGCAAGTACTAGAAAATCTATCACATCCCCAATGTTAATGATTCCACAGCTTAATTAGTTTTACCATAATCACCTGTATCTACCCCAAAACAAAACATGTTGAGACACAAATATTCAAACTATTTTGGTGTACTTGAATGCACGGATTTTTTCCGGCTCACGCTGAAATAAATAACAGAACCCATCTGTGCCCATTGAATGTACCAGAAAAGTTACACGAAGTAGGTGTTTTGCCCTCACACTGTGTTAACAAGCAATACTCTACTCAAGTTAGTAGGGACAAGCTGCTGTTACAAGTGGCATAAATACTGGAATAAGGTAAAAGTTAAGACTACAATGTCTAGAGTATGCTATATATTTTTATTAAAAGAGGGTTACTTCTGAGCAATTAAATTAACCTTTGCCACTAGTCTCAGGTTCAACAAGGCACAAACAGATGCTAACGCTCGCTTTCTCAGTATGACATGGCTAATAGCAGACAACTGTCCAGAAAACGCTGTTAAATTAATTTTGTTTTGGCTGGTAGGAAATGCTCACTTCTGCTACAGAGGTATGCAACACTACCACCATGTTATATTTCTACAAAAACAAGGTGCAGAAACGCTTTTAAAAAGAAAAACTGATTTTTATGCTTGAAAAAGTTTCCAGTAGTTGCAGCTGTAAAGAAAGATTCGAAGTCTGAAACAAAATTACTGATCATCAGCATATTATCATTATCATCACGCTGGGCTTCGATTTGCTCTATTAAAATGGCTCAGGCATTTAGTTCTGAAATTAGCACATAATTCGAGATTTATGGAGATGGATGATACTATGCTGCTTAAGAACTAAAATATTATGAATATAACTTTTACTACTACCATTACAGAGCGTAGCTGACGCTCCCCAACTTGGTTTGTTGCTGGAAGAGCCAAGCCATGCCTCCTCTCCCCTGGCTGCCCTTACCGAGGCACTGTCACTCACCTGACAGCATGGTAAATTTGTTTAAAAAGCTAATTTGGCAAAGAACTTGTCTGACAGAATCATGAGAATAGCTTCCTGCCAGTTCAGCTATCTTGCCCAGCCCAACACAGGGTCAGGCACGGGCCACAGAGCGAAGGGGAGCGGCTCACGTCAGCGGGTGGCAGCAGGAAGGAGGTGGCCATCAGATGGGCTCAGCTGTTCCACCCAGCCTCACCCTCTTGAAAACATGAAGGAAAAGATCTAGAGCTTATCCATCTCAATGGCAACTCAGGCAGGAAAATGTTCACCTTCCGTGAGCAGCAGGCATTTCACAGAGGTGACAAATATTTCAATGAGGTGAAGGAAGTAAACAGAATAATTTGCCTGGTGGAAGCTCTACTGGCTGCCTACAAAGTGAAGGTGTGCTCTTTACTGACCAGGAGGCTCAAAAGCATCACTTCTACAATCCACTCATTCCCCACCTGCCTGCCTTGCTTTTCTTTTTGTGTGCGTGACCCAGACAAAGCCACGAGAGGGGCAAGTGACTTAAAAAAAAAAGAGTCGCACAGATCAAGGTCCTTTTGCCGTAACAGCATACAACACTTCTGGACATGAAGTTAGAGGCTTTTAGAAAGATTATTTTCAAAAGCACTCACTATTCCAGGTGCACTGCTGAAAACACTCTAGTTTATCATTGCTGAGATGGACAAGGCAGAGGGATTACTCTCACAGAGCAGAACAAATTGCCTTTCAGCCAGCACCAGCAGCGAAGTGAATGAACCAGTTGGGAACTGCATGGTGCAAAATATTTCATTAGATAACCTGCACTACTCCTTAGTACAGCTTAGTACCGTTTTTAATCACAACAGAGAAGGCAGCACCTGTTCTTCAAGTAATTGCTATAAATACTGCACACATTAACTGCTATGAAATACTTGTTTTTAAATAAACTGTCCTCCTTCCTCTGCACAATAATATCAGCAGAGAAGACAAACACAGCAGTTCGAAACAGCAGAACTTGAAGAAAAAGCAGGAGGAAATTTAGTACCCTTTATTTTGCCTCTTCATGCAAATTACATATTTCTGCCCTTCAGTAACACCTAGAAACAGCAACTGGCGCAGTGCTCTGCTGAGAACCGTGCTCACCTCTGTCCGAAACAGCTCCTGCCCATCGTCCTTCCAACACCACCACAGCAGCACAGCAGGGGCTGTCAGGCAGTTGGCATTTGCAAAGGACCTCCCTCCTTCCCCCAGAGGAAAACGTTAATCCTCTCTCCCACAACACATTTTTCAAAGATGAATCTACAGCATTCGCTGGACATCAATACCTCATGGTCCAGCAAAGGCTCAGCGAGGAATTGGCCTTTTGTGGTGCACATGGAGGGTCCAAAACATAAGAATGACAAATAACAATGAGACAATTTACTCTTCCCTCTTTTAGAGGCAATTTCCAATCTGATGCTGCTTTGGTAAGGAGACTCAAGAAAGTTGCTAAGATTCAAAGGACTAAGCTTGAGAATTAAAGAAAAACAAGCTTTGCAAAAAGAGAAGTCATATGCAGAAATGCAAAGCTAGCAGCACAAAAAAAAAAAAATCTAATTTCCTTGGGCATAGGAAAGGAACAGGCAAGTGAGATATGAGAAGAGCTAAGTGGTCAAGGGCTGCAGTTCCACTTCCCATCATCAACACCTAAAAGATGTAAGGGTTCACTTTGTTAGACAACCAGACCTGCAGTCTTCCATTAGAAAGGGAGGAAACGTCACGCAGGGCAGGTGGTGATGCTGAAAATAAAACATAAATTCTAAGAGGAAGGACATAGTAAATGACTAAAGCCCTTCAGAGACAAATGGGAGAGTCTGAAAAAGAGGGTGGGAGAAATACTGGCCCTGGAGCTCTTCACAGCTTTGTGAGCCACTTTATGAAATGGTAATTCAGCTGTACACAGCCAGTCAAAAATGTGTAATGTGCTTTCTTAAGCGAGATACTGAGAATGCTTTCCCTAACATTTCAATAAAGTGAATGAAAAAATATAAATAGGTCATACAAGAAAAGCCACATAAAACTCACAATGTTCGAGTGCAATGGCAGAACCCGCATTAAGTGTGCTTCTTGCATACAATAGAACATTATTATGTATAATCACAGAATATATTCAAGCAACACAAAACGCCACATGTGCATTTAAAGATTAGACAGAGAGCTCAGTGCAGAACAGAACACTACCTTGTACTCTGAGCCCTTCTGACGAGCAGCAGCAGAAGAAAAGCAGAATTTCTGTTGCTGTACATGCCAAGCAAGTCATACTACTGTAATCTTTTTTCCAGCCTATTCTTAAGTTCTCTCTATTGATAGAGGGAAAATACAAGTTAACTCACTGAACTCTGCAAGAAAGAATTTTAGCTTAAAAGTTGCACTACTAATTAGATATTTTTTCTTATTTTATTTAGTTAAGAATATTTCCAGGTACTGTGTTTATTCCTGATAATCTGGGAAGACTTCTGGGTTTACAGACATATCTTACGGTACTTCTTCCTTCCCTGTTTTGTGCCTGACACGTGCAACATGACTGAATACACAGAACAAACGTGACAGTGACTTGGCCAAGGTGCTGCTCAAAGCTCCAGAAGGACGGATATGTTTTAAGGGTGTTTTTGTTTTTTAAACAAATATGAAATAAGCATTAGGTGATACACAGAGAGGTTGCAGAGTTAGGAGAAGAACAAAGCACACAAAACAAAGCCTCCAGATCCAGAATAATCTTATTTCTGTGTGCTTGGGTATGTTGAGAGCTTCTCCACGGCTCACACGGGGTGTACTCATTGCGATCGCGTTATGAATTCACGTTAGAGTACTGCACGACAGGCGCGACTTTCAAGTACTAAGGGGGGGGCAGTTGGTTATTTGGGGAGAAATGTTGGGGGCTGTTGAGAACATTTGCTTAATGAGTAACAGTTCCTCCCCATACCCTCCACAACTGAAAAGTCAAGGAAGAAAAGCAAACACTGAGTAAGGTTTCTGTTTTCCAGTTCACCTGTGCTTCTTCTAGTCACTCATTAACTTTCACACATATTAACCAAACAACGAAGGAGAGAAACCGAGTTGTTTCCTCCTCCTCACCAAGAAGCAAATGAAGCAAACAGTAGGTTTAGAAGAACCAAAACTGGTCAGGAGAGACACATCCTTCCACGGACAACAGCAATACAGCCCAACCCTAGCTGAAAACTCAGTGATGGATCCTTACGATCACCACGGGGCCAGAGACAGCAAACACTGTCCCTGAGCCAAAGTTTTATCTGAAAATTCCCATTCTGTAAGGTAGCCAGATAGAACACATCAAGTGACACTCAGAAAAAATAAAACCTAAAAAAACTAGGTATTGCTGACAACTTCACAGCCAAAGCTCCTGACACATGTGCTTGAGGAGCTGGATCACAAAAACACCCCAACCCAAATAAAATCTCACCACACACCACAGAACACCAGTTGGCTGTATTTTCGAGCACCTGAACTATGGCAGTATTCCTGTCTGTTAGTAATACAACCCACTACACCCAGAGCAAAGCCACAAAGCAGGTTTGAGGCAGACTATGCCAATGTGTAGACTTTGACACCAGGTAGATTGTGGCTTCAGCAGCTCTCAGGATTTAGATTTTGCCCTAGGCAGTAGGTGAGGCTCTAGGGACAGCTCAGGGAAGCTGAGCTGCCCATGGGTGACAAGCCAGCTAACAAAGAAGAGCAGTACTGTGACGAGCTCCTGAAATCAGGGAGCAAAGGAGTAGGTGCTCGTCCTCTGTGAGGACACCAGGCTGGGACAGGGCAGCACCTACCTGAGAAAGATGCCGGCATCGCCACCATCCAACAATGCCAACGTCACTACAACTGCAATCAAGCAACATCACAGCAGGTGCTAGAGGATTTCTCCCCATAAAAGGGCTTTCTCTCCATTAGCAATGACAGATGAACAAAACCAAGACCACAAAGCACAAACCCTCCTGTTGTGACCCCTAAAATGATGCACAGTCTACAAAAGACAAACTGAAATGGATACAGCAATGGACCTTTCACTCCCTTAATTCAATTCTCTCCTTTAAGTCAGTGCACTGTTATTACCCCAGCAATGAGACTGTAACACTGAAGTTTTTCAGCTTGATGGTAAAATCATGTAGTGTCCATCCATCTCCAATAATAGCAATATTGGGACAATGAACTCTATTGAGGCATCTAATAAGGCAGATAGTCATTTGCATAGTACATTTTCTGTGACTCTCTGTAATACAACATCTCAAAGACTCAATTCAGACTATTCTCCTTTCCCACAGACATTTTAAAAAAAGGATTCTTTTACTAGAAAAAGAAACAATGACCCCTCCCATAATAGGAGAAAGCAAAAGATAGGGTTTTCCTGCCTATGATGGGCGCATACTTTTGTCTGTGTATTTTTATCTGGTTGGGCTTGCCTTTTTTAAAAAAAAAAAAAACCCAAAACAAAACAAACCTCTATGTGCTTTTCATGTCAATGGTGAATTGAACGCTCAGAAGCGTATTTCTGATTTTGTTCTAACAGGCTTCTGAGCAGGAAGCACTTTGGCATCCACACCCACCAGCACAGGCGAATCTCACCTTTAATTCCTGTGCTGCAGTCTTTCCTTCATGTCTACACACACTGCTCTCCTACACAACTCACTGAATGATTATCTGCTGGACATCCCGGGACATACCACAGTTCTGTAGATACACGAGCCTGCTTGTGAGTCCTGAGTTTTAGGATGAGCTCTGCAATGTAAACTTGGGTAAACTTGACAAATCACCTCCTCTCCAACAGCCCATAATGGCCTGGCAGACAATGTACACACATACAGCGCACGCTGCGACTCCAAGTACTGCTGAACAGAAGCAGCAATGGTTGCATCCTCCTGCTTTCTCTTCTTCCACTAAATAAGCCTGGACTCTGTCAGAGTTTTGTTTAGCACGCATATTATTCCTGGAGGTAACTAAGGTACCTCTACCTATACGGGAAGGGCACACACTCAAAAATACCGCCTCAGTGTACTGACACAGCTCCTGCCTGCTCTGCCCGCTGCCCCTCGGTGCAGCCACAGGCAAGCTCCAGATTTTGTCAAATCCTCCATCCCACTTCCTTTGGAACACAGACCCATAGGCTCATCACCCCAACTCCCATCCTGCGATCCACCAGGAACCCACCTCCGGCGGTGAGCACAAGCTCTCCGCAGCAACCCCAGGCCAGGGTGCAGGGGACAGCCACGGAGCCACCAGGGAGCCCTGGGATGCTTGCCTGCCATGCTCCATGAGATCAGCAGTGACAGAATCTTCAGATGGGTCAGGCATGGGAGCCTCCCTGCAGCAGACCGAACCCTGGCACCGCTCTGGGGTTAACCTCGGGCAAGGCAGTGTCGGGCCCCTGTGAAAACGAAACTAGATGGCATTTTTGGCAAGTCAGAGAAGGTCAGCGGAAAGGGAGAAAAAGCTGCCACACAAGAGCCCCAGTGACGAACGGCGCTGCACTCTTTGTCCAACTTTCTGATTTTATCGGATTATGCCACAGTGTTAACATTGTTTATGGCCCCTTTTTGTGTCTGTGAATCACCCACTCCCAGAGACTCTTCCTCCGCCCCCGCTTATAAATAGCACCACATACAGAATGGAGTTTGTGAAGCAAAGGAGACTTGCTGAAACAAAATAATATATATATTGAACTGACAAAAATCTCTCAAAAGCCTCTCTCATTTATTTATAGTGCTGGCTAGACAGGCAGATTCCCACATTTTGTAAACCCTGCAGGTCACTATCTCCATTGCTCATTCACAAACAATTCTGCTAATAAAAAAAAAATCCCTCCAGTTACAACTGAACTTATTCCCAGCACACTGCTTCTTGGCACACGCCTTCCGAAAAGGAAGATTTTTACATAAGTGATAATATGTATTTTCCCTATTTGAAAGCAACATATGCCTAGACCACGAAAAGATAACACGACATTATTTATATATCTGGAGACATTCAGACTTTGCAACCAACCTCTTGGAGCTCTATCAGTACAAGATAAGTCATTTTCTACCATGTCATAGCAGACTGCGACTTAAATTTCCATAGATCGTATTTTCATAGGAAAATACATTCACCATTGCAAGTGTAAAACCCATCAAGGGTTTTTTAAATTCTTGCTTTTCTCCAGCAACCATTTACTTGCAGTGGGAAGTTCACAGTGCTATTGTCAGATAACAAAGCAGACAAAAGAGATATGTGACCAAAAGCTTCAGAGAACAGTTTCCTGGAGCCTGAAGGCACATGACTCCTTGTTGAGCCAACACATAACCAGCACAGCCCCAGGACCCAAACAAGCAGAGCCTGGGCATTAGAGAAACCCAGATTTCCCATCAGACGAGCTGGAGGGAAAGCGAGGTACCACACTCTGCTTTGGCAAGGAAAACCTTCAGTGTTGTCGCTGAACCCCTGGCAACTCATCCTGTCTTTCCATCCCCACACTTGGATGTATTTGGAACATGTCAGCTTGATACCAAAGAGAGATCTGGACCGGATACACACCAGCCTTGCAAGGGACTGCTGAGCTCATAAACGCCCACGTGAAACCCACACTTGCAGATCTACACCACTGCAATGTCCCCACTGGTTCCCCAGCCCTGTTTGCCAGGCAGCAGCATCAACACAAGAGATGCTGGGGCTTGATTCTCCCACCAGTCACAGAGATGTGGGTACACTGAATGCCTGAGAAAAGACACCCTGCCCAGGTCCATTTAACAGAAACAGAAGAGTCACTGAAATAACACTGGCACGTTCTGGTGATAAAATTCCTTCTAAGTGCCTACGGTGGAAGCATTTGAGTACTTTTCTATTCAATTCACCATTTTTTTCCTGCATATAATCACATGGTTATTTGTCAAGCTAATGGATCCTTAACCAGCCACAGAAGTTAAAACCCGCTACAACTAGACGCTTCTTTAAACACAAAGGACAAGTAGAACAATTCACTCAAACACGTATTTCAGGAAATGTATTAATATTGTGGTTCTTTTTATTTCGTAGACTCAACAAAAATCAACTGTTTATAATCTTAATAAAAAAGGAAAATACCAGTGCCTGGAAAACATCACAGAAAGTCTGGACATCATTTAAGCCAAGTACATGTCTCCTTTTTTTATTCTCCTACTGCTTATCTCAACACACAGTTCCTTTTCCTTTAGCCTCTTTCAAACAATACTTGATACTAAACAAATAAAACTAAATATAAAAATAAATTATTTCGCACTAAAGGCTCATTTCTTCTCTCCTGTTCTACAAATACATACGGGTATGCGTATACACAGTCCCACAGCTATATATATACTTGAGCTGGCTAATGCCACTAAAAGTATCCTACTCTCTTATAGTTACACAAAAGCTGGCTATTATTAAACATGACTTTCTGGCAGAAAGAGAAAACAAGAGTAGGGTCCTCTCGCCATTAGAGAGCAGCACTGAAACTGGAAAGCCCGAGCCGTGTGTCACCAGTTCACTGCGTTACTGCAGACCCTCACGCTTTGTTCTCCCCATTGCTGAACAGCGGCTTCCCCAGGACTGGGGGTGCGGCGGGGTGTCAGTACTTCGATCTTCATTATCCCTTTGAAATACTGACCAAATGACTTACAGCAGTAATACTGAACCTACCATAATCTCCTCCCACATAAAGAATGTGTTCGTAATCACCATCTTTGGTAACATGTCTGATCAATGCAGCAGAACTACGAGATCATAAAACAGATCACCACATAGCAGCGATGGGGATCTCCCACATAGGTTCTCACTTACACACACAAAGGGGAAACAACTCAAAAACAGGGAGGAAAAAGGAATTTAATTAAAGCTGACTGAAGAGTTGAGGCATATGGTTCACAGGAATTTTTTCTTTCAATTAAAACATCCTCCTCTTCATAAGCAAACCAAATAAACACAAATTAAAGCAAACTAATCTGTGACACATACAGCAAAAATGAAGACAAACAAAATTTGGGTGGAAGCTGCACCATATACCATGTGCAATTACAATCCACGTTCTGCAACAAACACTACTTTGTCACTGTAATACAGAGGCATTTATTCCTCCCCACCACCACTGCATGTAACTATCCGTTTTCCCCCGCACCACTAAAACCCATTCCACCCACAGACCCAAAATCTGACTTGAGGTGTGGGCAGAAAAGGGGGAAAGAGAAAGGTGTAAAGAACAGGACTGAATTTTAGAAAGACTTTTTGAAAGATAAATCATAGTCTGAAGTTCCATACTGATAAAAATGCAAAAATACGAAAACAGTCACGTTTCTAAAGCAACATATAAGGGGGAACAGTGTAAAAGATGGAGCCACCAGGGAAGGATTTGCAGTCAGGGTGTAACACTGCATTGCCCAGGGCTTCCTAACAGAAGACCCCTTTTCATTTGCTCATAACTTACCCCAAGTGCTTCAATTTGGTTGGAAATTTTTAAGACTACATGCCATCTTCTGGCTAAATATATTTCGTTAACTATGAAATGTGGCAGCCAAAACACTTTGGAACATTGAGAAAATGAGAATGGGGGGGGAAAGTCTTGCCGTGCCATTACTAAACAGCTCTGTGACCTTTTTTCCTTCTTATCATCCAGCAAGAAATGGACTTGCCCTGAGCCCTCCAGTGCTCCCTTCACTAAGGCAGCCTTTGCTGTCACTGGGAAAAACTCACATACATCAGAAACACTTGGGATACAAAAATAAAAAGTCCTAATTAACACAGCATAAAGCTACTTAGAGAACAGCTAAGCTAAACTGAACACTGAAAGATGCTCCATAAGCAACTCTAACCATCCTGTACGTGGAAGGAGGGATACTGGGGAAGAGGGAGGACAGGGAAAAATTAGGTGAAATAACCGGAAGACACATGTAAGGATGGTTTGTGGGAAGGCAAGGAAAGGGGAGCAGGGGCTGAGCAGGACAGCACAGCCGGAGGGGGGGCTCGGCCAGCCAGGGGGGCACTGCCATGACATGCCCTGCGGTGAAGGGCAGCCAGGCTGGAGCAATCCCCTGGAGCACACATGTAAGCAAACAGTAACACCCATCACATCCTCCCCTCAGCAGCGGTAACTGGAGAGACTGGAGACTCTGCGACCGCAGCAGATGAATCAGACAGGCTCACTCCTCCCTAAGCTCTCAGATGATCGTGGGTTTGACTATCAGCAGACACGGATTATCGTCGCCTCGCTGCGAGCAGCATATAGCTGGCAACGGCAGGTAGTAAAGCCTGAAAGTTCACCACTAGCTGTCTAGAAATGCCTTCTGTCACTTCTAACCAGTACCCGAGTTACAGGGGAGTGTCGTATTATGACAGCTGTCAAGTGTGCGGAGGCCTGGGGGCGGTGGTGGTGAATTTTACCTTTCTCCCATTTCAGAAAGGGATGTCTCATCACAGTAGGATCTAATTAAAAAGGAGGCAGTAGGCTGGTCAGTTTTATTGCAGAGACGAATACGGTTCAGCTCTGTGTAACGAAACAGCACATACTTGGGCACTGCTTCAAGAGCTGACACAGGCTGTTAGCTTACGTAGGCTGCAGCAGCCTTGCTCCTCATGTACACTCTGTGTTTACTCACCATCCTCCCCCAACAACTTACTTCCTTTTCTTTAGAAAGCTGTCTTTGCTTTTGGTTTCATAGAGATGGACACGACGAAAGAGTGCTTACGCCCCAACCCAGTTAGCCTCTTGCATGTGTGCATTTCCATGTCCCGCTCGGCAGTACCCACACACGGTTCTCATTTAGCTCCCCTCACTGCACTAGAGCAGGGACAGGAACATCTCAAATGAGAGCCCTCCAGCCACCACCCGATACGTACAAACCACAGACTGCCCACAAGGCCAGTCCCTGCACTATGGGACATGCAGAAACAAACTGTGGGTTTTCTTCCTCGGCAAAAGGAAGCATTTCCTGTGCAATCAAAGGCAGCAACCGGGTTTGTTTCAGTTACGTACAAAACACACAGTTTAGAGCTTGAACAGCCTGACAGCAGTCATTTACAAGCAGTTTACCAGCACACTGATTTTTGCACCATTTCTATACAACCGGTGCTATCTTCAGCCCTGATTTCTCAACAGGATCTGCACAGCCACGTGCCACCCCTTCATAGGGTCGGTGGTGTGCTTTGCCCCCGAGCATCCCCATCCCTCTTGCTGCCCCCCCTTGCTCAGAGCAGCTGTTTCACAACCCAGAGTTGCCCCATGACATGCTGAGCATCCCGGATGAAATTCGCTGTCCCACCAAATGCCTGCCAAGGTTTTGTACTGCCTCAGTCACACTCCTACCCCCTTTTCACCCAGCACTCGAGTGGCTTAGGACAGGCTGCCCTGTGTCTGGAGGTGAATGTCTATCTCACAGCCCAGGAAACCCTTCTCCATCTGTGCCTGGTGTAAGGGATGCCTTTCCTATCTACAAACCCACCAAGAATTAACCAATTCACTTAGAGAAGAAAGGGATCAGACCCCACAACCCAGCTTCTGTCTGATTTGTAACACATTCATGACCAAAAAGGAATCCTGTATTCACGAAATACAGGAAGCTGTGTGAGGGAAGCTTTCTTCCCCTCCAGCTCTCCTTTTTGACACAGTTTGTGAGCAGAAGCGAATCCTGGTGGAGACAGATGTGGTGGGGCACTCAGTTGGCTTCCCACATGCACCTGCTCGCTGGGAAAGATTTATTTTTTGAAGTCATTTCCAGAGGTCCTAACCCCATCAAGATACCTTGGCTGTGTACAAACACACCACACCCCACGGCATTTACAACCCCCAGGTCACAAAACACAACCAGTGCAACCAGCGGGAGGAAAGCATAGAGATATAAGGAGCGGCAGGTGAGCAGCACAACCTACTGCAAGTCCCAAAACTTCTCAGTCATTACCTTAACCTTCAGAGCTCTAGCGGGATTTCAGAAGTCCTACAGACTCCCTGGAAGACAGAGCAGCAAACATACGACTTCAGGAGAGCAAAAAGAAGCCCTTGCTCTAGTTGGAAACTGAAGTTTGGCAGTATCTTATCTCCTATCTTTTCCACACATTTCTGCAGGAGGAGACAAAACAACAGATTGACACAGCTGGAATGAACTTTGATGCAATCTGAAGACAGTACTGGCAAATACTACATGCAGCAATGACTCCAAACAAAATGACTGCACACGAGATACCTGCTTTCTTTTTCACTTCCTCTTTTTTTAAGAAAATAAAATAAAAAAAAACACCACCAAACCAAAAAAACAAACCCCAAAACATTCAGATGAGAGCAGAAGCAACTAGGACAGCCAATTTCCAGGAACAGGAGTGCAGAGGACTCACATCATCTGCAGTAACTGGTCTTGGCAGAGTTGGGCTGTACCACTTAGTAGTATTCTTACCTTGAAGAGCAGCTGGAAAATAAATAAGAAGTAGCAACTGTGCCAGTTGTTATGAATAGCCTTAAACTCAGGGATAGGAAGAACCACTGCACACACTGCTTACAAGCCAGACCATAAATGCTCTGCACAGAATTTTGCACGTAACCATAAGCTACAGGGCATAGCGAAGGTTATCAGAAATGACCCTCTGTCCGGTAACAGCACAGCAAGCAGGCAGCGGGTTTGCTGGGATGGAGCAGGGGCTGCTCCGTGAAACACCCAGAAGTGCTGCTGGAGGAGCAGCAGTCCCGTCCTGCAAGTCAAAAAACAAAACAGGGCAAGTGAACAAAAAGGAGAAATGTTGTTTTGGGTTTGGTTTGGGTTTTTTTGTAGTCTGCTCAAACTTTCAGAAATGTAGAAGAGAGCTATTTTCATGGCACCTCTTAGATGAAGTCCTAACCAACTGTAAAGAGAACTGGGCTCCACTGGGGTGGAGAGGAGGGAAAAGAACGCTGTGAATGCAGTGAATAACCATCAGCTCTGGCCTTCTGCTCGCTCCTCCGGCAGCTTCTCACACTGAACCAGGAAATAGCTGAACAGACACATTTAAAAGTATGACGACTGAGTCAGAAGACAACAGTTAAATACCAGTTAAACCACATACTGCAGGTCTGTCTTGTAGTACAGGGAAATGAGTACCGCCTCGGGCTGTTCCAGATATTGCATCCACCTGCAAACAGTCGCTGCCGGCTAGAGCTCTGCAATGTACTCTCGCTAGCACTGTCAGTACTTTGCAAAATATTGCAGGCAAGAAAGAAGAAAGTTTGCTTAATACAGAGTACAATACACTAATTATATGCTTTAATCATCAAAAGCATTTTTTATTTTTTTATAATCATATAACCTGCTTTTTAAAAAGTTAGTTAAGGACATAGCTGCTTTTTTCAAGTATTTTAAGCTTTTGATTTCATGAATATAGAGAGTTAATTATTAGTTAATTGTTCTTTCATGTGGATCTTTTCCTATGAGAGGAATCGGGCACACACTCACAATAGAAGCACAGAAGCAATTACACTTCCATTACACAGTCTCAAATCCACATTAAAAAAATACCTTGCATTAAGATGTTTGTATTTTAGATCAACTACCTTTCAGCAATAATGAAAAATCATTACAGCTGCAAAAACAGAGTACAAGAAGATAAAAATGCACTGGCATGGTGCTGGAGGACATCGGCCATTAGAGCCTTATCTTATGAAGAAACCAGCTAAACACTTCATCACAGTATTTAATCTGTAACTGTTAAGGTGGAAAAGATGCCTGTTTCCAAATGGATTCACCACATTAAAAAAATATTTTTTTATTCACTTCTGTTAGCTGAATAGTTTTTTTATTTGTAAGTATTTCCTAGAAATTTTAACATCTCCAAATGCAAGTCCTTGATAAGTCACAGAGGAAAGTTTTCTTTCCTTAACAGGGACAAAAGAGAGTATTGTTGAGATTTATTACATACATACAATTACCTGAATTGTTACGGAGATTAAAGAACAAAGGGCCAACAGATCTAATTCCAGATCTTACAGCCTTGTCCTTTCCCATAATTATGTCTTAAAATTGGATTTCAGCTAACACAATTCACAATACCAATATCTACCAATGCTTTGCATGTACTTAGAGACAGTTTCAATTATTTTAACACGGCTGTGGAAATACATTTATCACTGATCATTCAAGTGAAGAGGTTCAACTTCATAGTGCCAATAAAGTGTGTTTTTTCAGTTGATTGTGAGAAGTCTTGAAATTAGTAAAAGGTTCACTAGAAAGAATAACCGGCTAGTCTATTAGTCGCCTAAAAAAATGCAAAATAACCTTTCACAGAAATCTCCCAATTTTTCTTCTTCCATCTCAGAAATATTTCCAGAAATAGGATTATGAACTGCAGAGAGATACTGAAACACAAAAAGAAAGTATTTTTGTCCTGCAGATGTTAAAGCTGCCCCTTTGTCTCATGAGAGCATGTCAGTCTCCTTTCTTCAGCTGTCAGATATAACAGCTACTGGACACTCTGTCTATGGTGTCCACAGTGTGACAGCTGAAAGGGCCTGATCCTGACCTCAAAGCTGGGCTGCTTATTTCTCCCTGGTGCCCAGCTGCGCAGAACTAGACCCTGGAGGTGAATTTCCCTCAAAGAATTATGCAAACTGAATCAAGACAATGAACTTCCCCAAAGAAAGAACTTTTTTTTGCCTTTTTTTTCCAGCTCTGTTGAATATACATTTATAAAGACTGCGGGAAGGAAACTGTGGCTACACTTCTTGTACTTCTCATTTACCAAAAAAAAAAAAAAGTACAGATCCATAGAAGGTGAAACCATCAAAGACCTTGGTTAACCAGGCCCAACCTACTTTGCAAAAAAATTGCACTGGAATTGACCAGAACAAGTAGATTTTCACTGGTATTGAACTCTCAGCCTAGTATTAGAAGAAGCAGCTGATCCTGCAAGGAGACTGAAAGAACACTAGAATTTAGAAAGTATAATTCGTGCAGCAGGAAAGCCATGAGGTGTCAATTCCCCAAATCCAAATTTGGTTATAAATAAGTGATTGTAATACGTGCAGCCTCAGTAAGACATTAGAATTCGCATATCTGCTTTCACTGGAGAAAAATAATTAGAGAAAACAAAATCTGATGAACTAAAAGGACCCTACCAATTTATCACCATTCATAATATTCCCCCTCAGTTTGAGGCATCTATAAGTACATAAAGTTCCTGCAGAATCAGAGGAAACAACGGAGCATGATCACGGAAGGAGAGCCCTACACTCCCTTATTAACACAACACAATTCAGCATATGGAAATCTGACGCCAGCCACAGGCACTCATTTTTTCCCTTCTCACTGGTTTTCATAACAAGTCCCATTTTAACGTTTAAAAGGCGACTGAAACCATGGCATGCCTAGTATTGTCATAAAACCACTGGCGAGGCTGAGTCAGTCTCTTCTGACGGTTCACACTGCTACTCTCTGCTACGACGTGCGTTTCTTTCACCTGCGTCCCAGGGGGTGACGGCAGAAGCCCTTCCCTTTCTCAGCCAAAGCTACATCTTGGTCTCAGAGAGAGGGCATCTGCCCCAAACCCTGCCAGCAGGGACAACTGGTCCCCTTTCCAGTCAGGGCTATTCTTCCTCTTTCAGATGTCACTGGTGGTAAAGGCACCTTCTGTTTTCAGCTGGACACTATTTACCACTTCCTCTCTGCCCTTGCCACTTCAGAACGCACAGGCCACCTCGCACAAAGACAAGCGGCAGGACAAGTTCAGACAAATACAGACAAAGATGCGATACCTCTAACCATGAATTCAGACAGTAACTAATTGAGCCAATACAGGCTGCGGCCAGATGAAGCTGACTAAATTTTCCCCTTTGACCCTCTGTATCATGACATCTTTGGCAAAATTAAGTTGAAAGTGTCAAGAGAATGCCCGGGAATCAGCTGGCTGAGCTGCTTTGGGCACGAGGACACCCCGGGGAGGACAGGCAGCAAGAAGCAGCAACCTGCATTTATCTGCAGGGCCCACTGACACTCCAGGCGCAACAAGCACTAGCGGGAGGCGGCAGGAAGGTTTCACAGTCTGTAAGATCACAGATGGCCCCGTGCTTTGCTGCATGTGTAGGCTGGCCTGCCCCAGAACAAAGCTGCGCCTTTGTCTGGCCACAGCCTGCTGCCCCCACCTTTGGTGGCATCCTCCCAACCCATGAGCCACCCCTCTGGCTGGGCACCCGCTGCTCTTTGCACAGCTCTCTCCTTATTTCCAGAGACTGAGCTGGCAGAAATTGTAATTTGAAAATGAGGAGACACAAGCAGATACGTAGAAATAGCAGCAACCTGTTCACGTGTGAATAGAAGAAAACAAACAAGGAAGTTTTTTTTAAAATGTTCTAACTTAACAGAATACAAGTGCACAAGAGGAAACAGAAAGCTCAGTTGAAGGTGCACCATGATGGGTAATGCAGAAACAAAAGTCACTGACATTCCTGTGAGAAAACACTTCAGAAGTGCCTAGACCACCCATCAGCAAACAGAGCAAGACGTAAATCATCATAACCTTGGCTAGGAGTCCCCACAGAGGTATGTGGAGTCCCCTGTCTTGTCACTCATCTATCAAGATGTTCCGATACCATGACTGACTCATCTTGAATCACCCTATTAAAACAAAAAAAATCCCACTGAATTAATAAAAGCAGCTTTTAAATGCACGCTTAAACCCATGAGAACATGCCAAGCTATGATCCCCAATGACCAGGGACAGGCTGGGCTTCTACCGATAGCCCCTCTTTAGGGAGCACTCCCACTCAGGCTACGTTCAACCCAACCCTCGCAAGCTGGCAGACAAAAACCCCTATCAAAATACTGCCACAAGGAAGCAAGGAATTAATCCGAAAATGCACCTGATCACAGAGCCAGCTGTGTTTTAGACACAAACTGTAAACTCTCAACAAGAAAAAGCTCCCAGGCACTTAGGTCCCTCCTCTCACCTGGGCTGTGACTGGAGAGGGCTCCAGCACCTTCAGGCTCAGAGGAGACCCAAAGCCAGGACCAGATGCCACTGTCCCCTTTCTCAGTCACCCACAGCCTCCAACAGCCATACACCAAGAGACTGCATCTGCTTACCAGGCAACAACAGACAGACTGTAATTCACAATAAAGCTCCAGACCAAGTCTTTTACTTGATGACATTTTAGTCTCAGAAGCAGAAATTTCTTACCTTCAATGGGGGAAATACAGGTGAAGGCCACATAAATTATTCCTTCTACTCAATCCCTGGCCCGTACGGTGCAGAGTAAACAAGAAAACAGCACTATGGTATGTAGAAGGCACTCCCCTGCACACCACAAAACCAAACCAATCAACCAAAAAACCATGAAGTCTTTCCAATAAACAAAACGCCCAGCCCAACGTTTAAAAACCCCACATTCTAAAGCCTAAAGCAGAACCCCAGATGCAGTACACAACACAAACTTTGCATGTGTTAGGAACTTACCAATGACATACTAGATATTTCCTCTGCTCGTTTAGTTTGGCTAAAACTGCTCAGAGCAATGAGAAAAGTCAGAAGCGCACCAAACAAGTGGGACGTGCAACAAGAGCAGGAAAAGGAAACCAAGAACAAGCAGATGTGCAGCACTGGAGAGAAAGGGATCTCCTGGCATCAGCTAGGAGAGCTTAAAGGTAATCCTGCCAGTGGTCCCTTCTCCTCCTGAGAGTAGGATTTGAATCAAACACAGGGCTCAGCCCTCTTCCCCACACACAGCAGCTGGGTTCGGAGCAGCACATAAAGCCACGATCAGTTATGGACCACACAGGTCTGGTCCCACAGCAGACACCAACATCACTCCTTCCTCCGTCTCACTATAGGTGCAATTTCCTCTATTCTGAGATGCAGTTAAAAGCCCAGTTCCCTTTCCTCCTGTTACATTTCTCCAGGAGGAGAAAGAGGCTTTCAGATGTGGCCTGAGGTGTCTCAGACAAATCACAGGGGGAGAAAGTGACAGTTGGACTCTGGGGTTTCTAACACAAAGGGATTCTCCCAATTTCCTGGTGATGGCAGAAAAATAACCTTAACTACATTCAACGATGCGCCAAATACCAACAACATTTACCAAAAGATCGGGACATCACTCTGTGCTGCCCTGCCTCTTCCACTGAATGCCCATGAAGGCACAGAAGATAACTAAATGAGGCCACAAGTTTATCAACCAAGCTCTGGTTGGAGCACACGTGCTTGCCCATTCTTTGCTGGATTACAGAAACACCTCGCCCTCTTCGTCTTGTGTTTTCTCCTGGAATTTTGGATCAATAGCCCCAGGAAGCCTGCGTACATGCAAATAGACTTGGGAGCAGCTGGAAGGCACTTAGAGAAAAGCCTTGGTGTTCTCCTCCTGCACATGCCTGAGCACTCTCTCCCCCTACACCTTGCTTTCTATTTCATATTAGCACACACTCACCTACACTTAGTTGTCTTTTTCCCTCACAATTAAAGTCCTCCCCTGCACAGTTATCTCCTGCTGAAAGCCGATTTCCTACTGATGGCTCCATTTAAGGACAGGTTCTCCTTCACTCTCCCCTTCCTACACAGCAGTAGGCTCTCTCTGCTAGAGAAAATCCAGCTAGTTCCCCCTACAATAGCAGCGACCTTTTGTGACGTTTAAGGTACTATTTACATTCAAGTTTTGGAGTCTAACTAAAAGCAGTCACATCAGGCTAACAGCCAGATGTGCAGCCACAGACTGTTTTAATAGTTTTTCTCTCCTTTGCTCATATCGGGAATCTTCTTGCAAGCAAGGAAGCAAAAAAAACCCAAATAAACAACATGAGGCAGGCTTCGTACCTACAGACATCAAATTCCCAGTTCCCAACCACTGGAACATTGTGGAGATGCTCACTCTATGATACACTGTAATTCTAGCAGAGAGAAGGAAATGCACAAATTAAAATTATATGGATTATGCCCTACACACTAAACAACTACAGGTTTTAAAACAGTAGCAATTTCTCTCTCATATTTAAAAACTCCAACCAAAAAAATTTACACGCCATGAAAATCCTCAACAAAGCCTTGCATGTAGCTCACATAATTGAGGAAGTACTAATAATAGCATGGCTGTTTGCACAGACAACATTTCCACTGTGGGCCTGAATTCTGATCTCAAACATGCAGAAGAAGACATTTTGTTGTGTGTTGCTGGCTAGAGCCTAAAAATCAAAGTCCTGGAAACCATCTGAGTGCGCTGCAGCGTGCAGCCAGCCTATGCAGCTAAGGAAGCGCTGCGCACATCCATGCCACGCTGGAAACAAAGCATCTATTGAGGACCGCAGAAGGCACTCGCGTTGTGTGTTCTTCCAATGAACGTAAAGAAGCACGCGAGATTAACCTGTGTTGCAGTTTTAAACAAAAATGAAAGCCTTTGCATTTCAGCATCAACTGTCAGTCATCACAGGAAAATAACTTGTCCTGACAGATGAGAAGTACATTACTAAGCTCCTCCGACACAAGCAAACTCAGTTCACAGCCACAGCTTCCCCTTCTGGTCGACGCTGCACATGTCCAGGCTGCTCAGGTCTCCCGATCAGTGATGTCCATACCTGTGTTTCTAACGGTGGTCACTGAAGGTTTTATCCAGAGGTGTATTTACACTAGCAGCAAGGGAAACGCATATTTCTCAAGCTTTGCTCTTTTTAAAAGCTCCAAATGAGCTCTATGTAGACCTAGGTCACAAAGCATTTGCAAAATATTTTTGCTAAATGTACTGACTTTTAACTTTTTTTTCTTTCATGGGCTGAAGATTACCCAGAATAATTCCACAAACTAAAATTTAGAGTACTGTACAAGAGAAGACTCAACAAGGATGATTAACAATGACAAACATAGAGGAGAAATTAACTGACATGCAACACACACGGCAAGCCTACATTTTAAATACAATGGTGCACCATTTAAGCTCCTCTGTCGGAAATTCAGATCAGTAATTAAGTCATAATCTTATATAATTGACTCACACAGTATCAGTAGGAGTTCTATGCATGGAATAAGCTGTAAAAGCAAGCTATTAAGTCTACATAAAAGGCATTTATAACTCTAAGCACCACAACAAGCACACAGACACAGGAGCTTAGAAGTCCACTGCTCTTGAGCGATAGATGTTATGTTGTCATATCACTAACAACATCATTCTCAAGTCACTAGCTCCATAAAAAACACTCAGCAAGGTTTGTTTTTTAACAACTCCAACCTTGCCCACTAAGTTGTAACTCACTAAAAATAAGGAAGATGCTTATCCTTGAGTACAAGACACCACAGAAAGATCATATGCCTGTCACGCCACCCAGGAGCTGCCGTGACACAGCTCAGGACACTTCCCGGCCCTTGCATGCGTTTGGGCTGACAATGCTGCCTGTGTTCGGAGTGCTGTCCCCTTACCGACCCCACAGTCATCTAAAAGGCAACGCAGAGGCCAGATCCAGCTGAGAGACACTTCCACACAACCTGCTGCCTCTCCTCTCACAGGCCAGCAGGGAGATGATAAAGAAGGGGCAATAGTCCTTGCTGGCAATGCACAAAGCCCAGCTTGTGCCACATGCCTGACAGTCTCACCAGCTGCTGTTGTCTTCTTACACCGGCTGAATACCTCACCAGCTCGTCCCAGGCCACGTCCCCGTACCTGCACACATGCCACACCACGAACGACACTAGGCAACTCTGACACCTGCCTTAACCTGTGCAAAGAATCCACCACAAAGAGCAGAACTGTTCCCTGTCAGAAACCTTCCTGGTTTTTAGAGGACAAGACCATGTGAACACTACTCAGAACAGGCAACAAGACTATGGTGCTTAGAGCAAGCATTCCCTCCAAGCAAGGCTTTCTTCTGCATCCTTACTGCTGGCACTGATCACTGTACAAACACAGCACACCCTTCTCACATGAGCTGTCCCCCCTACCCACCACCGGTGGCCACACTGAAATTTAGTGACTTAAAACAAGTGAAAAATTTGCATCATCACTGAGGACTCACTTTACATCCTACTGCTCTAAGGAGAAACCTCCTAAGGGGCCTTTCCCCTCATCTCTCTCTGTAGATCAAGCAAATGCTCTCAATGTTCAAAACTCCACGAGGTGCTGACCAGTACCCATTAAGAGGTCTGGTGAACGGAGACCTCCTTGCACTGGCCTTCACATTCACAGGCACACCTAAGGTCACAACTGAGACTCAAAAACCATAGTCTTCCAAATTTTCAGGCCATGACACCATTGGATGGGAGCTCTCACCTAAAATTGTGAGCCACACCAAAACCTGCAGACCTGACCTGTGTCCTGTAGTATGTTGGTAGGAGCTCTGACACTATTAGGAGATGACAGGACCTACTCGAGGGTCCCACAGGCACGGGGTGCACAGCTGGCCCCAAGGTGATGAATGCATACATGTAACTACACGTAATTGAGGGAAGGGTCCCATTTTCTATTTATTCTTTATTATACTAGACAACAATTAAGAGCCAGACTTAAGAGGACAAGTAGATCATTACCTACAAGAATTCATACCCTGCTTGAGAAGAAAAACTACAAAAAATAGAGGTCATGGCTGGCAGATCCTCACATAAAGGCTCCTCTGCGCCAAGAAGGAGAAGTCAGTACAAGCCCCATGCCCTCGCAAGGCTCCTGTTCCCTGGGGGAGCCTGCAAGGCTGTACCCAAGGTCTATCCAGGCCTGCCCTGACCTTTTCCAAAATGCTGGAATATTTTGACTCCCAAGCCAATCTTAGCTCTTATTCAGAAGAGAATTTTAAACCCAGGCTTGGTACAACAGCAAACACAGATGGAACAACAAAACATTGCAAGGTGCCCCAAAGTGAACGAGACACAAAAGGAGGCGGAAGCAAAGGTCTACCACAGCCACTGCCTGTAACCACAACCTGGTGCCAATCTAAGGAAAAAACCCGTTCCAAATCTAAAGCAGTGCTGTAATTCTGCTCTGCAGCTCTTGGGGTGGGACTGAAACACAGGCCAGGCAGAATTGTCACCGGAGGTTACTGAGCACCGTGGTCCACACCAACACACGTTCCTGCTTCTGCAGCAGGAGCTCCTGGGGCTGAGGGGCCAGGCAGGTATGTCTGGAAGCCAAAGCTCAGCAAGCCCCACAACATCAGAGCCACAGCAGCCACGAAGCCTTCCTACAGGAACACTAGGAAGCTATCAGCCGAGAGAAACACGGGGTGAAAATTACGTCAGTGTGCAACGAGCGGGTCACCTGGCACATGCTTTTGATTCACATCCCCAAAGGCGTTCTCGGCAGCACACCCTGCACCGCGCCCGGGCACGGAGCGAGGCGGGCAGAGGCCTCCCGGGGACCCGCGGCCCCGCACCACGGCAGGGTGCTCCCGGGGAAACTCCACGCGGCTCCCGAAGGCTGTGACCCGGCGTGTGATGTGCAAACACCGCGGTACTGATTAACCAGCAGCGACACGGCGAGGGCAGGCACAGCACCCGGCGGGGGACCGCAGCCGTCCCGCTCTGCCCACGGCGGCTTCCAGCGGGGGTCCCTCAGCCCGAGGGGAACCACGCGGCCGTACCCCGGGTCGCATCCCACCACATCGCGCCGCTGCCGCCCCCACACCGCGCCGGGCGGGGCTCAGACCCCCCCAGGGCAGGCGGGGGGCGCCGGGGGAGGCCGCGGGGACCCCGCTGGCGGCTCCCTCAGGTGAGCGCCGCCTCCGCCTCGCCGCCCCCCCGGCTCCCCTTCCCTCCCCGGGCGGCACCGGCCGAGCCGCGGCGGGACAAAGCCCGAGCCCGGCCGCACACCTGCCTCACGGCTCCCCGCAGAGCAGCTCCCGGCGGGGGCAGGTGCGGCGGACCCCCGCCTCCCGCGCTCCGCTCCGTCCCCCGCGCCGCGGTCTCACCTCGGCCGGCAGCAGCAGCGGCAGCAGCAGCAGGAGGCAGGGCCGGGGAAGGGGCAGCCGCAGCCGCAGCCGCCTCATGGTGGCGGAGCGCGCTCCCCGCTGCTCGCGCGGCCGCTCAGCCCGACGCCGCCTCCCCCGGAGACATGGCCGGGCTGCGCGCCCCGCACCCCGCGGCGTCCCACCCCTTCGCCGCCCTCACAGGAGGCGGCAGCGGCGGCGCCTCAGCCTCCCGCCGCTCCCCCTAGCGCTCTCTGACTGGAAGAGCGGGTGGCTGGAGTCACGGCCGCGGGGAAGCCCTGCGCGGGGCGGAGTGAGGGGGCGAGCGGAGAGCCGGCCGCGAGAGGGGCGGGGCGGGCCAGTCACCTCCCCCCGCCGCGGCCCATCGCCGCCTCCCTCGCCCAGGGCTTAAATGGCCGTCCTGCAGCGGGCGGGGGGGCTGTGGCTGGCGCTGCCCCGCCTTTCCCCCTCCCTCCCGGTCTCTGCCATCCCCCGGCCGGGAAGCGGCTCCCTCCGAAAGTTCCCTGCTCTCCGAGCGCAACCCCGAGGGGGCGGCGCCGCAGGGTTGCCCGGGCGCTCGCCCCGGCCTTGGGACGGTGCCGGGGGGCTGGCGGGTCGGTGGTGAAGCGGAGATAACCCGGACCCGGGGACCTCTGCTGCCCTCCCCTCCTTCAGGGGAGACACCGCGGCCCCCCGGGGCCCCGGGCTCGTGTGAGGGGCTGCAGAGGCGGGAGGAGGGGAGGGTGTGTTTCCGCAGGGAGTGGCTCTGCTTATCGCACCCTTTATCTCCCCAGGCAGCCCCCCAAAAACTCCTGTCCCTGTTTTGGACATGTTTTATCCATGGCATCAAAAAGGACATGACATCATCAAACTCAATCTGTTTTGTAACTTTCTCTCACTTCCCCGGCTCAATGCACTGTTTCACGTTTCATTCATTGTGGGTAAGGGAAAAGGAGAGACAGCGTCCCTTTACACAGCCTATCTTTAATTATGGAAACACGGGCAGTCTTCATTTTCTCCAAAGTTTTGAGCTCACATATTTGTAATTTCCCCATCTTCCCTGAGCCCTCAAAACATGTGCATAGCATCATAGGAGCACCTATTGCCACAGGAGCTCATGGGAAGACTCTCAAGAATGAGGGTACGTGCCTACCTGACTGTCTGGGAGGCTGAGACTTAAGAGTTGGCTGGATAGACAGTGTGTATCAGTAAGATTTATGTTACGGTGCATCCAAGTAAGGAAATAAACACTATGCAAAAACCACTAATAAAACCACATTTTCTACACTTTCCATTCAGTGCAGAACACCTGAGAATTGTTTTCCAGCTGAAGACAACTCCTGGTAAACCACACACCCGCCCAAAATCTCACCAGCTGCAGTGAAGTTGTTATGCTGAGATAACTCCTGCAGATCAAACCCTACCTTTGGAAGCTAACAGCTCTGACTGAAAATAAATTCCTTTTTGCAGCTCCCCATGCCTAGGCAGAGCCCCACTGGGTCTAAGTTGTCAAACTGCAGCTTCTGGCCAGGCCAGGTTTCGCTCGCATCCAAAATGCAACCAACCACCGTCATGATGACAGACCAGGGCCACACTGCACAGCTGCACTTGAGCAATCACACTTGGTCATCCTTGGCTCTGTCTCAGTGAGAACACAGCTTTTTTAATTGCATGCCTGTCCAGTGTGACAACCTAGTAACTAACCCAGTTACCCCTGAAATTCAGTGGGAATCTCTCCACTCATTTAAGCAGTAATGGCAGCCAGCCCTGAGGGAGGAAATTAAAGAAAAAAATGTACTGAGACAGCAAGAAGTGGGATTCTGACCTATTCACATTTATAAGTACCTTCAAGCTGATGTTGCCACCCCCAGACTCTGCAGGCCCCTGGACTCTCAAGTTCACTCATTCATATTTCCTTAGTAGCCCACATAACCCAACTTAAAAGCAAAGGGACACTATTTCTCAGGCTATGTTAATTCCTCACAGCAGAGAGCACCTGGGCAGCTACACCCTGTTACAGGAAGGTAAACATGTTTCCCCACACCATGTCTGTGTGGATCCCGTGTAGCTTCTGGGGCTTTTCACATACAAACTACATTACCTTCACGTAAAATATTTGTGGCTGAATCCTCACAACTCCTCGTATGCCAAGTACCTGACCCAGGAGGCTGTGAAGTTCTGGGAGACAGTCTCATTTCTGGAGCATCCAAAATAGTACAGGACTCTGCTAAATTTACTTGTAGAGATATCTAAGCAGTGTATTTCTAGGACTGCAGTATAAAATTATCTTAATGCATACCTCTATAACTAGTGCCAATCATCCCCAGGATTCCTTACATAGTAGGTTGAACGGGCACAAAGAGAGCACAGGAGGTTTATGACTGTTTCAGGGTACAGCTCTGACTGACTGTTACCATACCTCAAGGAAGGGACTAACTCCTTTCCAGAGACATTTCTTGGGTGCAGGAAGTACACAATCAGGGACATAGCTCTGTATGCACTGAAGTGAGCTACAAAGATTCATGGACCTTTGAATAGGCTCAGATATGCTGAAGAAGATGGCCACAAAAAGAAAAAAGTGCCAATATACAGCACTAGAAAGTGTAATTATTTTGTAACGTAAAACAAAAGTGCAATTTTAATTTGATGCATTAAAAAACAACTGGTAGCTTCAAACAAAATGTTTGTCTTCCCCAAATTCTTTAAAATTCTGTGATGAATGTTCAAAAAAAAAGCTTTCCTGATTAGATTTTGAGAGCTCTGTGGAGAAAGAATCAGACATGTACCTGACTGCTTCCTCAGGGAAGAGCTGGACAGCAAGGAGCTGTGTGATTCATGCCAGAATCAGACTTCACATGCTGAAAAAGGAAAAGAGAAATTAAAAGTCAAATTTTTTAAAGTCTTCCAGGTGTTAATTGTTCAGCAGCAATAACCATCACAACACAATTTCCTAGGAATTAGAAGCTCAAGGTTGCATTTCAGGCCACAGGCTCTTCACAGCTTGTTACTAATCTACTGGAAATTCCCTGAATAACAACTGCTGTTGCCTAATTGTTTCTATAGGTATGTTTTGTTTATTCTACAGGCTTCTATTAAAGCTATCTGTGTGACAGGATTATTAAACTGGGTAGGCGTTGCTCCTGGGCTAAAGCTTCTACTATACTTTCATATGGAAGTTAATTTGTTCATCTGAGTCATAAAACCTCTTCAAAAGGAAGCGTCAGAGAGAAGTGTTTCCACATCCTTATAATCAAGTTTTTGAACAAGAGACCTAAGTTTGAAAGTCGCCTTGGGCTCGTGCACACAAATCCAGGAAGAATGTGAGGCATATTACTTACGGATGCTCTAGTTCATACAGGAAGGTATGCAGCTACTGCTGTGGGCAGAGAGAAAGGGCAGACTGCAAAAATACAGTGACCCAGAGCTGTCTGATTCAGAGCAGTTGCCCTGGCTGATAATATTTGTCTTTCACTGAGACTGGCAATTAAATATGGTTTAAAAAAAAATGAGTATGTCTATATTTAACGGCATACCACAGCCAGCCTTGATCACAATAGCATACTCTCATTAGTTATTCACAGTTTCATTCATCAGCTCAATGTGCAGTGTCAGCCAAAAGAGGCTTCCAGTTGCTGAGCATCACTAGGAAGGGTGTTGAGAACAAAGCAGAGCGCATCATTTTGCCAATATGTAAAGCCCAGGTGCACCCACATCGTGACTAATGCGCACCACTGCTCTCAGCATTGCAAGAAGGACACAATGGGCTGAGGGAAGGTACTGAGCAGGGCAGTTAAAATGATGTGGGTGATGGTACAGCTGTCTTACTGGGGGAGACCTAAAAAGCTGAGACTTTTCAACTAAGAGAGGAAAAGGCCACCTGGAAATAAAATGAATTAAAAACCCGTTCACTCAATCCCACCTAGAACTGGGGCTCGCTAATAAGAGATTGGTTTAACGGATCCAATAAAGTGCTTTCTTACATAGCAGGAGATGAATTTGTGGAATATGTAGTCACAGCAGGTTCTAAGGGCAAACAGTCTGAGCAGTTCCAAAAAGAGGGACGACATGCCCACAAACAGGAAAAAGGCATAGATGACTCTATAACCTCCATAATCAATGACTGGATGCTGGCAATGGACCTCAGATAGTAGTCAATTTTTGTTTGCTCTTCCTAAGCAGAATCTCCTAATACCACTGCTGGAGACAGGATGCTGGGCTGGATGGATTAATCACTGGTCTGACCAAGTCAGATATTTCTTTGCTGCTTACAGTAGCAGTGTCCAAAACAGACCCTCACTGTACAAAGTGCTGTATAAGCACATAGCAAGAAACAAGTCTGCTAGCATCAGCTTGCTATTTCAGTAAGCAAGACAGGTACAGTGGCAAGGAAAGTATATGTTACTATGGTTATTCATAAGAGAGGAAGCACTCTGTTATGATTTCAGACTGAGATCCTAAAAGTGCTGTGTGGTTTTGCTTGCCATTGCAAGTCCCCGGATTCAGACTAGATGGGACCTATGTGACTCACACAGAATGACAAATGGACTTCTGTCCTGTCCATCATCGCTCAGCACCCTGAAGCTATGCAAGCCCGAAGTGCTCTTTCTGGTTGACGTTGCTCTGGCTCTTATTTACACCACTTCTGACCCCAAAAGGGTCCTTCAGGCTTCCATGTACCACAGTGCTCAGAGATGAGTTTCTTGGGAACAGCTCACAAAGCAGGACTACAGTCCCTTTTACATCGCAACAGAGGAATAAGGGGAGCATTAGCTAAACTGTATATGAACACAATGTACAGTGTCGTCCCAGGAACAAATGCGGTTCTACTGCTTCTAAAATAACCTTGAAATTAAAAAGATTGATTAATGGTCTTTTAATGGTCTTGATAGTAGAACTTTTTTTTTTTTTACATATACACAAAAGTAGTAAAAAAGACAACAGAAATTGGTACAAATATATTCTGGTTCATACGTTCTTAGTTCAAATGGAAGATCACAGGAGGCAAGTCAGTCTCTTTGCCTGACCTCATCAGAGACATGACAAATACTGGACATTAAATTAGAAATCCTCCCTCAAAGCAGAGCAGTTCATGGAAAAGATGTTACACTCATGGAAAGGTTATTGAGACAAATGTCTTCATGAGTGCTGAGGACCTTCCTGTGGTGTCAATCTGCAGGCAGAAATTGAAGTATTTACAGCAAATGCTACACTAGCCTCAGCAGCAGCTTTGGTGAAAAAGCAGAAAGCGGCTAAATAATGCATCTGGGGATAGACTTATCATTCAAAGTGACACAGAAAGGTCGGATGTGGCTGTAACCTGGTTTATGCTCGTACAAGCTCTCCACAGCCTGTAGCTGCAGGAGGTACTGGTTGGAGACTGCTGTGTAGTATTTTAACACCTTAACAGTACTTCTTAAGTCATAAGACTTTTTTCTTATGTTCCTCACAAGGAATGAAAGTTGTATCGAGCTGCTAGCAGAGCCAACTTTCTGATGAAGGGTAAAACATGAGCAGACAGGATATTCAAAGACAACACAAATTTTACAACATGAGGAAAGTTAAGTTGAGTTCTGGTTAGGCCAGGTTTGGGATGGCTTTATTTTGACTGAGGGAGAGAAGACAGGTTTTTGTTGTTGTGGTGGTGGCTAGCAAAGAGAACAAATTGAAAACAAGCTTTTGTGGGCTTTTTACCCAACTTTCAACATGACTTCAAAGTGCAATAACTGAAAACAACTTTCGGAGGTGGGTTAACACCTTCAGTCAATCTATTATGCTCATTGAGTGACCAGTTTCCTCTGTGTGGGAAGGCGGTGGGTGGAAGGATGTCTTTTACATAATTGAAGGGAAATTACGCATTAAAACCAGACTAGCACACTCTAAAGCATCTGCAGCACCGGAGCTACACCCAACAAAACAGAACATTTCTGTAAGTGGCTCAAGTTCAAAGAGATAGCAACCTTCTAAACAGGTCATCTTCCGTGCAGCAACAAATGCACTCTGTTTCAGTGAGGGTGGGGAAGAGGTCAAGGTCTTGTAGCTCCTTTCACAAATGCAAGGCCCCATGTAATCAATAGGCTTCAGCCAGGAGTAATGTCAGGGTTGCAAAGGGCTCTAGCACATTAAATATACATCAGAGTTTACTCAGTTCTGTAGAAATGGCAGGAGGGAAGCTATGTTCATGACGGGCAGTCTCTGTAGGGATTACCAAAGGGCACAGCCATAGCTCACCTGCCCCACAAAGGGGAGAGAGGGCTGAGGTGGCATGTACAGCAAGAGGAAGCAGTGACTGGCAGGATTCTGGGAAATACCAGAAGCAGCTGGCAGCCTGTGTGGCTGTCAGTAAGATTGCTGCTTTTCCACCTGCCGATTTTTTTTGTTCTTGTTTCCCTGCTCACTAAAGAAATGCATAGATGATTTTCAGCATAGAAAACCTCAGTGGAATCACTTTCAATAACTATTTAAGTCCCCAGAATGACATCATATAATCCAAACACCAAGCTAATTTCTAAACTTGTACTACAAAACATTACAGTAGCTGAGTCTGCTCTAGTAAAGGAGTGAAATCACCTGTCTAGTGTAAACTAGCAGGTGTGTATGTGACTGGGGACCTCTGTCAAGGGCAGAAGTAAAGGGAGTGGCTGGACAGAAGTCCCATCTGTCACGATCTCCTACAACACATCCTTCCACCTCTGAGAACGGAAACCTGAAGTAACCTGTCAGCAAAACCATGGTTCTGTTGACACCACTTGCAAAACCACTGATACTGTAACAGCACCAAGATTTCCAGGTCAGAGGACTGATACCTCTAGAGTCACGGATGACTGCTCAAATCCCAAATGGACAGATATCCATTAAAGAAGGAACAAATTAAAAGGTTAAAAATTATTTTTTTGAAATCTTTGACAAAATGACAGAGCCTCCTTTCTTCTGCCACTAGAAATTGCAGGGTGGGCACAGTTTGAATGCTGGGCTTTTATAATGTCTTTTGCTTATCCATCCAAGAAATATAAATAATAGTGTGGAGAAATGATGCAAAATTGCAGGTGTCTTCCAAGCGTGATGCATATCGGCTATATCAGGAAAGGACTGTTTATGGACATCCTAGGAGAGTAATTAGAGTCTTCAGGGTCATTTAACTCTTGCTCCATTGCAGAGATTGCCCCTAAAAGTGATGTAGACACATCATGTTGTACTCATTTCACACATGGTACTGAAGTATGGACTGTTTTCATAGCAATCTACATTTGACAATACTGTAATAAAGTAGGAGAAGCAGTTATTTGAGCAATAAAACTGATGGCTGGAGCACAACTGGCCTGTTTTACATATAACCAGTATTGTCCTGCACAAATACCTGCTTTAAGTTAAATGTCTCTTGCTTTTTACAAAGGTATGCAAAAAATGTCAGGAAGCAAAGAGCAAGGAAGTGGCGAGACTGAATCCCTGGAGTGTTGGTATCCAGCACCGAGAGAACAAGATCAGCAAGACATCCTAAGATACCTCTTGGTGGATACCAGGTCCTATTTAATGTGCTCCAACCACTGTGGTTGAATTGGGATGGTTTCAAGCATCTTGGCACTAACACCTAGCAACTGAGCTTGAAAAGCAAGATAGCAAGAAGGCTAGGAAGACATCTGCCTGGTAAGACAACAAAAGATGACATAAAAAAATTACCAGTTCTCATCCCAGCTAGCATGGCTGAAATCCCTGGCTCTGAATTTGCATCCCTGCACTTGCAATTCTAATGCCTGGTGATGTGCTCTGATCTTTGTTCATTTACTTGTCCTGTCTGACTGGAAATGATGTTTTGGCAACAGCCTGCTATTTACTGTGGCACCACAGCCCTAAATATCCTTTCAGACATGCTGAGGCTTAGCTGGCCAAATTCTTATGCCGGCCTTTCAACTCTCAATGAGAGCTGAGTGCCTAGCTTGCTTACATCCTTTTCAAAAATCCCAGGTTCTGTTTTTTGACAAAATTTTTAAAATATCTATTTTTTAAAAAAATCTCCCTGCTATCTACCACTTGAACAGTCAGTACTTCACAGCTTCCTGATGCTATTTGGAAAAGTTCTTATGCTCACTAAACTCTAGTAAGTGAAAGAATAAGCTACAAACCAAATAATGAAGCATTGCTATTGCTGTTCCCCCATGTTCTAATGCTAAGCACTTGCATAAGAACAAAAATAATACACCAGCAGAGTGCTCTTTGGATTAATAGTTTCCGTGTGCGACGCTTCCACTTGCAATTCCTCAGTTAAACAACAGGCTGTTCTGAACAGTACTCCTGCTTCCCAAGAAAACAAGGGTCCAAAAGGCAAAAACTAGCAGTAAACCCAGTGGGAGGAACAGAACCTTTTCAAACTAATGGGTTAGGTTCAACCTGCTTCAATACCTACTCACCAGCAATAGTCCAAGTTAATTTTACAGCTGACAGCTTAAAAAGGTTGGGTGAATAATCTGTTCACTTAAAATGGAAAACTTCCATTTTCCTAAAGATCCTGAACTTCCCAAAGTGCATCTACACAGATATGTGCTGTTGCAGCAGCTTTGCAGGATATGAAAAAATGCAATCATTTGTTATTTTCTGTATTTGTCCTCCTTGATAATTGCTGCAGAGCAGGATAGCTCCAAAGCAAGCTAGTACAGGAGGGCAATGGCTTTACAGACCATTCCATGCCAGAGATTATATAGGTTTGTTCTTTCTTTCAGCCCCCATGAGTGACTAGCTAAGGAGCTGTACCCGTCACCTCTGTTGCTATTTGAGAGATTTAAGCACATAACTCCTTTCAAGGATATACTATACTTGGTTCTACAGCAGTACAGTTACTCAAATTGACTGTGTCACTGTAAAAACACTCCTTTTGGGCAAGAAAAAACAATGGCCAGGGAGAGAGGAAACAGGAAGAGAATAGGGTGAGGGGGAAACAGATATCAAAGGCAAAGCAGAAAATTACTGCCTTGTTTCTCAAAAAAAACTCATACCTCCAGGTGATAGCAAAGCAAGGAAAAAGATTTGAAGCAGCTGATCAAGAACAAATCAAACTGTCTAGAACCTCAACATGAAAGCAGCAAGTCAAAAGCAGGGAAACACTGAAATTAGTTTTTTTTCTTCTTGAAGAAGCATTGCTACTGCTGCACCATCAGCCTAAGAAGAGGTAGGACTCACAGTCTGTAGTTGCAAGCACTGCAGAAGTGGCCATGAACACGTTGCATGGGTTTTCTGTCAGACTACGCTGTTGTCTTCCACAAACCAGACAGTGCTGAGGCTTTCTGCTAGGTCTAAGCTCTTCACTCTCAGTTGCTGGGTTCTTCACTCTAATGCACCCTAAGAGAGACACTTAACACCTGATACAGGGGAAACATAGTTGTCATGAGAATACTCACCATGCCTATCTGCCACAACAATTTGACCAGCCTTGTCTGGGTCCCAGGCAGCTGGGTGTCTTGTAGTTTCAAGGTAGTATGTCCTTTTGAGAGATTTCTAACCCCTGCAGCTCAGAAAAGCAGGAGATAATGGAGGCTGTGCTTGTGCTTCTTAGTGATTATCAGAGGGAATCATAATGGACCATTTACACAATTAATTCGTTTCCTATAACCAGTATACTTAATTAATCTAGGGAATAAAACTGATTACATTTCTCTTCTAGAAAGCATATTCTGTCTGCATCAGAACTCAATCTTGCCTTTACTATTAATATTTGGCTTTGTGAGATAAATATTATTTAATTTTTTTTAAATGATTGGTCCCAGCATCAATCTTACCCAGTCCGTTAGCCAGTTCTCTTTCCACAGGAAGTATGTATCTCTAGGATGCAGGAATTCTTTGTCTAAAGGTAGGAGAAGATTCAAAATTAAAGTTAAAACCATAAATATTTTGATCTCAGTACCCAAGAGATTCTGATTTACTATCAAAACTTCTGTTTGCTGCTCTCCTTCTGAAGAGGTCCTCAGGCTTTGGCTTGAGAAGGTCTTGAGAGGCATACAAATTAATCTTGATTGCTGTCTACGTGCTCATTAAAATTTTTTATTTTCTAAACAAGCCTTATAGTGAAGAAAGTTAATTTAGATTTTTCTTGACAGGATTTAAGATAGGAAGGTAAATAATCTGCTTTAGTTCATTGATCTATTTTACTACTGTAATTCCTCCCTTTCTTGTAGGAAACATACATTTCTGGTATGGAGTTTGGGACACTGTGTACCAGCATGGGCTGAGGCAGAGGTTAAGGCATGCACAGGCAAAAGAAAAGCAATAGTTACAGCCAAAAAAACAGAACAACTGGGAAATTTATTTAGCAGTCAGTGGTAGTGCTATTCCTTTCTAGAGGGTACTTGCCAAGTAGATTCCCTAATTTCTTGCCCCTTGTTCCTCAGCCCTCCTTTTCTGGACACAGAAAGACTGCTATACATGGCCTATTACTTCTATAACTCATTCTCCAAAATATGGGCCATATTCCTTCCTGGTACCGCAGTAGCTACAGAACATGCTTTAGCCATGCGAGTTTACTGCCTCCTCTAGGCTCTGGCAGAATAAGCTGGAAGACAGCTGTTGGCCAACAGAGAACCTTTCTCCCAGGATGCCCAGCCAGTCCCTATTCCCTCCCCAGGAAACATCAGGTAGACACAGAGTATCTTCTAAGAGACACCTATTGACTAATACAGCTAGTACAGAAGTAGAATCTGCCTAAATACAATGCAACATCTGACCTTGCTTCCATCCAGCTATATAATAATTGCAGTCTTCTCAATTTCTCCCATGTCATTTCACTTTAATTACAGCACCACCACCTTCAGCAATTTGACTGACAACCTCACAACTGTTTTTTTTTTCCTTGCAGAAGGACCTATATTTGCATCACAAGCAAGAAAAGGCTCCCATGATCCTATGGTTGGATCCCTCCTGATCGCAGGAGTGAGCCTGGAAACATGATCCAAGAGCTCCCTAAAGGATCATAACCCAGAAGGCAGTGTTGGGGGGCGAAGCAAGATCCCAGGATTTTTAAGTTCATCTCATGATCTCTGAACACCTGGCAGAGCCAGAATGAAAGTCTGGCTTTTGAGGAGCTTTGGACCCTTCAGATGTCACAGACTTTCATTCAGTCCTTTGACATCTTTACTCTGGATTGCAAATGGACATTCAAGATGCAGAAAGTAAAGAAGGAGCACCTTGAATTCCCATGTTCCTGCCACTGCTAAAGCCATTCAGCATCTGCATCTCTGACCCCAAAGGCCTGGCCTAGCTAGCCAGAGCTGTTTGGACAAGGAAAGTCTGCCCAGGTGCTTTTAATTATTAGGAAAGTAGTTTTCCAGAAATAGCTTGCTGGCTGTTTGCCAGATCTATTTCTTCCGACAGGAAAAGCTAAATGTAAACATCCAGCACTTCATAACAGACCACAGAAGTCTCCCTCCAACTGGAGCAGGACTCTGGGAAGACTGAGCTATTTTCTTGTCTCTTTTACAAAACCCTGGGCTAGCTCATAAGCAGAATTATCCCACATACCTTAGCAGATTGCTATAGGGAGAGTCCAAGAGCTACTTCATACTGCAGGAGACATTGTAGTGCTGAAGAACCTCCCGAGTCTTGTTACAGAAGTGCTCCCTGAAGGCTTGTGAGAACAGAGCAAACAGAAAGCTGCTGCCATGCAAACGCTTACAAAGCCCTTGGCTACTGCCAAAAGAGACTGGTCCCACCCTGTTGCCTAGGAGTGGCAAACTTAGGCCCAGCTGAAACTGATTGAGAAGGAAGGTTGGTCAATAAATGTCTGCTCTCTTTTATTCCTTTTTTTCAGCATTTATTTCTTCTCAAAACCTACTAGTATAACTACTGTCAGACTTGCCTGAACTTTAGAAGAACTACTTTTTAGTTACATGGCAGCATGCTTACTGATGACACAGGTATAGAGGTACCTCATGGTATTTCATGTGTTGTAACCTCTCCCAGGCTCCAAAAACAACTCTTCAGGGAGTATTCACCTTCCCCATGGCCTATACCTGGAGATGTCTTACAGGAGGCAGAACCTGATGTGCAAATCCAATAGGAAAAAAAGTGTACCCTAATAAATCTAGGCATGACACACATGGGGAGGCAAGAAAGTTCATTTTCTGGGTTCTGTCACCTATGCACCATACTCCAGCAGAAAGAAAATGAGACAGAGAATATTACAGTGAATAACTAGAATTTCCCTCTGCAGTAACTGCCAGGCAGCTCATGGCTCCAAGTCTCCATTTGCAGCCTTGTTCCCCACTGGCACGGCATCTGTGCTCAGTCTTTCAGCATTGACAGTTCCCTATTTCTGGAACCTGTAGCCAAACTACATGACAGGAGTTACATTCTTATTAGTGCTTTAGTTTCTAGTTTGTCAGTTTTTGGAAGACATCCAGAGGACACGTTAAAGGACTATCATTTAAAATAAGGAAATGGCATGGTTTAGTTGCTCAGGTATTACTGTACTCTTGATTCCAGCAATACCTAGGGATTACCAGAAGCAAAGTTCCTTTGCTGGAAAGTACTGTACAAATCTGTAAGATAACATGTGCAGTAGAGAGGTGATGGATAAAATAGGAGACACAGAGAAGGGAAGTTCTTTACAGATGGCACAGTAAGCAATTAAGTAGCTTGCCCAAGGTTGCAGAAAAAAAATTGTGTGAGATCCAGAAACTGAGACTATGTCTGCTGAGTCATAAAACATGAGTTTACTCATCTGAATTTTTTCCCGTTGCATAAATGCCAAGGAGCTTGGCTGTGATATAATACACATAAATTGCTTAAATGTAACTGAACTTGGTAAACAGGGAGTGGTTTCATAAGCTTAAAGAAAAGAAGACCTTTATCTTACAGAGGGTGGAAAATAAATTACTCTACTTGCAAGAAAGGCAGTGGCCTAGTCTTCTGGGTCACTGCTGGGCAGTGTCACCATTGTGCTTGGTTCCAACAGGGAGATGACTCACTGGCGTTGACACTGTGGTGCTGCTGTTGGTCTCTCTTGCACATCTGACTTCCTTGCTTTGGGCAATTTTTACAACTGTACCCAACCTCCACAGTTCTTCAGCTCATTCAGAGTTTCTGTAGCCAAACTCAGAGGTCTAGAGTGAGCTCTGTGACAATATTGCCTATCTGCTACACGTAGATGCCAAAGGAGGCTTGCAGCTAAATGGTGAAGTCCTTGCAATTTATAGCAAAGAGAGAGGGAAGAAGGCATCAGGAGGGAACTGGATTGCAGACTATGGCAGATTGAATTGGGAATTTCGCATCTGGAGGACAGCTGTGAAAAAATGGAGGATCATCTTGCGTCCTCTTCAGGCATCAGGCCCAGCCAGCTGAAATTAGCAAGAATTAGCAAGAAATTCAGTGTCCAAAAGTAAGTAAATTATAAAATTTAAGACCCTTCTATGGCACCAAAATAATGCAAAGAAGAGCTTCCCAGGAGAACTGTGGAAACATCAGCACTGTCTCATTACGCTGTTATTCACATCTGCCTATAAGGCAAACGAACAGCTAATTCAGTCACTGAAGAGATTTGGTGCTTTCTGTGGGTTCTCTGGGAATTGAAGAGGTGCTACGAGACAGAGTGGTAAAGAAAGAAACAAAGCTGAGGCAGAGGGTCCCACTGTGCAAGAAAAAGCCTCCAGGTGGCAGGTGTTTGACCGTTTGCCCCTACTGTCAGCCTCTGATCTCACAGCTATTTAACTTGCAGCATTTAAGCAGTTCTTGAAGGCAATGTGGCTGCATCTGGGCTTGGAGTGTAACAAACTAAATGCTCTGCTACTGTGTTGTCCTGAAGTACTTCCTAAAAATGCAAGAATGAGCCTCTCTGGCACTGCCTAGGCTAGGTTTTTGCTAAAATGGTCCCACCAGTCCACATCAGCTCTGATGGGCTGATAGCAGCAATGTGGACTCCGTGAGCAAAACCGACTTTGAATTTGAATGTCAAAGGGCTGAGTCCATGAAGAAGGATTTTTTAGAAGGCCTAAATACACGAGGAGCTCAGATAGCATTGATTTTGCACATTCTAGGAAGAAAATCTGTACCTCAGAGTCCACATATAAGTTTATAGAAAAGTAATTTGACTTTCAAAGTAGCAACTGTTCTCCATCTCCAATGGGATTTGCACATGTCCAGAACCCATGAAAAAGCAATATATTCCTCTGTAGGAGGCTAAACTTAAACATTCATTAACATAAGTTTTGACATTCACATTTGTAAAACGTTGACCTTCCTCTAAAATATTGTTTTGCTAACTTATTTTTCTCATTATCTGGAAGTTGTACATGTAGTGCTTTCTAACTATGCCAATAGGTTGGGTATGAAAATGAAGACTATGTTAAAACAAATATAGAAAAAGAAATATTGAAAATTTGTTTGGGTGGTTTCTGCAATTTGCCTTTTCATAAAATGGCCTATTTTGCCTGGGGAAATACTCAGTTTTTGAATGATGTCCAATCAAAATTTCTGAAGGTTATTTTTTTCCATTTGAGAAGAGAAACATGTCCACTCCATGCTCCCCTGCCCACAGCTGTTAAAAGATACGTAAAAGCACAGAAAAAGCCCAACCCAAAACATTAGTTATTAAACTTCCCCCTTCCTCTTATTTTGCAATAACAGTTCAGAAGCATGCACAGTTAACTTTTCATCAGGAAAACTATTCTAATCTAAGTTGCTAATACACCCATAGAACTGATAAGCTAAGAATATTTCCTGAATCTTTTTTTAACTTCCACTTAGTATAAATTTCCATGCCAAGCAGAAGTGTATTCTCTACCCACTCTGAAATGCATATCCAAAGACACACTGCCTGCAGAAAGGCAGAGTTTAGGAGGCTTTTCTTCTTGTCTATTTTTTCCTATCTAATGCTTTTTCTGGTTATGGAAAGTTGTTCAAGATTCTGATCTTTCACTCAGAGTGCTCTGAAAGAATCTCTGAAAGAATTTTTGTTAGTAACAACCAAGGCTAATAGGCCAAGGCAGCACATAAACAAGAGGTTTCTTCTTTTAACATCAGGATCCCTAAACAAAGGGATCTATTGATCTTCTAAACTATAATGCAGAGCACTCAGCTTTCTATATTTTGCCTACAAAAGCTGCTCTAACTTCCTGCCAGGAAAATTATACCAGGCTGACTTCATAAAGCACTCTGAAAAAGGTTTGCGCTCTTACGAAAACGGGAAATTCCATGGCTATTCTTAATACTCCTATGAATATTATTAATAATCTCAGATTAATATTCTGTTAAGAATATTCTGTATTATCTTCCTCTATGAGTTTTTCCTTAAGTACCGTTATACAGATCCTTACTACAACATAAGCACTCTTAGGTCATGGCTGGTTGAGAATTTTGAGCACCTGAGCACAGACACCCACACCACTTGTCACAGGAACCCAAGAGGACCTCAGTGAGTGGGAGCTCTGTTTCTGCCCAAGGGGAAACTTTGCTACTCTGCAGTCTCATGGGAATCGCTAGTGTTGGCCTTGTTTGAGTAAACTCTCCACCAGTTGAGTCCCCGCATTTAAGCATCAAGCCAGCTGGCCTTGCTAGCCCAGGGAACATGTTGTACCACCTCGGTGCTGTCTTGCTTGGGATTTGAGAAGTTTGGTAGGACTGGCCACACTGGAACAGTAGTTTCAGCTCTGCACCACGGCAGGTGCTCGTGTTAGGCAGGAAGTGAGGCCTGACAGATAATGTCAAACCTCCCGTTAGCCTACCACCCTGTAAATGACAGCTGCCAATAGCAGCAGCCTATAGGAGCTAATAGGGAATAATAGGGAGAAGAGAATAACAGCATGCTAAGCATGTAGTAATGCTTTTCCAAGTTCTCCCCGGCAGGTTTTCTCCAGCATCCAACAATCTGCAGCTCAGGGGTCTGGGATGTAAAGATACCGGAATCTGCAGTGTGTCTCTCCATGGTTAGACCCTAACATTGATGGTTTTTGTGAGAAAGAACACAATTAATCAGGAAGTAAAATACAGACGTTTCTTTCTTCAAAAGTTAATTGAGACTTATAAAAATCAGAATAATTTAATGAGAGCTTATATTTGATAACATCATGGAAAAAGAAATTTAAAAGCAAGAAAGAGGGAACTTCCCAGCCTGCCCTGGTCTCGTATTCCCTTGTCTGCACCCCACCCATTTGACTCTGTTGAGCTATATGGGTATTGCGATATGGTAAACTGTGCACGAGGTGAGGTTATGCCAGTGGTACAGTCAGTCATCCTGTCTTAGCTAAACCACTCTCAGAGGAGCAAGAGGAAGGACTAGGAAGACCTTTGTGAGTGCACAAGTATATCAGTGGTTTTATGGCCTGGTGACTGGAAGCCCTACACATGTTTCAGTTGATAAGGCAATCACAAGGCTTTCATTCTCATCTGAATAGGAACATTTAATCTTTGCAGCATTAAATCCCATGTGCTAAATTAAATTTCCTGCCAACTCAGCAAACAGTTTTGATACTTTGAACTGCATTGTACATGCTTTCCTTTCATCACAGGATGCATTCTGTCTCAGCATCAACAGCCAAGAGGAGAAACACCACTGAGACCAGGGAGCTCCACCTGCTATTGATAGTGCAGTCAGTGAGCCATGGTATTCAGAACTGCCACCACACAGCAGGCAGCTGGGGTGGGATCCAGATGACCAAGCAGAGGTACCTGCAGTGGGGACAACTATGTCTGAACTAGCCACAACAAGCTCCATGGAGAGAAAAGGCTATTTGGTCGGCACAGTGCAGCTCCCCTGATGCAAGCAGCCTGGCAAACACCATCCTGAAAGTGCCTCTTTCTCTGCATTGATTTTTAGGGCTGTGCAGAGAATTAGCACAGGTGTAGACAGCCCCATTGCAAATCTCTGTGGTCAGGAAGGAAGAATTTGACTTTCAGTTCCCTCCCAGTCCTAGGCTAATAAAAGTCTTTGCCACAGTAGGTTTGGGGAGGCTTCTCTATTCCCCCTGCTGTGACTTACTCATCTGAGTGTGTTTCAAAATGCTTCATACTTGGAGGCTAAATTTTGCATCTTCCTTCAAGAGTCACATAAAAACCTAAAGCAGAGAAAGCTGGTCTTATTTTTCTTTCAAGTGAAGAGAAAGAACAGGGAGCAACTGACAGCATTACTGAAAAAGCAGAGGTTTTTTCACATCATAAATCCTCAATAAGTTTAAAACATTGCATCTTGGTAAAGTTCACCAAATACTTGTGTTGATTTTATAAACAAAGTTTTAACTGTTTTAAATCTTTGTTAAACTTTCCTTATTTACATTTTTACTAAATAAGAGTGGGTGACAACTGTGATTAAGAAGATTTTAAAGAAACAAAAGTTGTATCGATGCTACAGTACAAAGCAAAAGGAGGACTGGCAGAACAATAGGAACAATACACAGTGAAAAAAATATTGTCAGAGGTCAGAAATTCAGTTGTCTTTTGGTCAGCTCTATTCACAACTCAATCCCTTCCCAACTTCTCTGGCATCATCTGGAGTTCATAGCATGTTAGAGATTTGCTGGCACGGGTTCAGAAGCATATGGGGTTGTTGTGGTTTAATCCCAGCCAGCAGTAAGAACCATGCAGCCGCTTGCTCACTCCCCCTGGTGGGATGGAGGAGAAAATCTGAAGAGTAAAAATTAGAAAACTTATGGGTTGAGATAAAGACAGTTTGATAAGTAAAGCAAAAGCCACTCATGGAAGCAAAGCAGAACAAGGCAGGTGTTTGGTCAGCTCCAGGAAAGCAGAGCTCCATCTGTCACAGCTGTGTCCCCTCCCAGCTTCTTGTGCATCCCCAGCCTGCTTGCTGGTGGGGTGAGAAGCAGAAAAGGCCTTGACTGTGTGTAAGCATTGCTCAGTGGTAACTAAAACATCCCTGTGGTATCAGCACTGTTCTCAGCACAAACCCAAAACACAGCCCCACAGGAGCTACTATGAACCCAGCCAAACCAGCACAGGAGTTTAGCAATTAAAATAAACTCAAAAATACACTTTTCTTTATTATACCAGTGAAACATCACAGGAAGACAAGTTTGACCTACAAACCTCAATTTCTCAGTATCCCAAACTCTAACCTTACTTGACCAGAGTAACTGAACATGCCCAAGGAAGAAAAAGCTTAATTTACTATAAGAAGGAATTAAATGTGTATAAACAGAAACTAGGTTTTGGCAAGCTATCCTCTTTCCTAATCCCTCACTATTTTCCCCAATTACTACACAGCCCAATCATTCTACATAAGTTGTTTTTATTAACACTACAAGAGGCCATCTGTCTACAAATACCCAATCAAATAATAGAAACCAGCACAAGAATAATAAAATTCAGCTACTGACAGATCTAAAATATTTGTGTGCAGGACAAATAT
Organism: Pterocles orientalis; assembly: GCA_011057875.1. Taxonomy (NCBI): domain Eukaryota; kingdom Metazoa; phylum Chordata; class Aves; order Pterocliformes; family Pteroclidae; genus Pterocles; species Pterocles orientalis. The sequence goes on along the minus strand of WKFP01013986.1, from coordinate 310,819 downwards.
TTACTTTTTAGGCACTTCAATAACATTCTGGGAGTTTTCCAAGCATTTATCATTTCAGGGTGGTGGGGAACTGTAACAATTCTTTCTCCACCCATTTCAAGAATTTTTACTTTCAGTCACCAAAGATGATGTAACATGAGGCCTTTCCAACCTGCATCACCCTGTTATCACACCCCCAAAATACTGTGCGTGCTGTGAATGTTAACTTATAGAAAATGTAACAGCACATTCTGATCCCAAAAATTCTGCCTCTCTGAGAGGTGTTTCCTCTGAAGGATCAGAGTTCCTCTACACAACTATGGCTGTAGCACTGGGCAGGTCCTCTGGGTAGGTCCCCTGAACCAGTTTAGATGGATTAGATTTACTAATCTAAACTAACATACTTGGATTAGTTGAACAGTTTCTGTTAAGAACTATTTTAGGTTTGTTTTTAAACACACCAATTTGCACAAAAGCTTCCTTTAAAAGTTCCAGTTTGAAATCAGCATTGTTTGTCATATTCCTGTTGAAAAGGAGAGAGGAGAGGAAGAAAAATGGGGAGGCTGCATAGAACTAACCTGCTGGTCAGCACTAGCAAATATAGCAACTTGTATCATATTGTGCCGTTATGTTCTACTATCCAAAGTTTCCATGGGGACAGAAGAGACTGAAAAGATTAGCTATGAGTTGCAATACACCTCTGAGCAATGCACATAACAAAATGTGTGCAAGTGTGGAAGAGGTGGTTTCCCTTCCTGTTCAACACTCTAAGAAATTATAATGATCCGGTAGCACGTAGCTATTTTTCAGCTACTCCTGAGCTTCCATGTTTCACCACTGCTCATCCAGATGCCTAAAAGAGAGGAATACCCACTTACCCTACGAAAGAAATACCAGTAGTCACAGTGCCTCCCAAGGGAGGCTGTTGCTGCACTGTATACAGAGAGCTGTACAGCTGCTCACTTTCCGCTTTGCCACGTGTAGGCTAGGGCCCCCAGCCTGTTAGTAGAGCCGTTACTTGTGTCTGGCACTGATGCTGGAAGGTAAGAATTCAGAAATGTTGCAGGCACATATGATTGCTCTGTTACACTCAATTTCACTGACTTGCCTCAGAACTGAGTTTGCCTCAGTGGCCATAATGCTTCTAACCTGTAATTTCTGGTTCTTAAGAGAGTGAGATATACAGGAGGGATATCTTTTCACAACTACTGCATGCTGGAGAGTTATGATATACTGAGAACAATGACCACAGCAACTAAAAAGGCACACATACAGCAAGTTTGTATTAAAAAACATAAATGTTTGCAATATGGTCCAAAGTATTATCATTACTGTTTAGAGAACAAAAACGTTTCACCAGGGATAACTACAGCAGCCAAAAATCAGCTATTATGTAATAGCTGAAAAAAAAAAGAGGGAAAGAGGGAGAGGAAAAAACCCCACACTGCATCTCCTCATGGTCCCTGGGGTATCTGTCCAGACCAGATGTTAGGAGGGAAGGATGTGCTTGTACAGCCTGCTGCAGAACAAATGGCACAAGGACTATGCTGCTTGCAATAGGGTTAAGTAACGAGCTGTCAGAAATGCTGAGGAAGGCAATGGGGAGGAAGAAACTCCTGTGCTTAGTTGTAGGTCTCACCTTCAAAAGACAGGCGACCAGTTCCTGGCTGTGATGTTTGGTAAATCAACTAACCTCTTTCTGTGCCTCAGCCACCCTATGATGGCTTAAGCCAAACAGCAATTTTGTATCATTCAGAGCCAGGTTAAAAAAAGGTATCAATTATTTTAAAATCAAATAGTCATACTAATAAATACTAGTTATTGTATGTTGCTATACAATAACATAGTTGTTATAAACTACTAGCCATTATTTGTCTCTGCTTTGCGGATAAAGCGGTGCATTTGGCAAGCAGTTGTTCTTCAACTACAAAAACTACACTAACAAAATGTATTCCCCTTCCTGTGTAAGCTATAGGGTTATAAGGTGCTTAGCACCCACCTAACTGTGGCCACATTTGGTAGGAGTTGTTTCTTTTTTTACTAGCTCAGTGGAGTGAACGCAGTATGACTTCAGAGTGCAGAGACGGATAAGCAGTAAAAACGCTCTTCAGTTATTAAACCCACGCACCATTTTGCTGGGCCTGAGAAATGGATGGACAAGTAGCAGGAGAGTTAATGTCAGGAAATAATAATAACACTAATACTTCACTAATTACTCTTTTCCTCTGCACTCGATCAAAAGTGAGATTAGGACTGCAGCTAACCAAAAAATAAACCCCAACAATTTATGTTAAGAATAAGAGGATACATCTGTTTCCTGCCTTAGCCAGATCTGCTCACCCTTGTCATCAGAATAGCTGCACTGAGACCCAAAGTTCTGAAGATTAAAGCTGAGGGTCACTATTTTTACCCAGAAGAGCTCAAGAATATGCGTAAGAGTAGTTCGTTATGTCATCTCTGCCCGTGACAATGCAGAGCTATTGCCAGATGGGGAAACTCGAAATTGTAACATTTTCATCTGAGTGAATGTAAGTGAGAGATTAAGGAAATATCTGGCCCAAAAAAGTTCTTTACTCATTCCTGGAAGTCAAAAAGACAAGATTACCATGGATTTAACTAAGTACAGCACTGACATTTGGCTTTAGCAGGACTTTACCAGTACATCCAATGTGTCTCTGTTCCTACAGTGCAAAGTCCTTTCCGTATTTTAGAGCTGGGAAAGAGAAATTTTGAAAATTGACTCCTTCATTTAGTTTTTTCTTTTACATACCTCCAGTTTTGGCCTGTTGGTGGGATTTTTTTAAAGATGAAATTTGCTAGTGGGAATACCTAGTCACACTGACAACTTACTACCATCTGTTCCCCGGTTACTCATGAGCGGCTGAAGTCCCCATTGTGCTAAGCACTGAATGTATGCGTAGCAAATGAAAAAGTGCCTGCCCCAAATAGCTCAGAGTAGACAGAGCTAAGATTTGTCCAAGACTGCAAGATGTACATGGCAGAGCTGGGAAACGAGCCTAGGTTCCCTCATTTCAAATCCAATTCCAATTCATCTTTCTTTCTGAAATGGATTGGCAACTGTCCTATGTCTGCAAGAAAAAAAGATCTGTATCACTGACTAACACGCACAGGGTTTTAGTAGTCTGTGGCTAAACACAGGAGGATGTACAGATGCTGTGAATGGAAAGACTAAATCATTACTTAAGTTGAATGAAGCTGGAGGCTCTGCTACAGCCTGCACTGTTCAGAGTGATAGCAGCAGAAGTAATCACATTGTTTCACACAGACCTCTCTCCCTGTAAAGTCTCCTGTCCTAGAGGAAATGACAGTTTGGGCTTTGGCATCCTTTTTCTCCCTTCCCTAATATAAACCCCAACTCATTGTCATTCTAGCAGCCTTCTACCTTGAAAATGCCTGAGCCAGGTCTCTACAAATCTGAGATATATAAAAGAAAAATACCTTTGGAACCGTTTTTAGGTGTCTTTTTTTTTGTCCAATGTCTCAGGATCTGGTTGGGCATTAGGGAGATCTGAGCAGGGAGGGAGAAAAAGAGAAAAGAGCCCTGTTCAAATAAACAGCCTGCTCCTGCTCCTCACTGGTCCCTTGCCCAAAAGATCTGTTAATATCACAGAATCTATGTTGTAGAAGATTTTAATGACGTCTTGGACCATTAACCAAAAGACCCTGGTGTTACTGCACTCCTCACTCAGGCAATTGGGTAGATGGAACAAATCCCAGTTCAAGTATATGCCTGGATTACTGTTATTGGAGCCTCAGAGCCAGGGAGGTGCCGAAGGTCCAGAGAAGTAATGTGCAGGATTTGCACGTATTAATGCAGCAACTCCTTCTGTAGCGGGCAAACAGCAAGAGCTGTCATGTGCCCAAGGAGACAGGTCTGTGTTTGTCCCACTGATCTGCACTCAGGTCTGTTTCCCAAAGTCCCTCACAGGAACTAGAGGAGGTCAAAGCCAGTACTACAGGCCAGGAGCTGCAGTGATGACCACGTGGCTGCTCTTTGCTATACCAGCAGTGATGCAACACCACCAATTCCTGAGCCCATGAGGTCTTCACACAGAGCTCTTCTACCCCAACTTTAGAAACTATTTTTTGGACCAAAAGGCACTTAATTATAATGTAAATGAAGAACTACAGAAGGTGGTGCCTAGGTTTTTACAGCATGATTCACAGTGGTTGCTTTTGTCCTTTCAGTGAAAGTGATGTAATTAAGGAAAGCACAGTCAGATTGACTTTGCCTTGCAGGAGACAGAACTAGAGTGACTGAAGCATATAACAGAGCGATGGAAAATCAGCACTCCTCCACAGTTCATGCAATGAAGCACTCACAGTGTCAGCTTTGAACTATTCTGCAGTGTATTTTGAATAATACATGATTTATATGCCCAGAATAAAACATGGGAATCTTAACACTACATTGATTTGACTTTGTAAGTGGTTAACTCATAAATCCTCTTAATCAAACAAATGCATCCAGGCTGGAGATTAAGGTTGTTTTTAGGATTATTTTTTTAAAGTCACTACTGCCAAATTTCAACTGTAAGGGAAGGTGTTATATGTACAGTTTCTAATGCTACTGCTCAGCCTGCAGTGAGATTATAGTATTGTTAAACTGAGGGAATTCCTGTTCCATGGAGTTGTTCTTGGCTGATCCAGTATTGTGGGTTAACTTCATGTGATGTATTTTCTTTAGAACAAATTTCCTTCAATTCATCAGCAGAGGTTCAAGCTGCTCTGCTAAGAGTTTGTGACATTTTTTTGGAAGTGGTTATGAACACGCTAATGAAATGTTAACAGATTGTCAGGAACACTCCCTTGGGAATGACGTTTCTAATTTTTCTTTGTTCTTTATCTTTTGTTTAACCTCTTTTTCCTCTCAAGACTGTATCTTTCCAGCCTGCCAATACTGTTGTGTGGAGCTGTCTACTTATGACACAGTCCCAGAGAGCTGCAGAAGAACTCAGACCAGGCAAGGAGAATCTAATTATCTGCTAGAATGGAGGCCTTGTGCAACAGAGATTCAAGAGAAACCCACAGCGAGCGGTTACTGTGGACTCTGTTCCTGGCTTTCTCACAGATTCATTGGATAACTATTGCTGATTGATTACGATCGCATATTTCAGTCCCAACCATCAAAATAAACATCAACAAATTATCAGTGGTGTAACTGGTGCAGAACAACCAGCAGGTCACGTGTGGAATTGTCTCTAAACAAAAATAGGTGTATTCCTGTGCTTCACAAAGGACAGGAGCAGCCAACACACACAGTAAAACTGGAATGAGCTCTCTGACAGAGTCACCTGGATCATGGCAAGAGTATGCCATTAAGTACTCAGTCCGTGGGAAGGGGCATGTGATTGCCAGTAACATAGCTAAGTCATCAGTTTTGGTAATTACAGATAAAAACCCAGTATACTCAGCCAAGCAGTGCAGAAAGATGGATTAAAATAATATGGTATCGGTAAGAACAGGTAGGGACAAATTATTTTGCTTTCAAGCAAAAGAATGCTTGCTATTTACTTTCCTCTTAAGTTCTTTATATTTTATAGAAATGGACCATTTAGAAAAATTCTAATTGGCTCACTTAATACAAACGCCTGTGCAAGCTTCTTCAAAACCATTGAGAGAGGCAGAGAGGACTACTAAGAAGAAAAAAACAATGGGAACAGTCAATGAATGACCCCTGTCATATAGCCCTGTTCAAACATACGCTTTCCTTAACAAGTGCAGTAAACTGCAGCTTTGAATTGGATATGGAAAGAAACATCCCCCCCGAAAAGTTAGATTTAGCTCAGCCGTGAAAGCTGCTCTCTTTAATGTGGCAACAACAGGAACACAAGAGCTTCACATTCCCCTTTTATATGTTTAACCTTTGACAAAAAGGTTAAACACTTTCCTCACAACTGACTCACATCAGGAAACGCAAGAACTATACTCTCCAGATGACGCCTGGCTAGCTGCAAAATGCAATGTCAGCGTCTGAAGTAGTAAAACAAGGATTCCTTGTGCAGTTCCTGGTACTGCTACAGGGGCAGGAAGTGGGTCAGCAAGAGGGTCTTTTCCAGATGGGAGAGAGCTGAAATGGTGACAGGAACAGTAAGGAAGCTCAGGGCGGGGGGAGAATTGGCTCCAATTTCAAACATCTCACTGACATCTATTTTAAATGCATGGATGTATTAAAATCCCCCTAGCAACATAGCAGGAAAGTTTACAAAACATTAAACGGAATATCTGTGTTTTCCATTTCATTCTCTTTCCCTTACAGATATTTTAGGGCCAGATTCTCATCTGGTCTCAATACGCCCAATTCCATTCATTTGGCTGATGAATGTAAGCTCAGGTTTGGCTGGATGTGTTGGTTTATTCACCAGAAGCCTGGTGGCAAAACTCCTGAACCGTGGCAGCTCCAAACCAAGTCAATCAAATCTGCAAGTATTTAGTACCTGTGAAATTCAGGTCTGGGGACCAGATACTGTCACTGATTCTTACCTAGTGCCCCAACCGGCGAGAGATGTACTCCAGGTTAAACAGGAGGGAGAGAGCTGCTTGCAGAGTGCTGAGGAACGAAGGCTGCAGGAAACAAGGAAATGCTGAGCATTTGGGATAAAGCATAATCAGAGATGAGTCCAAGGGTGATTCCCCTCCTTAGTTTAGTTTTTGGAGGGGGCCACCTATGCATTTAAGAGTGCTCCTGCAGGACCCAGCATAGGAAGACCCAGAAGTGCCATTCCTCCACCTGGAGAATGTTGGGGAATGGGAAGAGAAATCACTATACACATGGCAATCAGAATCTGGAAGTAAGATCAGCCTGCATCTGTGGACAGCCTGGTATGACAGCCAGGTAATGGAGATCCGAAAAGGTCTTGGTGAGGATAGACAGTGCTACTCCCCTTCCCCATGGCATATTCTGGCAGGGAAAGGGTAATGTAGGATGTGAAGAACCAAGCGCTGTTTTCAGGAGCAGATCTTCCCCAAGGTGACTGCTGAGCACTGAACTTGCCATCTGCCCCAACCAACTTAATCCCTCCGCTCCAGGCCCCATTACTCTGATCAGCCTTCTTCCTTCTACATTTTGCTTTGGCTCATTTTTCTGTGCCAGGAGAAAGCCCACTAGAAAAAAGTTGTAAGGCTCGAGGACTTCTTGCTCTTCTAGGCTTCCTAGCTGCCCCACCTTTCCCTGCTGCTAGCAACCCTCCTGCTCCGTTGCCTGATTATCCCTCTCATGACATCATATGGCCTCATGCTACCCATGCTCTTGGTGGTGGCAGCAGGAAGCAACACACAGGGGAACACTTCTCTTGCCCGAAGCATGCATTTTAGGGTAGAAGGGTGAGCTGGCACCTTTGCTTGGCTGACGACATAAAAGCTCTTGAAAACTGCAGCACAGTGTAAGGAGCTTAGGAAATGGTAGCGGCCAAGTTCCCGGTTCCTTTCTACACAGTAAGGCAGTTGTGGTGTCCAGGTATCCAAAAGTATTCCCCTCAAGAAAATGTGCAGAGAGGATGTGAGGAAGAGGCTGTTCCAGGACTCTCTTGACTCAGGGAACAGAGCTGCCTGCCACAGCAGCATAGAGCCCTTCAGCCAAGTTGGTGTGCATGCAGGCTTCACCGCCTATTAGGGCACGGAAACACTCTTCTCTGTATTGAGCCTACAGGGAGGTGATCCTAAACCATGAGATCAAATTATAGAATAAAATCAGATATGTAAGTGTGATCTGTCCAGCATATCTAGAGAGCTCTACTACCTGCTGTCCTGAAGGTCCATCTCCCTCTTCCTTCATTAGATGTGCAGTATAGCAGAAGGTAAATCCTAGCTCTGGAACTTCATAGGCCTTCTCCCACAATCAACAACAAATTCACCTTAAGGAAAACAAAATCTGGCTCTTAATTAGTGATTCAATTTCCCTCCAACACACAATTCATGCCCCTTTCAGAAGAAAATTTTCAAGCCCAATATTTTACATAAACCCACAGGACTTGCTACAGAAAACTCCAAGAAAGACTGAACCTTCTGCAGCTTGGTATATGATGCTAGCAGGCACCAGGTGGCGACATAATTACAAGATTAGCAGTGATTTCATAAAATCATATTGTAGCAGAAGTTAAAAATATTATCTAGACACTTTCATATATCATTATTGATACAAAATGAAAATTCTACCATTCTCTAGCAACTGCCCAATCTGACATGCACTGACTTTCTGATCCTCTGAAACAGGATAGATTTGACCTTTAAAAAAAGAAAAAGAAGGCTGCCTCAGTGTGGGATAATTGAAAGCTTTCAGCAGGAGCTTTTGACATAGATTCTGGGTTTGCTCATGTTTTTGTGTGCACATGTTTCAGAGTAGGAATAACTTGTGAATGGGCAGAATGAACTCCTGCCCTGCTCATGGAAACGGCAGACACTGGCGCATCACTGTACTTTGCCACGATTCTCCACTGGGGGAGAAGGGGAAAAAAGGAGTGGGTAGAACAGGCATGTAAGGGCTGACTCAGTGAACAAATGTTCACTTAGTGGAACAAACAGAAGGAAGAAAGTAATACGACAGTAATGAACATCCCAGCTTGCTGACTGGAATAGCTGGCACCAAGTGCTCAGGCCTGTAGCACTAATGGGCTCTCCAGTTCAGGATCAGCAGCAAACAGACTTCAGGCCTGTTTCTGCTCTCACCAGGAGTAGCACATTCAAGTCAGCAGAGCTATTCTGACATACATTCCCCTATCTGGATGCCAGATGGGAAATAAGTAACACGTTTTTAAGAGTGAGAGTGACTAACCATTGGAACAGACTAGCAGGGGAAGCAGCAGATTCTCTGCTTCTGAGTGCAAACTGGAAGCTTGCTTTGTGCAGGCTGTGTTTTGGTGAGACACAGAAAGCTCACTGCAAGGACAGCAGTCTCTGGTCTGTGATTAGGAAACCTACTATTCAATCTGGCTCTTAATTTTATTAATCTGTAACAGTCAGAGCAAATGAAGGGAGAATTGGGCTCTGCATTACTGGTTCTCAAGAACCAAACTTCTGGTGTAAATACTTGCAATGCAGGATTCAAAGAATTTTTTTTTCCATAACTCATCTGCTGGTATAATCACATCATTTGAAATTCACATTAGCTCATCTAAACTGGTTATCATACAAGTGAATTAATTACCTTTTTGGAATGAGTACTTTTGCTCTGCATTGAGATTTTGAATAACCTAAATCAGGCCTAATTTACAGGCAAAACCTGTGACGCCAACACTTTTGGTTTTACTATAGCATTTCTGCTGGTTAATCACACTTAAGATTCCAGCCAAGTTGCAAGAGATGGACACAAATCATTCAGGCAGAATCTGCCTCTCTCTACAATAAAGTACCTTGGAAGATCAAAATAAATAATAGTCACATCAAAGATTCATTTGCACATAATCTCTTCCAAATGGCAAAGCCTGTGAAAAAAGAAACACATATAAAAGAAACACATTTATCTCCAAACAACTAATAAAGTTTGTAAATGTTTGTCTGTGTGTCCTTAGACGCATACATTTACCTCTAATGAACTGTGGTACAAGAGTATCCAGTGAAGATGGATCTATGCTACTGTGGCGATCAGCAAAACTGATTCCGAAAAATTCATCAGCTGAGTTTTGTAACAAGTTCTAGATGAACCAGCTTTTGATAAATAGGCTAGATTGTGCCTACGCTTTCATTCCTTTTAAGCAACAACAATGAACATGCCACCAGCCATAAAATTTTGTACTAGTTCAATTAATTCTGATAGTCTAGCACATGGAAGAGGTGCTAGAGGAAGATATTATATCTCTAAATGGTGACATTTTATTTTTGATATTTCATTATTATTCATTCAGTATTCATTGGAATGCATCTCATCTTGATTAACACAGTGGATATTCATGTGGATGTCCCTTTGCTTCAATTAAAACTGTGTTATAATTCACAATTGGTGTAACTAATTGAAATAATGTTTCCTTTTTCAATCACATACTCTACATATTGCAGAAGTATGTAACAGTCTTTTTGTCTTTGTATTAGTAAGTTGCATAAAAAGAACAGACCAGAACTTTTTCTTGGGATAAAGGAGATGAAAAGCTTATTTTCTTCTGCCGTTTAAATATGTAGATGGCTATGAATGCATCCTGTATGCATATGTGCCTATCTCCAAGCATCACTGCACATAAAAAATGAACTATCCTGTTCAGAAAGCAGTGGTCCAGAACAGTCCCAAGACATCTCACTGGACTGTGTGCAAGAGAACACAGCGAACTAGCTCTTTGTGGCTGTCCACCAACAAGCTCCATTTCCAGACACTGTGCCATTCTACTCTGTGTAAAACCACTGAAACTATTTGAGATCTCTGCTGCCTTCCACCTTCAGAGTTCACCACCAAGACAACTTCTTTGCTGCTCCCAGGCAGAAAATCCTGAATCCCAAAAGGACTGACTGCAGTGGAGCAGGCCAAAAAGCTTCTCGCTCCCACCAGCAGGGCCCAGCCTGCCAGTACTGGCGTTCAGGTAAAGCTGACTCCAAAACCTCAGCTTTGGGTCCCAAGCTATTGGTGCTTTTTCAAATTTCGAGATCAGACATAAATCCACACAATAGATGTCTTTCAGGGACTGAGTAATGTGTCACAGTCAGTAAGGTGAAGGAGCTTATTTTCTTCTCCCTATTTTACAGAGTTCTGCAGAAAATGGACTCTTCTTTTGTTCTCATAGTTTCTAATCCTGCTTGCACGTTTGCAGTCTCTTGGGCGGTTGCCCCTTTTCTTGAACAGCATGTTCTGTTTTGCATCAAACTATAAACCCAAACCAAGCACTTCCTCACAGTACTCTTCTAGTTTTTCATATTTTTATTGAACAGGATTTTAAAACATTATTTCAAATCCATTTTCGACACAGTCTTGCACTGAACCAAAGCTAAATGCTAAGTTCCCTGGCAGATGCTTGTTCTCCCTTCAGTTTGTGGAGCACTTTGTAAAACACAAACAGCAGCCAGCTATTTCAGTAGAGCTGAGCTTAAGCTGTGTTTTCCTGGAAAATTTTATTGCCAAGCAGTAACAAACACAGCTGTCCGGTTTTTGTTTTGGGTTAGGTGGTAGGAGATCTGAAATTAATTCAATCTCCAAGATTCAAATCCTGAATGAACATAGATAATATGAAAATCTACCACCCAGGGAATTACAGTGTGTGTTCATTTTTCACTGCCTCTCTTTTAAGAACAAATACTATGTCCTATTACACCAACACAAATTCATAGCAATAGCACTGACATTGGTGGGCTTTCACTGAAATATACCCTTGTATATCAAATTAAGTTATGGCCCCTATCCAAAGGTGGAAGGCATGGTATGAAAAACGCTGATTACTTATTAACAGTGGAGTGCCTGCAGTGTCATGACCAGCTAAGCTCATATGTATTTTCAAATCTCTGAGGATCATTTACTAACAAAGCTTTTAAATATCTTTTAAGCTGTGTTAGGAAAAAAAAAAGGAAATTCTGAAGAAAGCACGCTTTTTTTTTTAGTATTTCTCCTCACTAGTCTGAGAAATTTGCTCAAAATCCAAGAGAAAAGCACTGTACTGCTCTGTAACACCCTGGATATATGGGCCAGCCAACTGTGTGATCTCATGGACAAACCACTGGCCTGAGGATCCCAGCAGCCAGACCCTACTGCCACCCCTGCCATGACCTGCCCCTCTCCTAACCTCAGCCTCTGATCTCTCCACCCTGTTCCCTATGCCTTACTTAAACTTCAAGCTGGGAAAGTACCCCTGTTTGGGGCAGTCTTGAAAATAAGTCTCGAGGAGAGATCAAATGAAGCCTGTCAAAACACTCTCCTGGGACTGATGAGCATACATGTTCTGAGCACAGTCTGCTTGGCCAGGGCTTGCCTCCAGGAGTCACAGGCCAAGCTCTAGCTATGCTGGCAAAGCCTCCTGCAGATACTTGTCCTACAGTGACTAAAGGAGTTTCTCTGAAAGCATTGCTACATCGGGGTACCTTCCTCCCCTCCTCCCCACGCCTGCAGCTAGCAACTACTCTAGCCAAATACTGTAGTACAAACCCGACCTCAGTCTGTCTGCTTCTCCCCATGAACACAACAGCAGTCAGGTACAGTTTCTCCCCATTGATGTAATAAAGACAGTTGTGCTCAGAGCCCTAAGCTGTGGTCTGATTACAGCAGGCAACAGATTCCAGTACCACCAAGTAGAGGTACATGTGGTGGGACAGTGGCACCCTCTCTAGTGCAGCTGCTCCACTTGGGACTCAAACCTGAAATCTCTGGGGTGTTGCTGTAGAACATCCAAATTGAGTTGTTAATTAAAGAGGCTGTGCTATGATCCAAAAACCTCACCTCAACAAGCAAATCCATCTCCCTGTTCTCCACTCCCCTCCTACTTTACCGTATCTTCACACCTTTGGCTCCTTAGGTGAAGTTAACATGTAAGTCATCCCCTGCAAGTAAGAAAGGGGGTTATTTTCCTTCTGCACTTTTTTTTTTTTTTCCTTTTTGGAACTGCCCTTGCCATTTTGCAGACAAGTTCCCAGCTCCAAGAGAATGGTGCACGCCTGCTGTGGGTGTTATGTGAACGGAAATTATGTGGTTTGGATTTTTACGTGAGAATTCCAAGAGAAAGCAAAATGTTGCAAATAACCTCCATAAATCATTTTAAACAAAGCTCGGGAAATGCCGTAATGATTTAGCTGGCAATATCTAAAAAGAAGTTCACACTGTTCTCTGACTCCTGGTAAGTAAGTATGTTTGCTTAAGATGTAATTGAAAATGTACTGTGTTACCATCTACATTTTCCATTTTGTATCTCCTGTCCAAGCACAGCTCACTGTTGGCAGCTCTTAAGTTGCACTAGGTGGTATTTCATTATCCAAACAACAGTCCCTCTGGAGCTACAAAATAAATGGCTGGAGGGTGATACGTACTAACCAGAAAACGGCTGGGGAAGGCTGGAGTGAAAGGCTGGTGACATCTATAGAGCTGCGGAGTTATTGCAGTTTCCTTTGCTCAGTCATTCAGGCTGAGAAATGACAACCCTTTACTCAGTGTGGGATCCCACACTTATAACCAGTCTGGTTATTTGTTGTCCTGTACTGCCTCGCACATTTATTTATGTCACTGCAAAATATTGCCTAACCTACTGTTTTTTAAGAAATTATCTTTGCAGGTGGATAGCCAAGGAGTAAAGAATCAGGCTATAATCAGAATTAGTCCAAAGCAGGGAAGAAGATATATTCTCTACCATAAAATACCAGTTTTAGTAAAAAAGCTTAAGGAAACAGAGTTAATATTAATCACTGCCTTTACCAACCAGAGATGTAGTTTCAAGACAGCAGCAGATGTCTTGTTGCTATCAACCTTTGACATCCAAAGTCACGCTGCAATGAGCTATGGAAAGAACAAAATTTGGAGCACAACAGTAAAATCTGAGAGTTTGTGATCATTCCCCTTACCAGTCTTCCACTAGGCTTAAAGACTGAATAGTGGATGAGCTGTTTTGAAAGCACGTGCAGTTATAACATTCTCTCTTGCCTCACTGGTTTTATATAAAGAAAACAGTAGTTTACAGTCAAATCCGTTTACTTGCTTGTCTCTTGGGTAAGTTTTATAAGTTTCAATAAAAACTCACCTGTCTTCATAAACAGATAAATCTTACTTATTTAAAACATAAAATCAATACCAGGACATCCCACATTAATTTCAAGGTGTCAGAAATTACTTATTTACCTACTTACTACTATCTTTACTTCTTTTTTTATTGCTTAGCTGCCCTTGGAGGCCTGGGGTTCAAATACACCTATTTAGTGAGAAATGGCCTCAGACTTATACTCTGATAGAAGACAGTCTTTTTTATTTTTTTTTCTTACCAGTAGGAAGTGAGGCACATGGTAATTTGCTAATACACTCCAAAAGTCTGCGTCAGAGCTGGAATTTTAATTTAGATCTCTTGAGTCTCTGCAGTGCCATTTCTCATGTCTCAGAGAAAGCAGACTTGAATTTCTGTCACATTTCTGAAGGCAGCGGGCCTCAGACAGGCTTCCTTCAGCTTCCATACATGACTGCAACGCCTCTGAGAGTTGCTCTGAGTGACAGAAGGCACTTCTTCTCCCTGCTGGCAAGATAAGTGTGTTTATTATTTTCTCAACCTGAATTTTTGAAGGTTACTTATGCAGGCTTAGAAGTTCACATGTGACTTGTCTGTGCCAGTCCTCAGAGTCATGGTCCCTGCTGCTCAGTATTTGCAATGCTCTTTTGATCGACAGCTTTGAAGAGATCTATCAAAGAAGAGAGGGAACTGCCACAGCTGTCTTTTCTGTAAGTGTTTATTTATGCTTATAAAACCAGATGGGAAAGCTGCCCATCCTGTGCCCTAGGCACTCTTGATAATTATCGAAAAGCACAACATAACAGAAAGACAAAACCAGTAGACACACAGAGCAGCAACCTTTGCTTAGAGCCTACATCAAAAGTGAGAGTAATATGAAAGAGGAAGAACACTCAGACCTCCAGGGTGAAGAAAAAACCCATGCATGAAGAAACAGCCATATTTCCAAAACCCCTAGATTTTGCCAACTCCTAATTAGAGACTGAATCTCAACAAATTGAGGAATTCTGCATAGAGATGGGGTTAAAGTATTCAGGTCAAGCAGTATGAACATCACAGAGCAGGTCCCTGCAACATCCAGAATGTGGCATATCATTGGAAATAAAAAAAAATAACAGTAGTTTTTCTTGACCACTGAAGAGCTCAGAAATTCTGACCTGGAAAGCTCAAGTAATTTGCACATGATTGGCCTCGAGAATGGACAACTCCGCATAAAAATCCCTCTCTGGCTCCTTGCTCTTGCTCCTCAAGGTGCCAGGGATACAATACAGCAACTACATAATCTCTGTTCTGATCCAGTACAACAGCATTCAAAGACAGGATGCAACCATGTACTTTAATGTCACACTGGAAAAAAACCCAACACAAAAAACATTGACAAATATCTTTCCCCCCTCCCTCTCCCTCTGAGGCTTTTCTAATCATTCAGTGCCATTCACCAGAGGTTGCTGTTTTTTCCCAGGAGGTTACAGCTGCCTTGAGAGCATATTCATGAAGTACCTTGAGTGGCTTTCATTGGAAGCTGTGACATTTGGATGCAGGCAGAAAAAAAACCAGGAGGTTTAGAACACCCCAGTGGTGGAGTATCTGAGAGCTGGGCACACTCAGAGTGCTTCAGGACACAGAATTACAGCCCTCCTCAGACAGGAAGCAAAAATTCAGAGTCCATTTTCAAAGACATCCCAGTGAAATCCCAGCCATTCCAGTTGCAATTCTTTTCCTTCCTGCAGCTGAGTTGGCAGCCAAAGACTACACTTTGTAGTGCAAGAATATATGCTATTATTTTCTTCAAGAATCATGTCCTAGCCCATATTTTCCTTAGATGTTTGTTTTCTAGGAGGTTCAGATTGCTTACTGTAGATTCTGTGTATTAAGCAAACTTTTTGAAATGTCTCTGCATTTGGCATGTTAGAAAATATTGGGACAGCATAAAGGGTCACAATTTATTCTTATTAGACCTATATAAACTTCTGTCAACTTATGACCAACTCCCCCCTTGGGAGGATGGAGGCAGTTTGATAAAGTCACCATCTCAGGTTTTGAAAGGCCTTCACCTGAGAAGAAGATAGACTAGCTTCAGGCATCACGAACCGCTTACGCCATGGGTTTGTACCAGAGCCTGTGACAGAACTGCAGGCTTCTAGAATTTTATGCTAACCATTATTTCCTGACAAGACACAATCATTTCACCCCATCCAGTTTTCCAAACTCGTATTAGCACTGCTCTTTCATATTCCGCATTTTTACATTTGTTCTACCATGTCTTCTACCAAGATTCCATTCTGACATCACTAGCATTTACATTGACATGGTGGATGAAGGGATTGTTTCAGTCTTCTGATGCCACAAGCCCTGGCCTTTGCTCCTTCTCTCCAATAAACTTGAGGATGTTGAGCCAAACTACAATAGTTCCAAGTCACATCAATGTTAATTTGCATGAGTGTGCACTGCTGTGATGCCTCACGTGAACTGCAGTACAGCCGCCTTGTGCTTCTGTTCTCCTGGCTCACAGCTATCCGAGATCTCCAGTTCACACTGAATGGACACAAGGTAACAGTGCACCCCGGGCCCCACCCGACCCTAAGCAATTGAGAGCTACCCAGAGGGTTGGTATGACATTCACAAACAATTTAGGTGACACAGAGACAAGTCAAACTGAATTAAAACCAAAATGCTCCTTTTCTGTTCAAGAAACATAATACAGCCAATTCACCTAACCAACATTCATCACAACTTTTCAACCCACAGAAAGGAAAACATATCAATATTATCATGTTCGGCCCAATTCCTGATAAATGCAAATTTTCAAATACCAGAATTTCTACTGGGACAAAATGCTTACATTTATTTGCTCTTTTACTGCAGAGTGGGAAAGAATTCTAAGCATAAATATATCATCCTCCAGACTATTTCTGCTTTCAGATGGAAAGATGGAGGCATAAGGAGACTGAACTCTGACTGATCCAAGGACAAAAAAACCCAGTAAATCACCCAACCTACTCTTAGGAGCCGGGAATTCTGACTCTCTGTCCACAGCTGTAATGATGAAATGATGATGCCAGTCATGATAAAACCCATATAACAGGAGAAGGTGGGAGTTAGAACACTTGTAATTGGCGACAACTAAGCTAATCATCTATAGTCTGTGTAATCCAAATACTTGAAAAAATACTTTCTCCAACCCACACAGGAAAACCGTATAACTCCATACTCCTACGATGCATTGTACTATATTGCTTCTTGTTAAAATTGTATCAACAGTTTGTGTAACACTCTTACTAACACATTCTTAAGTTAGAAATAGGAAGTGAGTAATAACACAAGCAAGAGCATCTTTTGTGCTACTTTTATGTGTGGATGTAACATATCAGTGATACATGTCACTACTCTGAATGAACGAGAGATATTAGATTTCTTGATTCCTGGGTTGCATTAAATTGAAACTGAAGGTCACTCTTTTGTTGCTTTCCTGGTCTCTGGGATATTGCATCAATAAATATAAACAGGACTTCCATGTTGTAAAAGAGTTAACATCCACAGAATTGACATGTAAATGAATGGATTAAAATGCTGTAAATTTAACAAACAAAATAGATCTCAGATAGAATTTACTTTGAAATACAGATCTATTAATGCCTCAGTACTGCTTCAGGCAAGTTTTTCACCATCATACCTTGCAATGAAAGCTGGGAAGGGAGTTTTTGGTTCATACTTTAGCAAACAAAGATTTATTCTCAACTCTTTTGTTTCCCAGTTGTTGAACTGTTCTAATAGCTCTAGTCAGTCAAAGGTAGAACATGTAAAGATAAAACTCAAGCTTTAGGCCTTTTAAGACTCAGTTCACTCTGGATATAAGCAGACAGAACTTGCATCAGCTTCAAAAAGAACTACCTTGGCGTATGCCATGGACAAGCGAGACCTTAGAGCACATTTGTCTCATATACTAAGTCAAATATACGCAGGTAGAAGCTCAGAAGAGCACCTTTGAAGTTAGGGCCTGGGGGCAAGAGGTTAAGGAGGCTATAAGGCAGGCTCTGTCCACAGCCATAGTGTCTTAATAAATTACAAAAGTTCAAAGTAAAGTAATCTCTGAAGAATTCAAGAAATAACAGTTCCTGTAACAACAGAAACAGGCTAAGAGTTAAAGAGACATGTCTGCATCAAAAAGACTGATGACATTAACAACGGGTTCCTGCACATATTCTGTAGCATTCTAGGAAAATCTGCTACAAAAGGAGTATCTAAGAAAAACTGGTGCCAAAGTTGCACTAGAAAATTTTCACCCGACATAGGTTATTGCTAATCAGGTCTTTTTTTTTTTTTTTACTTACTTTCTTCATTATCAGTATTTTTCAAATGGGGAAAATTTCATTCATAAGCTGCCATACATCAGAATTGAGAGTAACTTTTGAGCGCTGCCTGATAAACTAGGCTTTGTCACAACAGGCAGAAAGAAAGGGCGCTGCTGCTGCTGGCAGTTCAGTAATGCTAAGTGACAACGAGACTGGGAATGAATACCAACTAGAAGAATTCAAAGAAAAAGCTTGAAAACAGCTTCAGGTGCCAGACAAAGCAGTCTTGCAGAGCATATGCCAGCTTCTGACAATTACATATAATATGCAGGTCCTTGGTTTCTTAATCAAGTTGTTTTCAGCAAAGGGATATATATCTTGTCTTTACGCTACCTGCTGTGAAATAAAAGTTAAAATTTTTAGCTGATTATATGCCCTGAAACCTAATTAAACCAGACAAATCTTGTCTTTTTTCCAATATACTGAAGTCATTTTTCATGATATCAAGATACTACTAAACCAAAAAAAGTTATTTTCTATTGTGGCAGTCTCTTAGAAATACAATACAGAATTTAACTCTGCTCAAGGCATTGATCATAAGGCCCTAATCAGTTTGACGCCTCTGGTTTAGTATTTTGGCTTGCCATATGGTGATCACTTGGGGCCACCATTATTCATATACACCATAGACATATCTCTGTACAGCCATAATTGCTGGTATATACTGGCAATGAATGAACCTCAGCAGCAAAGGATATTTATTTATTTCAGACACATGGAAAGCTTAGGAAGTATCACTGAAATGATTCTTTTCTGAATAAGTTATCTGAAATCCCACGTTTTTAAACATTTCTGACCTTGGTAGGGCTATTCCAAGACAGAAGAGGCTTTCTACGAAGCATTTTTCTGAGACTCTTGGACCAAATGTATATGTGGCCTCTCGTTATGGGAGCTTGTATTTCCCTTCCCAAGGACGACTTTTGACATTAATTTTCTTCAATCTGGAGCAAGAGAACTATTAAATTGGAGAGAGAAACAGGCAAAAATCTTTAGCCATACCCAGCTATATAGACATAGCTATCTCAGGTGTCTATCAATTCTGCTTAGTAGCAAAGCTTGCTGTGAAATGCTTGTTTACTAATATTTGCAAGACTACAACAGATGTAGAAAATTAGCTAGGCTACAGTGAACATTAAGAAAGGGCAGCTGATTGTTTAATCTAGAGAGAGAATTTGTTAGAAACACCTCTAGCTGTTTGCTGGTGTAGAAATTTTTATAGTCAAGAGGCAAGACTGTCTATGGTGACAGCCTTCCCTTTCAGATTTGTGCCTTTGCCTCCCTTCATCCCCCTGAAATCACAGCAGCTGAAGCTAGACTATGGATTTTTACATACATACATACAGGGACATCTGGCTGGTGGTTGCTGTTGGTTTTGCCAAAACTTTTGTGATTTGACTATTTGTATGTAAATATGCAACAGCAAGAACGCAAAAAGCATACAGAGCCAATGTTATGAACACTAGATGTAAACAGAAGGAATCCTGCAAAGGTCAAATGAATCTAGGGATAACCGGTGTACTTTAATGCTTTTGGAAGTTTGACATGTATTAAAGGGCAACATTTTAGTCTCAACTATATACATTCCATTGATTCTCTATGGTTAGGGTTCCACAGCAGCCATTAGTCCTTTTTCTTGTTAGCTAATACAACAAAATGTCATGGGCTGTGAGTACATATGTATGTGACATAGTGTATTTTTCAATGGATTGCATTTCTGTTTGGGGGGGGCGGGGGGGGAAGTTCTTTTAGCACCTAAAATCCAGCCTGTGTAGTTTCCTGCTTGTGTAAGAGTCTCACCCCCTTTGTTATGATTGAGTCCTGTTGAGTTGGTGTAGAAAACTACAGTCCTGGCCCCAGGAATTTACTATCCAATTTAGAAAAAGATATTTCAATCAGTGAAAAATATCAGGGGAAAACGGAAGAATAACAATACAGTTGATAAAATCAAGCAATTGCAAAAGCTAACAAAATTATTTTGATTTTAGAACTTCCTCATCAAATCCTAATACCTAATATTTCGTTAATCCTTTTTTCTACCATTTCAAAATCAGCTCTGCACCAATTGAGAAATCCTGAACTCACAAGAGTTCCAAAAGTGAATCTGAAAATTTAAATCTGCTGCATTTGTGGATTCTCTCTTGAACTATTTCCTAGGACCTGATACTTGCGATGCGCAGAATGCCCACAAATTTCCTTAAGCAGCCTTAAATTGAGAAGTTACTAATACCAGAGATCCCACAAACACCAGCTGCTTTTGAAAATACATGCATTGTCTATTCTATTTTTGTTACTTCTCATGTTCATACATAAAATGTCTAACGCTCTTCCACTTCTCATTATCAGCCCATTTGCAAAACTGTACATTCGGACAGTATCGGAGTACGTCTTCTCTCCTTCAGCAAATGTATCTTTCATGCTGTACCCGTAGAGGTCTGCAGGCATGATCCCCTGAAAGCACATTGCCATCAGCATACTTTTTGTCCTCAAACAAGGAATAGCAAGCTGCCATTCTGATTTCTGAGCCATATGCTTCAGCATCTTGAAATCATCCAAGCCAAGACTTCTTTTGCTTTTCTTGAACCTCTAAAGTGAGATAACCTCAACAGTCCTAATCTTAAACTTTTGGATTTTTTTTTTTTTTTGCTTCCAACTTTTGCACAAATTGATGTTTTCACCTCAAGCAGAAATTATGCTTCTAAAGTTCTGAATATGACGGCATTAGCCCTCTGCAGTGTGCTTTTATCAAAATAGCTGCTGGTGAAACAAGCTGAGAGAGGGGAAACCCCAGGACATGCACCATATGGTGACAGGGACAGCAGCAGAAAGCGTAATTACTAATTAGAACAGTTCTTCGTGGTTTCCAAATGGCTTTTCCATGAAGTCCTAACAAATGATGGTTCATCTTTCCTTATGACTACTTCATTGTGAATAAACACATCTCTTTCTCAACTTTGGGAGAAGTTTGTTTTTTTTTTTTCTCCTGCCTTTTTGAACATTTCAAATATAAGGAATATTATAGTAACCATGGTATCCTGATGACATAATGGTTACCATGAGAACAAAGCTGAAATAGTGTCATCAGAGCCCCTTCTCTCTGCTGTGTGTTGAATTTTATATTTAATAGAGATGGCCAAACTGCTGCCACCCAACATGGCCAATTCTACCCTCCTTCACTGGGTTTCAAAGCTTGTAAAAGCTGTGCTGCTGCCTTGCACCTTAGCACAGTTAGTTTTGCTTCAGGGCAGCAGTGCCACCAGCTTATAAAATAAGACTGCATAGCAGCCAAGTAAGAGCGTATCTGTGTTGTAGTGGATTCCCCTAAGACAGTGGTACTTGTCATGTCCCCAGGACATACTCCAGTACAGCCTTTGGCCATGTGTAAAATGGCTGTCCTTGATCTTCACTTGTCAGACAAACCAGATTTTAAATCATGTTTACTTAACCGTGCTAGATTTATTTGCTAACCTACGCAGAGTCTCTCAATGCATGATTACCTGTGGTCCAGTCCTGCAATAACCTCTGCCCAGAGAGTGCGCTGTACCCACAAAGGGATCCACTGGCTTCAGGGGGCAACAGCTCAGTGCAGAGACACACCCTCCCATCCTGTTACAGGACAAGAGTGCTGAAGCAGGCACCAAGACTCGAGAAAACACTGTGACTCAAGCTGCACACGACTTGTCTTCTTGAGCGCTCCCGAGTGCTGGCAATTCTGAAATTAGTTCAGATTCTCTGTTACAGATTCTCTGCAGTGACACTGCTGTGAACACCAAGTGCCACCCTCCCCTGGGGCCAGCACACCCCATCGCTACACAGCAAACAGGCACTGGCAAAACACTACCCAGAGGGTAGCTCCAGCTTCAGATAAGCAAAAGCTATTCCCAGTTAGCTTCCTCAGAGAAGCTCCTCTTTTTTTATTGCAAGAGCCACTGGACATGACTCACTGCATATTGTTTGTTCATTTTGCTACATCTATTTCCCAAATGCTATTTTAAGTTGCATTCCTCCCTTATGCTCCTACCAAGTTTACTGTACAAAAACATCCCTCTAATTTTAATTTCATATTTAACCAAAACAAATGTGGCATGGCTCTGTTCACTCCAATAAAGATATCTTGATTTATATCATGCATACAGACATACGGAAAGTGGTCAGAGGGGAAGACCTGGAGGGTACTACAAAGCAAAGGGGCCAGCTAAGCAGGCAGCATTTAATACGAAGCTCCCTGCATTCTGCCTGTTTAACAAAATGTTTCCACACCAACCCAAGACAGTTCCTATACATGGGTCACACACATTTCCTTCCTCCTCTAACCAGAATCCACTACTCTTCCTAAAATTTCTGGCTATAGAGCTTCTATTGTAGCCCCTTTATAGTACCTACTACCTGACTTTTTTACCTCACTGTTTCACACAGTTCTTCCCATTTCCTTGCCTTAACACTTACACTCTCCTCTTAGAAAATCAGGATACAGAGTCATTGTCAAAGGCAAACTGCAAAGATTCCCTCTAAATCCATAGAATAATTCAGCTTGGAAGGGACCTCTGGAGGTCATCTGGCCCAATTCCTACTAAAAGCAGGGCCAACTTGGAAGTTAAATGAGGTTGCTCAGGGCGTTATCCAGCTGAGTTCCGAGTACTGCCAAGTATGGAGACACCACGATCTTTCTGGGCAGCCTGTGCCAGTTTTTAATCATGCTCACTGTGAAAGTAGTCACAATTTCCTTTTATCTAGTCAGAATGTAGTTCTTGCTACAACTTAAGAGCACTTGCTTCCCATTCTTCTGCTAGGCAGAGTCTGATCCTGTCTTTATTACTCACTGTTAGACAGGTGAAGACAGCACTATGATCCTCCCTTTGCCTTCTCTTAGCCAGCTTAAAAAAAACCAACCCTCAGCACTTTCAAACCCTCTTTGCAGCAGCACACTCCAGCTCTTAACCATCTTAGGGACCCCCCCACTAGACTCTCTCCAGTTTGTTAATCTCTCTTGTATAGGGAAACTCAGAACTCCAGATGCAGCCTCACAAGTACCTCACAGAGGGGAGAAATCACTTCCCTCAGCTACTGCCTATGCTTTTGCTAATACAATCTGGTAGGCCATTGGCCTTCATTGCTGCAAAGGTGCACTGCTGATTCAGGTTCAACTCGTTATATGCTAGGACTCCCACATCCTTTCCTGCAAAGCTGCTCTCTGGCCAGATGGTCTCCAGCTTGTACTGTCACACGGGATTACTCTATCAATACAAAAAATACAGTAAAAAATACAAGACTTTGCACAAAACTTCACATTTGCCTCACAATGTCATGGAATTTCTGGCAGCCCATTCCTCAGCTTTTTGACATCCCTCTGAATGGCAGCCCCAATTTTGTGTTTCATCTGTGAAACAAGAGTGTAGTCTGTCCCCTCATGCAGGTCATTGATAATGACATTAAACAGCAACAGCCCCAGAGGAACACCTCTAATAACCAGTCACCAGATAAATTTTGAATTGTTGACCATTACCCTTCAAGCCCTGGGGCTCAGACAGTTTTTCACCCTCCTTGCAGCTCACCTACCATTCCATACCTCCCCAATTGTCTACAAGGATGCTATAAGAGACTAAGTCAAAAGCCTTGCTAGTGTCAATGTAAACAACATCTACAGCTTTTCTCTTGTTCCCTGAACTGAACTTTTCATCACACAAGGCAATCAGACTGGTCAGGTATGTATTGCCTTTGGTAAGTCCATTCTGAATGTTCCCAATCACCATCTTCTCCTTCAGGTGCCTAGAAACTGCTTCCAGGCAAATTTCCTTCATAGAGAGTGAGGCGAGATCAACCAGCCTGCAGTAACACAAGTCTTCCTCCTTGCCTTTTTTGAAGCTGCATTTGCCTTTCTCCAGTTACCAGAACCTTTCAAAGACAGGAGAAAGCAGCTTTGTACTGACATAAACCACTCCCTTAGCACCCTTAGATGCATCCTGTCTGGTCCCATGGACATTTATTTAGAGATGTTTTTTATATGAAAGCTAAACTTGCAAAAAATACAACAGACACAGTAGGGGATAGCTCAAAGTCAAAATAAGTGTAATTATTTACGCAATAGTTCAGGATTTTTGGAATAACCTTTTGTAGAAAAAACCCTAACCCTGCATTAGTGAAGGACCTGCTCTTTGTAGTTTGAGAAGAGGATACTTGGACAGACTAAGTCCATCTCCACCACTTCTTCCTCACCTTACCCTGGGACAGGAAAGAGATGGGGGTATATGACCTGACTTCAAGGCCAAATGTAAGTTCACTCTAATGTGGTTAGGAGAAGGCTTAAGGAAACATAGATATATTCATTTTGTATGATGTCACATACCTGACGCAGAAGTACTGAGCTGGGCTGGAAATGCTTCTCCCATCAGTGTACAATGGACTTCATCAGCTCTCTCTGCCATCTCTGGTTAGCCTTCTGGCTCTTTTATTCCACCATCTCTGCATGGGATCTGTTTTGTTCAAAAGAAGACATAGGCTGAAGTAACCAAGAGAGGGAAAAGAACTATAAAAGCCTGCCAGGTTCCACTATACTCTTCCCACTGGAAGCAGCATTAATCCTTTCCTTACACTAGAAAGAAAGAAAGAAAGAAAGAAAGAAAGAAAAGAAAGAAAGAAAGAAAGAAAGAAAGAAAGAAAAAAGAAAGAAAGAAAGAAAGAAAGAAAGAAAAGGATGTGGTCCATATGCATCAACATGGCCAGATAAATGCAGCAGGTTGGGATAATTTTAAAGAACCGAGCCATTTGGGAGTCAGGCCCAGAGCTGTTGCATTATTTATTAACTTCTACTTTTCCCCAAGACAATACAAGTCCATGGGGAATGTGTTGTTTTATCTGCTGTGTTGTCAATGGGACCTTCCTTCCCTTTTTTAAAGAAAAAACTGAGTGGCAACAAGAAGCATGTGAGAGCTACAGCTAAACAGCTCATTGTTCTTCTGAGGGCACCACCTTGGTGTTTGGAGAGGGCTTTTCCTGCAGAAAGTTCCTTCTACTCTCTCAGCCACAGATTCACAGATCCTCAAAAAAACCCACAAAGATTATTTGCAATGGTGTCTGTAATTCCACAAGGCTTGCTCTTACATCTAAGGAGAACTGGGCTGTTGTTAAGTCACAGTTGCTCGTGCAGGTCAGCTGTTTTGCCACAGATGAAATTCAGGGAAAGGAAACAACCTCACCATTATGAACCTGAAGTTTCAAAAAAATATATTTCTCTATATCAAAACCAGTCCCAGCGAGCAGTCTCAACCCACATCCCTAATGCACTAATAGGAATGTCACCAAAAGAACCATGCTGTGTGGGCCTGACTACTCTGCTGAAAGCAGTTGGGAGGTCAAAAGGGAAATAAGAAACAAAGAAATTTAGAAACCAGCTGGACTAGATTTTCTAATGACTTTCTGAGCCATGAAATCAGACATATAGCATTAACAAGGACACAAATACAGCAGTCTACCAACTTCAAATGTTACAAATTCCTAGCTATTCGCAGCTTAACCTCACCCAGGATCCTTTACCTGCTCCAACAGCTGCCTCAGACCCAGCTTAGTGCAAGTACTTCAGTCTCAGCAAGATCAGGCTTTAACCCAAATTTCAGCTATAGCCTCTGTTCCACAACTGTTATCAGTGGATGCCCCAAAATTATTTAGCTAGTACCTTCTGAACACTGCTTCAAGACTGGCCCATCAGCTGTGCTTCACCCAAATTCCAACCCCAACCCCAGCTGTTAACACGAAGTCAGCAACCTCTGCCTGCCCAGCAGAAAGCTGCTGCCAGAGCCAACACTCAAGTTCCCAGCACAGCTGTCAATAAACCCAGCTGAGCGGTGACTGAATCTCTAGCCTTTCAGCCTCACATTTGATGTTAACCTCACTCCAATCTCACACTTAAAAAACCCTTCCTAATTGTGGCAGGCTAGTGACTTCTGCCTTCCCCAGCAATGACTCCTTCTCACTACCCTCCACAGCCTCAAGCCAGGCCCTAACCCTGCCAGACAGGTGACAAGCACCAGAACAAACCCTAATGCCAGATTGGAAACAGCCTAAATTCAAGCTCGTTATGGCCTCATGGCTCAGCCATATACCCAACCCTAAATGCCCCTTTTCTTCTGACATAATTTGAAAAGAGTAACTGATTGACTGATTCCAAAATGTTCTCTGCAGTTGGCAGAGTACAATGTACACCATTTTTTTCTATTCAAAAATCAGAGCAGATATGGGCTGGTTTTCATAAAAAAAAAATATGCGGAGAACCACACACAGCAGTACATGTGGTTTTAATGTCATACCTCCTGCACTTTGGTAAGCCCAAAAAGCAAAATGGTTTCTGAGTATAGCAGAGAAGACCTGCTGCTTTTCAACTATTTACTTCTGCTGGCCCTAGCCTCCTGCAACGCTACTGTGCACCCCACAGCAACCAGCAGCAGGCAGCTGGTGCAGTAGCTAGGAGCATTTGGGACTGAGAGCTACCTCCCTGATCCACTGCAGCTTCTCTGACCTCTTAGAGGAGTTCCCATCACAGGCTCTCTCCAGGTTTTCACGCCACTGACTTTTGGAGGGAAAGAGTATACTGAGCTAGTCCACTAGTAACTGATGAGTCCAGTTTTGCCTCTTACATCAAACTCTGACTCACCCTGCACTGATACCAACTCGCAATTCTCTCTTAATTGGGAAAATCACTAGGATAGTACTCACTGCCAGAATTCTGGGTCATAAAGTCATTCTCTGACTCAGAAAAAGGTTTACAGCAGCTGTGGCGGGGATATGTACTGTAGGTGAGTCATGTTGAACTATTAGCACGAACATAAGAACCTTATAAAACAAATACATAAAGAATTGCACTGACCCACTTAAATCATAATCTTACATTTGCTATTGTATAGCAAAGGACTTGATGGTGTTTTATTGTGTGCTCAGTTTTCAGGAACGCAAAATTTTAAAAATAAAGTCACCAAGACACTTCTCATCATATGAATCCCAAGCAGCTTTTTAAATTCAGAGGCTGAAATTTTAGCTGGTATAAATTTTCTGGCAGGCATTAAATTTATGGAGGCATACTGATTTAAAACACCTGAGAATCTGATTTAGATTCAACAGACAAAACCCCATGTTTATTGGTTACGTAACTGCAAATACAAATATGTCTCAAGTGCAGCATAAATGTGTCTAACAGCATATAACAAAATATTCTATGCATACTCAGAAATGGAGAATGCCCTGTTTAATTTAAATTGTAGGAGAGATTTAGATAAATACTATTGGGCTTCCCAAACAAGGATTCCAAAAAATCAAATCAAGAAAATAAAGTAACTTGAAGGAATTCCTGACCTTCAGTGAATGGATACTGAGGTAATTTCACTGACTTGGTAGGCTCCCATTACCTGAACATTTAATCCTTTGACTCTCTAATTAAGTTAGCCCAATAAAACCAATGTCACAAATCAAACTCAACAATATTCATGCCAAAGCACTGGAAAACATCTGGTCTCCAGCCACAGCTTGTGAAGTATGTGGTTAAGAAGTTACAACCTTTCTAGGGACAACTTACCTGAGGAACAGAACAGTTACAAGGCTACCCTACCCTACCAAGTAATCACCAGAAAAAACAAGTGGGCTTAGAGCAATCTTTGAGATCCTCTCCTCCCTTCTGTTACTTCTGGACAAGAGTCTTAGTTCAGGTATTAGGTGCTGGGTTTTTATCAGTATAAGATGGATTACCCTCACTGGAGCAAAGTGGCTTTACAGGAGACAAGCAACCAGCCATGTCGCCTACCTCCAACGCCATGGTCATGGCTCTGGTTTGACAAGGCATCAAACTTCCACCTTCTGCCCAGTTTTTTCACCCAGACTTGAGCTGACAGAGGCACGCTATTCACCCACTTCAGCACAAAGCCCACCACACCAGCTAGAGCACTGGGACCAAGCCACGGGGACCCAGGTGCTCTAGCCGCCCTTCAGCCGCAGCCCCAGGAATTTGAGGGCTGAATGCCAGGAACAAACCCCTGAGGCGGTGTAGCTGCGTCTTAAAATGACCTCTCGGCCCCCTCTGAGAAGAACGGCTGGGGGGGGGCTCGTTGACAGCCTGCAGCCGCTGGCTCCCCCCGCTGAGGAACCAGCAGCCCACAGAAGAGGCGCAGGGCACGGCTGCCCCTCCGCAGAGCTGCCCGCGGCGTGCCGCCCTACCCACCTGGGCCTGCCGGCGGAGCCCCGCCGCCCCCGGGGCCTCACTGCGGCACCGGCGGCTCCGGCTCTCCCGGGGCTGGGGCCGGCTGCTCTCCCGCCCGCTGCCTGGCGGTTTCATTCATGCTTTCTCCTTCGCCATCTCCCTCTCCTCACTGAGGGGAAACGGGAGCGCGCGTGGGCGGCCGCTGGAAGGCTCCCTGTCAGTCAGGCGGCCGAGCCGAAAAAGCGGCGGGAGAGGAGGGAGAACAGCTTTCCCAGGAGAGGGGGCGGCTGTCGGCGCTGCCAGCCTTGGAGCCCTCACAAGGCATCTATAGAGACTGGTGGGGGCAAGGAGGGAGCGGTTTTGTACCTCAGACCTTCCCGCCTCGGGGAGAAAAGGGGGCGGCTCCTCTCCTGCTCGCTCATCACCTATTCCTCTCCGCACACGCCCACTCAGCAGCGACGGGCGGGCTAGGTAGCCGCTCTGCTTGGCGGAGGGTCCCCGACTCCACCGGAGGGGAGACAGCCCGCTGCGGCGGGTGCGCGTACGTGTCTGCCGGGGGCTGCGAAGGCGGCGCGCCGGCGGAGGTGGACCGCCTGTCCCCGAGCCCGGTCTGTGTCAGTGGCGGGGGTCACCTGAGGCGGGGAGTGCCCCCCCCAGTTTGCCCCAGGCTGGGGAACTTCCTGAGGGGCGCTTCATAGTCCCGCCACCAGCCGCACCACTGGGGGAAAGAGGGTGAGGGGATCCTGAGGCGAGGCGCGGGGCAGGTTGTGAGGTTTTAAAGGCCGTAGCAGTTTGGGGAGGGGGGTGGCCGGCTGGCGCGCGCGCCCCGCAGCGGGCTGAGGCGGGAGGGGTGCGGGCGGCGGGAGCGGGGCGGGCGGTGTAGCGCGCGGCGGGGCTGGGGGCTCGCCGAGGGGCCTCACACACCGCGCCGCAGCGGGCGGCTCTGCCTTTGTGCTCCCTCCGCACCTGTGCGCGGCGGGGAGGGACGGCGCAGGTGGGGGCGGGCGCGGTGGGCGGCGGCGGATCCCCGGAGCCGGGGAGGGGAGGTAAGGCTTTGCCGTGCTGCGGCGGCTGCTCCCGGGGCTGCGGGGGGCGGCTGCACGGCGGGGGCGGCGGGCAGGGCAGGTCCCTTGATTGGCGTTTCCTGCAGCCGGCTGCACAGCCTGAGGTGCGACAGCAGTGGCGCGGTCCCCGGAGGAAGGACGGGGCTCGGAGGTGGGCAAGCGGCGTCAGCCTGGGCGGCGCGCGGAGGGGCTGGGGAAGGGGGAGCAGCGGCGGCGCGTGCCCGCGGTCTCCACGCAGCTGCCCGCGCACCTGTGAGGAGGGCGGCGGGCAGCCCCTCTCCTCAGGCGCCGCTTCCCTCCCGAGGCGCCCGCTCCCCCTCCTGCTCTCCGCCAGCCGGTCGCAGGGCCCGGGGCGTGGTGGTGGCGGCGGCGGCGTGGACAGGGTTGGGTGCTTGCAATGTGAATTTTCCCCGTTTCTCCCTCCCGAAGAACGCGGTGAGGTACGCGAAGCGGGCGCTGATGCATGCGCGTAGCGGCTCCGGCTGGGGAAGGGCTGGGGGCTCGGGGGAGGCGGCGTTCAGCGCGGTGGTCGGTAGTTAACTGCTGGCTGCCGTTCCCATTTCAGCAGCAACAGCTTTGCGATGCTCCCCGGGAGGCGGTGTGGCAGGCAGCCCGCCGTACGCTGCCGCGCTCTGCTAGATGGCGGTGCTGAGGGGAGGATGGCTGGCGTGGGGGGGACAGAGCGTGAGGAGCCTGGGGACCCGCAGCTGGGTTCTGGTGGAGTTGTGGAGGGAACAGGGGAGAGGTTTCCCGTCTGCCCTGCGAGCTTATTTGCCCTTAAGAGGATTGCTTCAAACTTTACATTTGGTTATCTTACGCCGTTATGTTTTAGTGGGGCTGTGATTCTTGATAATATTTAGAAAGGAAACCCAAATTTAGTGTGTTAAGCCTTTGTTACAGCGTTATTTACGAAGTTTATGAGGTTTGGATCCCAGTCTGCTGGCTGCCGCCTCGTTGGCAAAGATTTAGAGCTGAGGATCAGATCCTGTGCTTGTGTTAGAGCCATAAATTACTGATTCAAAACAAATGTGGCTGCATTGCCCTCTTTATTTCATGAGTGTTGTATATACTGAGGAAGCAATTTTTTTGTTTGATCGCAGTGTTTTGTTAGGCAGTTTGAGATAACGTCTTTGTTGAATAAATTATACAGGTAAGGATCAAGTTCAAATCCTGAATGGATGCAGAGCTCACATTGATTTCAGCAGAAGTGATGTGGTACACGGCAGAGTGCTAAATTTTACTGTGTGGAGTACCTGAAGTAAAAAATTTTCTCTCTGCTTGCCCTACACTTGTTGTACAATTTTTTTCCTGTGGAGTAACAGAATGTAGTGCTTTCGCCAGTGTTTTCATTGATATATTTATATTAAGGTTGTATATCTGAAGCCAAGGATTGTTCAGGGGCTCAATATGCGCCCATTGAGAGAAAATTTAGCCTGTTGACTTGAATGCGAATAAAATGGACACCAGAACTCTTATTTTACATTCACATATAATGTGTCCAGAAGTAGGTATGTGCAGGAAGGTAAGCACATCATGTTTGCTTGGATAATTCATTTTATTGTAATTGAATAGGCATTATACTTTGTAGTATTTTCTTGTTGGTTTGTTGGCTTTTTTTCTTCTCATGTAGCCCTTAAGCCACAACAATAATGCTAAGCTTTAAAACGTTACTCCACCACAGAGAGAGTTGCCAACTGGATGTCATGCATGTAAAACTAGAACAAGATTCTTTAAATAACAAGACCATCAATTTAGTAACAATTCAGTGTGATAAATGGTAGAATACACAACAAGAATGCAAATCTGAATGACTATAGCATGCATGTTTCGATCGTAACATTGATAAGGTACAAACCGGGAAAGCAAATAACAACATTCAGCTTTTAAGTACCTAAAATGGTTTGAAATGGAAGAGCTGCTTTCTGTTATGCGGTTTACTCCTTAAAAAAAAAAAGGGGGGGGGGGGGAGAAGTTGTTTACAAGCATTTCTTTTGTTTTCTGGATCTCAGAATTCCATTATGTACCAGGAGGCTTTCCAGTATCTGCTTTCGCAGTATCTGGAAAGGCAGATGTTGCTGCAGCAAGAGCAATTACACTGATCTGCAGCACAGGAGCAAAAATAAATTGTCTTTCTGCCTCTGCCTAGAAAGATCAGTCATTTACTTCTGTTTTGGGCTTGTCGACAGAAGAGATGAGATGGGGGAGTTCAGTTTGTGAAACAAAGGGAGTGAAGCTAATGTACATATTAGGAAATTTCTGTTTCCAGAATAAAGTGAGTAAATTTGCCTAACAGACTGTGTCCACTTGCTTGGCTCTACCTCACAATTGTCAACAAACAAACCCTCACCAAAAGTCAGGGAGTTTTCCTAGATTTTGTTGGCTGTTAGTTGCTTAACCAGATTACTCTGTCCTGTGGGATGTTAAGTCAAAAGGCAGAAGATGCATTGGAGGCTAGAGCCCTGTAGGCTTTTGTGGAAGAGGCTTTCTGAATTGTAGCTTTTTAAAGGTACGTGACAGAATACCATCTTAAATCGCTGAAAATTTTGCTATCACAGTTCCCTTTTGGTTTGCTTCTGATCCTGTGTAGACCACAGCAAAGTGTGGCTGATGGGACCCAAGGTTCAACCTATGATAGGGCATGGGTTCTTGGTTTAAACTGATGCTTTAAAGAATTTATTTTTAGTTTTCAGATATAAAGTTTTTCTACTTTAGAGGATATTTGAGACTACCTGCAAATAAAGCATGCAAGTGAAAGTTAAGAACTGAGCTGATTTGTACTACAGCATCTTTAGCAGAATGAGGCCAGAAGAGATGCAGAGTATGTGTATGCTGTATGTATGTGTGCTACCACATAATGAACAAACCATGATATTCAAGAAAGGCAAGGGTATTGAATGTCTCTGGAAGGTGGCAAGACTTTATCTCCTTGTGGAGCTGAGGCACAGTAATTCTTTTTTGGCTTTTTTCAGACTCTTCCCTTAATGGTACGGAACCAGCTTGACCTGTGATGTTTTGAGCAACATTTTAGAGAGCTAGTATGGTAGCAATTTGCATGTTAGAAGTCAGATTTGAGCTCCTGCGTTGTAAGACTCCTGATTTGTGACCACCTAGAATTACAGTAAGTGGTTCTGTATGTTCTTGGTTTGTCTTTCTTCCTGGCCTTTCCTTGCTTGTTGATCTGCTGCATGTAATGTGAGCAAGCCTTTCTTGACTTGTTTGGGGCTCAGATCCCTGCTTGCAGCTCTTAAGAGGCTGGTGTAGTAGAAGTAACAGTCTGACCCTGGCTTAAAGTCAAGGATGGCTGCCCAAAGTATTTAGTATTTTTAAGAGGCAGACCTCTAGCATTAAAAAACGTTTGTTTTCTTTGTGATTCCTTATGTCTTTTTTTTTTTTTACTGCTGTGCTTATGGGTATAACAGCTAGATAGTGTAACCTTCTGCATTTTTATAGGAGTGGTGACCTATGGACGCTACTGCATGTGTTAACGGGACCTCTTGTTTTTGACACAAGCTCACCTTTCAGATACAAGCAACTTGCTTAAGTTACAGGGAGATTGCGATCTCCCTTATGTATCATCAGATAACCACCTTCAGACTGGCCTTGTCCATCACTGCAGCATAGTAAAGCCGTTTAGACCATATTTTCTAAAAGAACTGAATATGTGATGCTGGGTTCAAATAGCAGTGAGTGACACTTGCATGTAATATCTTCTGTGAGCATGAATGTCTTTAGAATGATACCTATTTTCATAATCCTGTGTGTGCAAATTTGGTACTTCTGGATGTGTCAGAGGTTCAGACATGTTTCAAATGTTACAATGAAAAGCTACTAATGGCTGCAGTGTGCAGCGCCTGCTTGCTAGTTTTGCCCACTGTCACACACACAGCTGACATGTCGCTATCCGAGCTGGTGTCTGTGTGCCTGCACCTTCATTGAACTGCATAAATTATGACACAGCTAGTCTTAATTACACTGCTTTTTAAAAATTATTAAAATGTTGTAATTCATCTATCACTAGAATTGTTCTACTGCTCGTTTGTCCACAGATCATGTTTCATTAAAAGTGCTGATGAGCACCCAGGACTCTGAAGACAGCAGTTTTGTGCAAGATAAGAATGTTCCTTAAAGAAGCTGATGGAGGATAGATCTCAAGAGTTCCTAGCAGACACTGGCAGCATAAGATGGCACCGTAGTCTAGTCTGAAATTGTAAGTCTTAAGGAAGACTAGATGTCCTTGTCTTTACAAGAAGTTGTTTCACTGTGAAGAAGCTTACTAATAGGCTAGAGTCTTCTTTCAGGACCTGTGTAGATGCATATGTTTCTGTTCAGTTACACTAATGTGATATGGAGCAACTGGGTTTTCTCTACATGTGAGTGTGAATTGACTCCCTCTGTGTTAGAGGAAGCAATTTTAACCCTGGTGAACCTGAGATCTACACCCATCATTTCTGAACTACTTTGTTTCAAGCACTGCTAGGAGAATCTAGGACATGGGTGGTGTAAGATTTAGAGCATGACTGAAACTACTGGTTCCAAAGGAGTCTACATTTTGAAAGTTGTGTGTTCCAAAGATCTTGGTTTAGTTGCAGAAGGCTGTTTGGAACCTGCAGGTGACAAAGGTCATGAAATCATTGATGTCATGAAATAGGCAAAATATTTCATATGAATGACATCCATACCCTTGTAAAGTCTTTCTTATCGCTGAGGCTTTTTGCAGCATAGGGCCCTGTCAGTAGGGAACAGGTTGCAGGTCAGGAGGCTGGGACACTAACACTATGTATTGTGCATGAAATACATGACACAGTTGTAACTTGACCATTAAATAAAAAAATAACACTATACTTGGCAAATATAAGATTGATAACTGCTCCTGGGGGAAAAAAATCAATATTAGTGGATATTTTAGTGAACAAGTCCAGTGGATTTATATTTTTCCATTTGAAAAAGTGAAAGAATCTTATCTGGCTTCCATTTCCTTTTGCCTTCATTACAGTTCTTTTAAGAAACAGTAAATGCAGAAAGCAATCTTGCAAGGTATGTTTCTGTTCATAAGTAGGCACTGATCAAATCCTGTCATTCATTCCTGTGTGACCCTGAGAGATGCAGGAGATAGCTCTCTGTTTCCCAGTTAAACACTTCTAATTTATATATGAAAATCTGCTAACAGTAGTGTACCAAGCTTGTTTTCCACACGTGCACATCTCTTAGGGAAGAAGACTATGAACATGGAAATGTATATGCTGAAATATTCAAGGCTATTCTGGTAGGTACCGCTGTGTAGACTGACTCTGAAGATATAAATTACTAGTGCAGAAGTTGCTGAAATCACATCTAAAACTAAAGGAGAATAAAAGAACAAAAGGAGAATAAAACAACAAAAGGAGCCCAGTAACATTGCAAGTCAAAGTGTAACAAAAGGACAAAGATCTTTGTGCTTTGGTAAAGATGTGTTTTCATCTGTAAAACCAATATGAGAAGGTAAGGTTAGATGTCCTCTTACCCGCTCCCTTGTTTGTTCTGTATCTGTATAGTGAACAGAATACTTTCAATTTAGAAGCATACTTTCTCGTTACAGTTTATCTGTTTATTCAGATAATGGTGCATCTTATATCACTAGTGCAGCAGAGAAGTGACTCTGTGACATTTGTTACTTCTTGAAATGCCTGTTTACTGAAATCAGAATTATACCTAGAAATCAGTCTCCCTAGACCCTGTGAGTTCTGTATCTGGAGATGTATACCCTTCACCCAAATGCAAGGGCTACAGGTAGAGATAACATGCGTTACGTCATCACAAATTAGATGTCGAAAATTGGTGTAAGATTAGAAGTCAGTAAATTATACAATTGTTTTAAATAAATGGCAAAGGAGCAGGCATGGGACAGGGGGGCTGTTGATGCATGCAAAGCCACAAACAAGATGCTTCAAGGAAATTGTCCTTTCAAAAAAGTATTTTTAGGAATTTTGGTAAAAATCAGTAAGTATTTTAAATTTTCTTTGTAATACACAAGTTGTAAGTTATGTTTGTCATGTCAAGCTCCTAAGTACTTGACAGTGGAGTATTTGCACTGTCAGCCCATGAAATCATTGCAAATGAGAAGGAAAAGTATTACAACAAATTCAGTGTTGGCCTGTGTTAAAACATATTCTAAAATTTTAATTGAACTTAAATTTAAATTAAAAAATCTTTTAGAAAATAAAGTTTTTATTGAGGAGATATAATTTGGAATGCTTTGATTAGCTTATCTCATCTATACTTCCTTTTGAGTCATCTTTTTTTTCATAACCTACCTATGTTGTTTCTGATGTTCTTAGATGCAGAAACTTGAAACTTTCATGTTCTTAAAGACTCAATCAGAGCTTACAGGACCATTTGTATTTACTAATATTAAGTTCATGCATACCTTCTTTCATTATTAAGACTACAGCATCGTACTTATGTTACAATTTAATGTATGGTTTAATTCTCTGCTGATTTCACCTCTTAGCGAGGGTGGCTTAGAAGAATTTAGATGATGAATTCATTTGGATGAAGGTATGCCTCATTTTTAAAATGAGGTGGTATCTCAATTTTTCCCTAATTCTACACCCCAGAAAGTAGCAATTCTTGTGGTTTCTACTCTGAGACAGACATTTCCTTTTTTCCCTGCGGATAGTTGCTACTCCCCTTCAGTGGAAGAACATGGTATCTGTTTGGATCACCAGTGTTATCATGAGTTTGTTAGGAAATGCACATGCTGGCATTTTGTAAAGATGCAGAGAGCTTTTGCAGATATCATTGAATAACCAAAACTACTGAAAAAAGCTCAGAATTTTGTACAGTGAAGGTATTTGTTCTGTATCTCCCAGGTGCTATAAATAACTATTTTCATAATAGATGACTTGCAGTCTGTAAAAGCAGGTCACTCCAATTACTACCTTCTTTCTCTTCACACTGATTCAATGGCAGGAGATTTTTAGCAACCAACAGTATTGAAGACTTTTTTAGGTTGAGGTGAATACTTTACAAATGTGAGCTAAGGGGAGGGTTCCATTGGAGTGTACCAAGCTTTGGATCCTTTTGGGAGGCAAGATTCAAAAAGCTGAGGTGGGCTGAACCAACAGTAATTAGCCTTTTTTTTTTTTTTTTGGTCAGGTAGATACTTGTCTAATTCCAGTCTTAAAGAAAGGTTGTTTTTTGTAGCCCCATTCCTGCCTCCCACCAGCTTGTCAGGACCACAGCTTTACTTCATGTGTAGAATGATGATTGTAAGTGAATGGTAGAGAGACAGGGAAAGGAGGAGTTGAAATGTTTCTTGTTTTGTTGAGAAAATTATGGGGGAGCAGAACAGTCCATTGAACCTACTCACTGATCCCAGCTGGTTTTTGAAAATTGGGTTGTCGCAAGCAGTCCCTGGGTTGTAGGTTAGCAGTTGTCACGTGCAGCTGTAGTGACAACACACAAGCACCAGAAGCTTTTCCACATGGCTACTCTGGAGACCTATTCTTACAATTCCACTATTGAATAGCTACCTACTCAAAAGTCAGGCAGCTGGATCTCCCTGGATACATTCCATGTGTTTCTCAATCAGTAAGGAAATTTTGCATCTCAGTGGTGTCTTGGACTTGACCAAAATTTTGGCTATTCAAAATACAGTTGTATACTCCTATAAAATAATAAGGAATGCAGACTATTGCAGGCCTGTTAATGGCAGTGAGAGTGCTTATGAGCTTGAGGTTTCATTTTTCTCCACTCTTGCAAGATTTAGGTTATACTGTTTAGGTCAGGGCAGTTAGAAGCAAGTGAGGCATCTTGATTCAGCCTCTATTAAGAGAGTACTTTTCTTACCAGAGCTGTTACTTGAAGCATTCCCTTGGATGTATGATACCACTTTTGAGTTAACTGTCAGTTCACTAAATTACACTTGTCTGTTTGTGTGGCTTGTTTGTTTTGTTTTTTTTTTAATACAGGTAAATAAAATATGATTAATGTTTTTTCTAGCATCATCCAAAGATTCTGGGAAGGAGAATGTGTTTTATTCATCAGGTAGTACATTTTTTTTTTTTTCTGATGGTTCTGCAGGCCCCATTTTACTTTTAGGAACAGAGACTTGCTGTTTTTTTCCTGTACCTTGACTTCTTGAGTATGGCTAAATTTGGTTATTTTCTTTTCCAGAACGTCTTCCATTTGGTACTCCAACAGCATCTGTTCTGTTGTTTTCAGTCTCAGTAACAGTGCATGTTACCAGCCTGGGGCTTGGCTGTAGCTGTCGTCTTTAGGAGCAGAGCCTCCCTTGCCAGCCAGTACAGATCACTCCCACCATTCCATTACACTGACCGAAGAATTTGCTCCTTAAGTTTGAGAATAGCAAGCCAGAGAAGTGGAATAATTTAACTAATTAGCTTGTTTCAGTCCTCTTCTAAACATGGAAATTGGAGCCTGCAAATATTCCTAAGACAAAACATTGGCACAGACATGATAATTTCTGTGAAACTGCAGATGTGACTACTTTGTTATGAAGCTGCTGGGAGCTTTGTGAGTTATTGTAACAAATCCTGTGGCTAAAAAGCATGGAATGGCTATTTTATTCTGCTGGTGATCGCTTCTGCACTTCAGAGCCCATTTAGAATGGCAACAAAATTAAAATAGTTAACATTTTCTTTTAAATTAGAGAGGGACTTCTCACATACTTACATGATGCCTAACTTGCCCTGACATATATAAGGAGTTGAGCTCCCAAATGCTGTGTGTATTTTAGCCTGTTATTGTCTTAAACTTTATTTTCAGACTCTTAAGTGCTCTGTTCTTTGTGGTAAATTGCTACAAGCATGTGTAACATTCTGGCTTGTACGTATGTTTTGTAATATCTCTAGTTTCTTAATTATTTTTTTTTCCCTGAAGAATAAACTGCCATTTGTTCTTCACTTTCATCTCTTTTGAGCTTTAAGCACCATGTACGGCAGTGTATGTCCTGAAGTTTTTAGGAAAAAATATTGTCTTTGTCCTTTTGAATTTTGTACGTGCTCTCTGGCATCCTAACCCCCCAAGCTCCTGTTTGGAAGCACTGTAGATCTTGCTACTGAATATACTTTTGGCCATTTGCCGCAGTTCTAAGTGTTGCCAGTGGGCAGCAGATCACAAATGGAGACTCAGTGCTCTAAAGTTTTGTAGTGATGCTAGCTAATGAGAGAACCAGCAATTAAACAACGTTTTCTCTGCAGTGTATTCTGTGCAGCTCAGAACATCAATTTTCAGTCTGTTATCCTTGAGTGGATTAGATTCCGATATATTAGCTTGCATTAGATTAAATTGAGAACTATTGCTTTGTGTTAGTCCTGGGCATGACTTTAGTGTTACATAAGGGTTTTTTAACCCAAAAAATTGCGCCAGTGTTAAGACACTGATTCAGGCATGGTGCTGGTTCCTGTGTTTAGACAGAGGAGACCATTAGCTTTGTACCCAAGATTTAGAAAAAGATTCTCTTCTACTTGGCAAGCTTGCTTAAAAGTCAGGACCTGCTAACACTGTCTCTGGTTTTACTGTGTTCTGTCACAGCCTTCTGGCATTTATCTGGTGGCCTGGGATTTGTAAAACTGTGCCTATGAGATTGCTGATTACAGTGGGAAGAGAAGGCAGTCCAAAGCTAGCTGGAATAGTGCCTGCTGTCATTTGGGAATTTGCTTTATTAAGGCATTCCACTTACTTCCTTGGTTGTTGATACTGAACAGAAGTAGAAATGGAGAGCAGATCTCTAAGCTGATTTACTGTC
This sequence comes from Pterocles orientalis, assembly GCA_011057875.1. Taxonomy (NCBI): domain Eukaryota; kingdom Metazoa; phylum Chordata; class Aves; order Pterocliformes; family Pteroclidae; genus Pterocles; species Pterocles orientalis. Next base: position 271,874 of record WKFP01013986.1, on the reverse strand, counting down.
CTTGAAACCGGATGTTTATTCCAGTGTGGAATATAGAGTTTCTTATCTGTGTTTATAAGGTTTTCTTTCTTCATTTTTTCAGCCGATACCAGTCTCTGCTGCTCTGTGGCTGGCTTTCATCTTTTCCATTTGTGTCTGTCACCTCTCCAGCCCAAGTGTCACCTCCTCTAGCTATATATTTCTCTCTCTCTCACAAAGAGCTGAGTAACCTTATGCCACAAAGGCTTCAAACCAAGGAAGTACAAACTGCCCTTTTTGTCCACTACATCCTCTCAGATTAGCAGCTTCTGTTTGATGTCCAAGTATGAAAGAAGCAGCTTTTCCCCATAAGCTATGGAATCACCCATGTTCATAATTTCTGAAGATGCAGCATCCAGCAGGCTGCCTGTAAATCCACTGAACAGCTTAGCTGGGAGAACTCTGTTTAGTGTAAAATTAGTGGCAACAGAGCGCTTCAGCAGAAACAAGTAGCCAAGACAAAAAAATGAGTGATAATGAGAAACGTTCAAAACCTCTGGAGAGCTAATTACCCATGTCAGCTAAAGTAAATCAAAGGGGTTTGATATGTGATGACCTGAAGATGAACAGACCCCAGATAATTAAAGATGATGTATAAGTGGCTAGAACCAGGGAGATTATATAGAAATTACTGCAGGCAACTTCTTCAGATATTTTTGTGCCTTGTTTTTCCTAATATTTACCAGTATTGCTTTAACACAGTACCTGATGTACCACCTAACATGAATTTTTGGGAAAAAAGTTATTTTATTTTTATGGCTTTTGAATTGCAGAAATACTGCGAGGTAGGTTAGGATATTATGCTGCAGTTCTGTGATTTCTTCACTTATTTCGTTACAAGGTGGTGTGTGTTTGTCCTTAAGCAAGGCGTTCAGTGCATTTGGAAGGAATAAGGATTCCCCTAAGCTTTTGAGAGTTAATGACAATTTTTCACATGTTGATAAGTCTTCTAGAGTCTTAAATACAAGTAACAGCAGTGGTAACTTGTAGATCTTATTTAGGTTTGAACAAAAAGCTTTTGAGGAGTGTTTGTGGTTAACTTTGTTTTCATGACATTCAGTATCCTTGGGATCAAGTTTGTTACGGACTATTAGCCTAGAATGTTGTTAGCTGATAATGGACTGGCTGTTGAGATTTCACTGTCGGTAATAGGAGGGGAGACACACACACATAATGCCTTGTTTATAAGGGACTTTAACATGGACTGATGTAGGCTGATGGCCACCACTACAGGGCTACACAAAAGAATTATTTGCTTCTGGTTTTTGTTCCCTTTTTGCAACTAATTTCTATGGACATCATGTTCTCTGACAACACAGCAGGTATTTGGAAATATCATCTGGAAACCAGTACTGGTCCTGGGGAATGCCACATTAATCCACCCAGATGTTTCTAGGCCATTATGTGAAGTATTGAACTTAAGCATTGCGTCTATTTGCTTGTGGTTGCCAACTTTCTTCTTTGGTTGCTGCATGATCTTAGGAGCTGATGCTTCATAAGTTAGCAAAGCTAGAGATGAGCAGAAATCTGAGATCCTGCTAACAAGTCAGGCGAGATAAAGCACTGCTTGCTAGTCATAATGATCTACATGATAGTGTTCCTTTGCCCCAGAGAAGCATTTTTTTCTAGTTTTTTTTCAAAAACTGGTCTCAGACCTTAGATCAGTGTAAATTTTAAAGCGGCTCTGCTGTGCTAGTCTCTTACTGTGTCATTTTGGAGCTGTTAATGGATAATAATTTTGAATGTCCAACCCATTTTGTTTGACAGACCAGTTTTCTGTCAGACTATTATTCAGTGACACTGGCTGATGTGGCGAGTGTTTTTGGGGAAGCAAAGGGATTGGAAGGCAAAAGCAAGGGCTGGAAAGGGTGAGAGGGATTGTTCCTATCCCCCTCTGCACCTGCCATGCATTCACATTTGAGGGATACGATGCAGAAGCAGAGTCCCATCTGCTGATGTTCCCCTTTGCATGAGATAATCCCTTAAAGAAAGGGCATTACATAAAAAATGGTGCTGACCTGTGTTTCTGTGAATATGCCGTATCATGTCTGTGGGTGTGTTGTTAACTGCTGCACAGAAAAGGAAAAGCGAGAAATCAAGTTAGTGCTAGAGCTGGAGAAACAACTTGCTCCCTTAGTTGTATGCAGGTTGTTATTTCTAAGCAAGGTTTAGCATCTTCACAAAACTTGGACCAAGATAACTTCAGAAGTTACCCCAAAATGAAGCTTAATTCATCTTCCTATTGAACATGATGGCAGAAATCCTCCATGTGGTGGAGGGAACAAGATCAGACTACACGGTGTTGGCTTGCCAGTTGTGAAATTTCAAGGCTGCACAAGCATAGGTATTTTTTCTGTCTGAAAGAGTCCTGATACTCTGGGGGGCAAAAGCTGCTATTCTGTTTTGAGTTGGGAGTGGTGATGTCTAGGGAGAGGAAACCAGTATTGGCAGCAGCTTCCTTTGCATTGAGCATTATGTCTGTATACTCCCTAGAGAACTCATTAATTTTTAAGGCTGTGGCAGCAATAGGCTAAGTGGATACAGTACTGATACACTGATAGTTTGAGGTGCTGCGTTCATCCTTACGGGATAACAAGGTCTGCTCCCTTCAGTGATCTGTGGCACCCCAAGATCAGTGGGGCAATTTAACCTGAGCAGGCAGCTGTTTAGCAAACGGGAAGATGCTATTTGGTATAATGGTAGAAACAAGAAAATGGTTCTCTGTCTAGGCCATTGCCAGCTTTCTGATCAAATCCTTTAGATCGATTTACCATGTTAATAAACTCAGTCTGATTGTAGAAAGGGAGGAATTATGCAAGAATGTCAGGCTTACCATGGTTTATGTTGAGGAGGAAACAGTGTGTGAAAGGCAAGGTTCTGAGTTACAGTATGATTTCTAATCAGTAATTGCTAGTCAGGGTGAGTGTCTTGATTGTTAACTTAGAGGGTCTTAATGTTGTGAATGGATAAGCTTCTTCAAACTGGGGTATGTTAGGGGTGGTCAGTTTCATGTATGTGAATATAAGGCACTTTTGTAGCTTGTAGTGTCCAAATACTTAATACAATTAAGTAAAATTAAGACTATACTGTCTTAATGTGGGAAGTCTTACATCAGAGAGTGGGGAGCTCCCAAGTCCTGACCTAGGACCTGAGTTGCTATACCCACCTGCCTCTCTAAGAAAAGTTATGACAGACTGACACTGCCTTTTAAGCTATAGTGCTGGACTCTGGAAGAACATACTGGTTTTTCTGTAGGTAGTCGGTGCTGAACCAGCAGAGTTCAAGCAGGGGAGGCTGTGGCATGGCCCTGGAACCCTGGTACCATTTAGCTGTCACCGGGACATAAAGCCACAATGTGTAGGGCAGGATAAAAGGGGGATCCTTCCATGCCCCATGGCTAACTACCCGTATGTCCAGCTGAGATTAAAATCAAGGGCATTTACCTCCTCCAGGAATGACCCTTAAATACCTGCCAAAATATTGTCTGCTTTGGGAACTTGAGATCGTTCTAAGCTTCCGGGGTTTTTTTTTGTATTTTGAAATTAAAACATGAAATCCAATCTACTCTGATACTAACACTTCCTCTGTGCCTCACTCCCAGAGTCTCTTCCTGGACTGGAACCCTGTATATCATGTTTCAGTAAGTTCCAGGGTTGTTTTGCTCACATATAATTAGGGATTTATAGTGTAAATCCTGATACAACCCTAACTAGCCTATTGCAAATGTGACACTATTAATTAAGGACTCTCTAGGGTGCAGTATGATCCTTCATAGATTAGCTTCCTGGAAGTTTAATGGCAGTTTGCAAATTGGCATCCACTTCTGGTTTTAGTTTGTCTTGCTACTATATAAAACATTTTTGATTCTGATTATGTGAGATGCTGTTTTACTTTGTGCTTTCACCTCTGTTAAACTGTTTCACCTTTCTGCTGTACTTTAGACAGGAGGATGAGTCAGCTGGGGAGATCCTGGAGAAACAGTACAAAGACAGGTTGCTTTGTGTCCAGTTAGTCTTCTAGAAATCAAGCAGGATATTCATGCCTAGCCTTCAGTAACCAGTTGAATTCCTATCCTGCCTGCTGAAGAAGTTCAGTTAAGTTCAGAAAAGGCACCTGAGATTTGTGTGCAGTTCTAGCTTTACTTCTACCCAGTAATTTCATGGAAGTTCAGATAAGCATTATAGGGTGCTGTGGGATTTACTTAGTTCTTGGTACATCTGGAGGTTAGATTATTTTGCTTCATCTCAGAAAAATGTTGAATTGCTTTGACTTGTGGGATGCTACAATACTACTGGACTGTAGTATACTACTGCTGTACTACTTACAGGTTATCCACATATCACAGTGCAATAACTTTATAAGCAACTTCATGTACAGACATTCATTCTGGAATAGCTGTTCTTAAAATATTCATCATACTATACTATAACATAACTTGCTTCTATGGACAGGTTCATAAAAGTTTAATAGTTTTGGGGAGGTCTAATTATATAAGAACTGGCCTATGTAGAAGAATTTATTTTGTGTAGAATTGCTTAGCCAAAATGTAGCATTTATTACGCATTATATACTACCTTTCAGAGTGTACAACTCTAAAAATTACCGTTTTGTTTTCAAGTTGTTGGTTGCTAAATACTTTCTAGCTACTTCATTTAAGTATTTAAGTGAGAACTAATATTTCTATCTCTCTTATAAAAACTTGGCTGTTTATATTTTTCTTTTTTTTTTTGAAAAGAGAGTGGGTCCTTTAAAGTGCTTCATTCTGAAACAACTGGCCCTTTTCAAGTAATTTTATAGATTCAAAATATACCCACCCCAATCTAGCACTAACCATGAAAGTTGCTTATTTTTTTAATATTTTGGAATACCACTGAAAACAAAAGCTTATTCTTCTGTTTATTCTACCATGGGTTGACTGACTTTTGGATCTACTTGACCTATGCTGTTTGAACTCTACAAATGCTGGGAGTCATGAAAATTTTGGCTACCTTTACTTCTGACATATGCTTTGCTAATAAAATGCTCACTCATAAGCTGACCAGGCTGTTTTGATGGAGACTCAATACTAAGAAATCATGAATCCACACTAATATTTAATGGCAAAGCAATCTTCAGAGCGATATTGCACATGAGAGCAGAAAAAAATATTACAAAATGAAAGAGCTCTGCAACATCCTTACCAGTGCAGGCAGACTGTGCTCTGAGCTTGCTGGATCATCTTGAGTAACCCTGCCAACCCCAGTTATGGCATGAAACAAAGGAATAGCATGCAGATTCTGGGGTCCTTCAGATAGCCAGCTCCTGCAAAGGATAAAACTAGGTGAGGCAGTTAGGGTCTGCAGTGCTAACATAGTCGTCAGTGGAATGGGGGTAGGAATGTGTACAGTTCTTTGAAAGTTTGGCTGGTGTGGGGAGATTTATAGTTTGCTTAAAAAAATCCCCATGTGAATGAGTTTGATCCAGGTTCTCAATGTGAACTTAAACCATCTAGTGGAGGTGGTTCTAAGTATCTCTCCATAATGTTTCCACAAACCATTTGACAAGCTCTCTGGATGTATGCTGAATTCAGAATTACAGCACTTCCATTTGTACGTGGCCTGTGATCTGTTTCTGCTTGTTGTTACTTGTGACCTGTACTCTGGCTCAGCCGGAAGCATACAAACATTGACTTACCTGAATCAATTTAGAATTTCATAAGCAGCGCTGCACTACTTGGATTGGGTTTTATGTGGGTGGGATGGGGCATTCTATCGTTTTAATACAGTGATTATCTTACAGGGTGAAGGAAGGGGACAGTGATGGCTGTGCAGAGATAGGGCTGGTAGAAGGACTGTGTGGCAGGACAATAACTCCTTTTTCCTGTCAAATTTATTTGATGCAGCTGCAGTGTGTATCATATGGGGCAGTGCTAATGGCCAGAAGGTGTTTACCCCCTCTTTACCCTTTTAGAAAGGTGACCTTGAAAGACTTATGTGGACTTTGGTAGGATTGTGAGACTGGACTCAAAACTGTGCTCTCGGTATTACTTATACTCATGAAAGTCCTAGGCAAAAGAATGTAGTAATTTTGATGCTTGCTGTTGTGCTTCAGGAAATCCAGTGAGGGAATTATTCTTACTGCCTGAAGACTGAGAACTGAGGAGGATATTGTGACCACTTGTAGTGGCTGGGTCTGTAGCAGGGTTTTTGTCTGTTGTGTGGGAGGCTTAGGTTTCATCAGAGCGGAGAACGTAATTTCCCCATTTCACTGAGGTTAGATTTTTACAGGAATGTAACTCTGTGTACCTTACAGAATCTGCAGGAGAGCAGAGCTGATTTGTGTTGAGACAGATCTCCCACACAGCTGTGAAAACAAGTGCACAGATTCAGAGTAGCTGGGTGTAAATCTGAAGTAACTGTCATGGAGATTGATGTTCTCTTGAGGAGTTAATCTAGATTTACATCGGGGTAGCTGTGACCAGAATCTCTCACGATTCATCTTTGCTAGACTTTAGTACCTCACTAAATTAATTGCTAATTAACTTGAGATGGTTGATTATTGTGGATGCTTCTCACATATTTCTTCGTAGAATTTGAAGATGGAGCTCTGCTAGACCAGACCAGATCTTACCTATTCTGAACTTATGCTTGTCAAAGCTGTTCCCTTTAGCTAGAAATAACACACTGAGCTCAGTCAGCACACTTTACACCAAAGCACTGCAGTTCCTCAGGAATCCAAACTGGTGCGCATCTGGGGTAGAAACAGTAGAGACATGGCAGCCCATATTGCATAAGGCCCTTAAAATAAGGGGGGTTAGAAGAGGTCCTACGAGGCAGTCCCAGACTGCCCTTGAAATCTGGCCTTGCCAGTTTGCACAGCGGAGTGAGGCAGTGCGAGACATCTCCTTGACGTAAATAGTCAGCGTTAAGTGGGCTCACCACCGAGATACCTAAGAAACAGCGTGAGCTACCTCCCTGCAAAGCACCTCTTCCCTTGTGTATCAGAAAGGAATTGAATTGGTGCTTTGTTCATTCTATATAAAGTTTGTAACATGGAGTATCTTATGGCAAAATACTAATTTGCAGCATCCAGGGCCATTGGGAGGGGAAATGGCCAGAGTCACTCCTTCAAGCTCTGACAGCACTGAGGCACCTGGAAATTTTGACTCCTTTCCTTCCTCTTCAGGTTTCATCCTCAACATTGTACTAAAAAGGCACACCTTTCTTGTGTGTGGTTTCTGTGGTTTAAATTAAATTAGGATGCCAGAAAGATGGGATCCATGTGATCCTGCTGTAGTCTGGGCAGGGAGGTCTTATGACAGCCTTACTTGAAAACTAAATTCAGGTTCTGCTCCAGCCTCCTCCAAAATGGAGGCAGAGAAGAACAGTTAAAGCAAGCCAACTGAGAACCTCTAGATAGTAAATGGATCTGTGTCGCGGGTTGAAAGCAAAACTAATTTAGGCTTCTATTCAATAAAAGGTCCTTATTCTTAAACATTTTGTTAGGTCCCACCAAAAATATATCTAAGCAGCATGAATCTAAAATGTTACCCTTGTATTTACAGACATGCTTGACAACCTTCCAGTCCTTGGGCTTCACGTTGAGCTGGTCTGTCTCCTGACAGCTTGTAGTTCAAATTGGGAAGCCCTGGTTACACTGGCTGATGAACATGCAAAGAAGATGTAGAAATGCTGTAAAGTGGTGATCATCTTTCTTGCCCGCATAAGAAAGTAAAGGCATTATGCCAAGCAAATATGCGCATTAGATGACTAACAGAGCTCCCACACTGTCAGTGTAGGCAGGGAATATGCAGTGCAGCCACATATGTGTCTCAGAACCATACTGAGTGGTTTTTATTCTTAATGTTTGGTTTTGTTTTTAAATAGGAGTTCTGATCCGTGAGCGGGATGTTTATCTCTATGCACAGAAAACAATATTGGTCATAGTTTTTAATATATGATTGAGTTTTTAAAACTACAGCTGATCTATCTATTGTGAGTGACATCAGAATTTCAAGTAATTGCTATAAATGTTCACTAGGATAGCTGTGCATGTCATGTGTAATTATCTGCGTTTACCTTTTTTTAATGTCTGGAAAAACCCTTCTGTTTTTCCAGTGGGAATGTTGTTGGAAAGTTCTGTATTTAACTGCTCTGGTTGATGTTCGATCTCTTATAGAACTGGTGTGGGGTGTGGACAAAAAATTAGTGTGCTGTAACAAAGAATTGAATTCTGTTTGATACTTGCTTAGCAGTAGTTACAAAATATACACTGAGCTGAACACCCAGGGAAGTTCTGTGAATCCCTGTAAGCAGAATGCAGTTCAGCTTTGCATTTAATCTAGCAGTAAGCTTCCACTGAAGGTGATCCCCTTTCCACTCCTCTGATGACTAATCCACCCCCCAAATTAGTATTCCATCAATTCTGCAAGCTGAAGCAGCAGCTTTGTTGCTGCCTGGACAGATAAGATAGATGGATATGATGCAATAGAGGAGAGTGGGCAGAATGATACAAACCCCTCTCTTTCTGCAGCAGTGTAAGGTTAAATCATCTTAATGCAACACAAAGCTAACCTTAAGTGTTGGTAGACTCATTTAAATTCCCCAAGAAGTATTAAGGACTCACTGAGCTAAGAACTCTGCAAACACAGAATAGGAGGCAATGTCTTGAGCTGAATCTTTAAAAAAGAGACACCAGAAACCAAAGGCAAAAGCCCAAACCACCGTTACAGTTCTGTGGCCTGACAACCAGATGATCAAGTATTCAGTGGGAAGACCTCAGTTGCTTTCACAGCTAAAATTTTTCCAAGTTTATCACACTTTTCACTGTCTTATCTCATAAGCATACAGTATTTCAGAAAGCAGACCTTGAGAGTACAGGTAGAGAAGGGTAGAAGGCTTCAGACTCTTTTTAGGACTGTCTTTCATTGAGAGTGGCAGAATCTGTCTCTATCCTTTTAGCACTGAATAACTTTCTATCTGATTACAAACTGATTTCTAAGAGTTCAAGAAGGAACAAAGCCGTATTTCCCTTACAGAACTATTTAGTGGCTTGCATAAAATGGATTGGTCTCTATTTCCTCTATTTTAAAGACTTGTTTCTTCTTTACTGATTTCTCTGAAAGTTGGCATCTAGATCCCTCATCCCAGTTACTGTATCTTTACCAGCAAAAATTGCTGTTATGTGGACTAGCAGGTAGAAGAGATTGTGTGGAATGACTAGAGCGAGAGTCCAGGGGTAGTGTGCATTATATAAACTGTGTTTTCTGCTCAGCTTGTTAATTAAACTTGGTTTTCAGATCCCAAGACAGAAACCACTTATGTACATGCTTTCTTCTAATAACATGTTTCTGTTCCTCTGTCCCAGGAGACTTGGCCCTGTCTTAGGTTTGTTGATTCTTAAGATGGAGAAAAGGGAATATAAGGACAAAGGAGAGTGTAGCTCTGTGCAGTCCTTTTTCAGGCAAATACTCTTTTCTGATCTGGGGTTGTAGATGGAGTGAGGGAACATCTTACAACACAACATTGCTACAGATTGCCTGAATGATGTGTTCTTTGGAATAGATTTTGTCTTTCCCAGAACAGGGAAAAAGTGAACAGTAGCAATAAACGATTTTGTCATTTAGTGTTCTGCTCTCTGGATTTGTTACTGTTCTGCACATTAGCCTGCTTTGTCGCTCTGTCAGTGCTGGAGTATTTGTCCACATAATTGTACAGTTTTTGGTTGCATCTGGGCAGACTATGCCAGTGTTTTCAGCAAAAATTAAACTGGAAGCTTAAAAACATGGGGTTTTGCGCCATGCAGACCACAAGATAAAGTCACTCCTGCTTCTATGAAGTAGTCTGGATGTGCTGCTGAGACGAGAAGCTTTGCAGTTGCTTATCAGTCCTCTGTGACGCATCCTCTAGAGGTTTCACACAGAGCAAAATGAAATGCTGAAATCTTTTCTTAACTTGGAGCCTGATTGTGGTGTCACTGATGCACATAAGTGCTCCTGTGACTAGTTTTAGCTGCTAGTGTCAGTATAGCAAAGGACACAAACGAGTTTTAAAAGCAAGATTATGCAGTTGTATTGCCTTTATTGTTTAAGGTGATTATCTTTCTGTAAAACTACTCTGCCTTCAAGGGCTTCCTTGTAGTCACAGGCACATGGCAGTGTATTTCTTCTCTATCAGTGTAAAGGAGCTGTAAGATGCTACCAAACCTCCATATTGTTTTTGCATCAGTTTTGCCTTGATAATAACTGTAAGATGTAAGGTAGTTGAGAGTAAGGCTGTGTGAATTTTCAGAGACAGGAGTGATTCCTAACTGTCACTGTTTTACGGTATTTTCTTCTGATATAGTGCTGTTGGAGAGACAGACAGATGGGGTGTGTTAGGCAATAGATGGACTTATTTCCCTCAAAGTTTGAAACTACTCTTTTTCCTAAGTTACGTGGTGGGGGAAAGAGGAAGCAGAGGTGGAATCCTAGAATTTAGAGGAAGTGTAGAGAAAGGGATTAAGCATGGAGTCTGGCAAGACATCTGTACTGAAGGCAGACTACAGCAGTTGCATGTATCTTAAGAAGAGGTAACTCTTTCTAGAAGCTGCAAGGACCTTGTGCCTACAGCTTCAGCTTTAATTCTTATTCATTTGGCCTCCCTGGAAATGTCAGGATACCAGGTTCCTGCACAGCAGTATGTGAAGAAAACACTTTTATACCAGCATTTGAAGGTTATGGTGGACTGCAGGCACTAAGGAAGGTCCAAGAACAGCATTTGAGGCTGCTGTCGTTGCAAGCTGCTTGATGTTGAAAACGATGTGTGGTCAAGTTACCTTGTGTCAGCTGAACTGTGTGTACGTGTTCGTAGTTTGCTTTTGTGAAACCCCTGAGCACTTCTTGCTTGGATTTTATCAACACTGTCTTCTGTTTGCATTGGACTGAGAGCATGCAGAGTCAGTTACACTTCCACTTAATAAAAGTAATAACTATATACTGGGGCAACCTACTCAGATACTGGAGCCCTCCATGTCAAGACAAGGTAATATAAGGAGAGCTGTACAGAGAGGTGTAATATCGTTTATTAGACCACATGTTGTAGTTTGGGCATATTGAGAGGCACCAATTCCTTTTTTCCAGTGGCAGTCACTTATGAAATTCTGTTATTTCTTGGTTCTGAACCTCATGGACATGCTGTTGGAGTGGAATAAGTGCACTGCGAAGCCTGTTTCTTGAGAACTGTTGCACAGAGCTGGGGATTATGTCATTGCCATAAGTTTCAGAGGAGTAATAGAAGTGCTGATGGTGGATTCAGAACTGTCCACATTGTCTTTTTTTGGTGCTTGTTAGTTGTTTTGAATGGTGCCTGCTCTGTAAAAGAAGGTTGACTCCTCTTGGGACTTGCCTGCCAGACATCTTTTCTGTGTTTGAGCTTTGACTTAAGTAAACACATCAGAAAACAAGCTTAATAAAAACATCTAGCTGAAAATGATTGTCATTTTTTCCTGCGAGGGAGGGAGAGGTGTTTCTAAGCGATTATAAAAGCATAAATACCATCTGTATGCTTTATGCCTGATTTTTCTGGTTTTAATAATAACTTTTCGATTATATTTTGGCACACGCTGTGTACACAAAAACTATTTCTACATAGTTCCTCCATACTATGTTTGTGTGACAAGTGAAAAGACAGATTGTATCCAGGCTTTTACAGCAAGTTTCCTCCCTTGATGTAGTAGTCCCTTGTCCTGGGTAGCAGAGGATTACTTAATACTAAGCTGTGCTGTGTTGCTTGAGGTGATTTTTTTTTTTGAGGAGTGCCTCACACGTTACTCTGCTGACTTGCTTTTACCTGGATGCTGTCTTGTACTGTGGTATCTTTAAGAATGTGACTTGCTTTTAAGTATGTTTTTATTTAAACATGCAGATGTGCTTATCTTTATGTAGTAGTCTCCTTATGTCCCAGTTTTGGAGGTGAAGTCTGGGTATCTAGGTGGTCTTTGATTTATCAGCCTATTCAAAAGTGGAAAGATCAGTTTCTAGTGAAATGAACTTTGATTTCAACAGGACCTCTGTAGGAGAGGGTACTTTCAGGATTTAGTCCTTTATGCTCTTGTCCTTCATGAGACTTCTGGATTGGGTTTGTAGTGCAAAGTGTGTTGGCATCAGTAGAAAGAGTTGTATTGGTTTCTGTGGGCTTTGGACAAGACTGGATGAGCTGTCCTGATGTTCACAGCACAAGGTGCTTTAGGAGTAGGTGACAAATCATATCAGCCTTGGAGGCAGAGCACTGGACAAATAATACATCTCTGGGGCCCCTCCCTTAGCAGAGTTTGTGAAGAAGGAAAAAGTTTTGCCGTTTGTTAGAAGTGAATTTCTTTCTACACTCCTGCATGACCCTCTTTACCCATGTTTTTGCTGTGCTTTGAGTGGCATGTTGGGGACACAGTCTCTGAGGCTATGATGGACTGTTTCCAAATTAAATATTCAGTTAGCCCCACTGTGTGGTAGGTATGGCACATTCAGCAGCCCTTCACAAATAAGTAGTGAGGGTCTCTGTCTTGTATTCACTGACCTTTTTGAGCACTCTGAGATTTTAATAAAATTGGCCATTATGATTTCAGCTGAAGGCTTTTTCTGTATGGAGCAGATGGCTGCTAAGGGAGCTTAGCTCGTGGGTCACCCCCTTTTTCTTAGGTGTTAAAAGACTGTATGATACATTCCCCTTGGATACCTGGAAGGCTTCAGGTAGGTCCTAGTTCCTGAGTGCAGGCAATAAGCAAAAGCAAGTGCATCAGTAACACCACAGGAATATGCTTCATCTCTTCTCCATACTACCCCCCACTCTCCAGATCAGTGACTTTGTGTTTCCTTTATGGATGAACATCACATTATGGTCTTTTAGAATTTATTTTCAAGAAAAAAAATATGTTTAAGAGGCCTGAATGATTCTTGGACATCTGATAGTATTAAAGCTTAGATTTTTCACTTATTTTTTTAGGATTCTAGTGCATAAAGGACGTGAATGATAATCCCAGAGGACCATCTGTCCTGGACCAGACATTGGAACTCAGCTACTATGTGACTGAAAGAACTTGAGTGCATGTCAATTGGTAAGTAAGGCAGGGGAGATCAGATATATCATACTGTCACTGCAGTACAGATGAAGAATGCAGTCATGCAGTCCTTCAGAACTTGTCCTCATCTTAGAAAATGAAAGGAACAGGGAACAAAACAAAAGGAAAATTCATTGCAAGTTGTAAATGTTTTGCAAAGCCCAGTTAGCATGGAATGTACTTTTTGCTGTATCTTTTCACAGTGGACTATATGTTTCAATCTAGCTGTGGTTCTCATATCATGCGGAGAGTATATTTTTACCTCCATTAGTTACTTGATGTCTTTGAAGCTTGTTTTTAACTGATTTCTAAGGAAGCCTCAAGGATTGAGCCTTTGTCTCCTAAAAGCTCCTTAGAAACTCCTCTTAAATAAAGTCCATAGAATGTTTGTTATTTATTTGTGGTAAGCAGGAAGTAAATTAGTTTTGTTTAATCATCAAGGAAGTGGGTGTTTTCAAGTAATTTTGGACTTGGTTCTAAGCATATTCTGTCTCAGCTAGGAAGTATTTCCTATGTGTGCAATGAAGGCTCTTGGAGCTACTGGACTTCGGACTTTCAGTCATGCATCTGGTGTAGAGAAACCTTTTTGACAAGTATCTATTTGGTAAATTGTCATGTGTCTGTTTTAGTTATATGGTCCTTATTGCTTTAGCACAGTTTCTTTCAGGATTATATAAGACAGTTTGCCTTCAAGGAACTTTAAGAAAGCTATTGGCTAGCTGCAATTTATGGGAGAGTAGTTGTTGCTTGTGGGCCAGATGGTAATGCCTGTTCCATTTGGTTGTATTGCACAAATGTTCCATTTGGTTGTATTGCACAAATAATCCTGATGACTTCAGGGAGATTTCTTACAAAAAGAAGTGTGAAGTGAATAAGGAAGCCTTAGTCTGGGTCTGTGTAGTTTATACTGCTTCTGATTGAGAAAGAAAATGCAGCAATGGACTCTCAGTGGAAAGAATGCTTCTCTGAGAGCATAGTGGAAGGAAGAAGGGATTGTTTTCTTTACCTAATGCTTAACAAACACAGGCTGAGAGACCATTCTTTGAATATTGAGCTTTCATTACATGGATGTTCCATGATTTCACTGCAGTATTTATAAACAGTAGTCAGCATTTTAAATGAATGCTTGATTCAGAAAGAGATTTGTGCTTATGAAATGTTTGTGTAGTAACATGAGCAGAGTTTGGCTACCCATATGCTTACATGTGAAATGCAAACAGAACCATGAAAAAAGCCACTTCGGCATGAAAAATCCTACTCATTTTCTTGCAAGGTTGTTTTTTCTTCATGTTCTATTACAGATCATGAAGCAGTGGCATTCACAGCACGCTAGGTGAGAGCAGTGAAAATGTCAATTGCAGCAACAAGGGAAGTCAAAAGAAATGTAACCATAGTTGGAAAGTTTAGCTTTTACCAGTAGATTAAATATGTGGGCAACATGCATATATCATGTGTTGTATGTTATATGGGTAACATGAGTAAATATGCATAGCAAATTTTTTTCTTTGTCAATATCTTAAAGGAATGCCTTGGAAGGTAGTGTTTGGAATATGATTTTTTTTTGTGTGTGTGGCATAACTCTTATGAAGGGCTGGACAAGTTCTTGGGCTTTTTTTTTTAGTTCTTCTTACACTTGATCCTTTCTCAAGCTGGACAGTTGGCAAGTGCTGACTTGACGCTCTTCCTTCTCCTTCTGTGCTGTGCATAATATGGCTTTCTTCTGTCATACCAAGTAAAGGGGTATAACTCGGGTAAACTGTAAAATCTGTAACTTAGTCTTGAGCCTGTTGACACTCTCCCCTGATGTATACTTATTCCTCTGCTAGGTCCATTAGCCCAGCGTAGCACTCACAATCTCAAGGATATCTTTTTGTTTAATACCAAAGATATTACTCTGTTATTCAGACTGGGATTTTGAGGCATTTAAGGACACTGATTCTTTGTTTTCTGCTGAATTTCCAGTTGAAGTTGGAATCCTTTGGTCACTGCAGTTTAAAACCTGTAATGCTGGGCTGTCCTCAGACTGGCCATCTTGTAGTACTTGATGGTCTCACAGCTGTGCCTGTATCTCCTTAATTGTGAGTCACAAATAGACACATGTTTGTGTGCTGTATTTGTAGACAAAGTAAGCAAAAGCATATAGCAGGCAGCAGCTTGAAAAGCATGCTGGTCTCAGTTTCAAAGGCAACTATGCAGTATTGTCTCATGGTCTTTCAGTGTGAAATGGACTCCATGTTTTTAGGCTGCTTTTGAAAAGGGAACCAAGGCCTATCTTTTGAAAAACAGTTACAGTTGCTTCAACAGAACTATGGTCCTACCTGGCTGGATTGAGGATTTTGAAAATATCCCTAGACCTTTTGACAATCTGGCCTCTTAAAGCTCTAATCATTTAGGGATGATGTACCCATCATGATGTTGCCCAATAGAGAAATGAATCAAAATCCATGTCTGATTGCTGCAGCTTTGCCTTTCAAAACTTCTGTTAAGATCTCACGGTGGCAACTGAGAAATGACAATCATAGAAAGGTTTAGAGAGTCGTAGAACCACAGAATGTTTTGGGTTGGAAGGGACCTTAGAGACCATCGAGTTCCAACCTCCCACTAGCCCAGGTTGCTTAAAGCCTCATCCAGCCTGGCCTTGAACCCCTCCAGGGATGGCGCATCCACAGCTTCTCTGGGCAGCCTGGGCCACTGCCTTGCTACCTTCACAGTGAAAAACTTGCTGCTAATATCTCATCTAAATCTCCCCTCTTTTGACTTAAAACCCTTACCCCTTGTCCTATCACTACACTCCCTGATCAAGAGTGCCTTCCTGTCTGTCCTGTAGCCCCCTTTAAGTGCTGGAAGGCTGCAATAAGGTGTCCCCAGAGCCTTCTCTTCTCCAGGCTGAACGACTCTTTCAGGCTGTTTAACTAGATTTTTTTTCCTGCTTCAGAGTTTAGAGTAAGGTATTCCTGAGGGGAGAGAAAAGGAAGACTCTACCCTAACTCTGAGGTTACTTAATCCCCCAGAGGAAGGAAGTTTTCAGTACACTGCACTTCTTGCATATGCTGCCTTGTTTGATTTGAGCTGCTGCCAGACGCTGTTTTTAGTCTTCACTCAGTCCTTCTGCCAGGCTTTCACACTCCTCCTCCTGTGGGTTTCTCTTCTATGGCCATGTATTTATTTTCCTTCTTTCATCTCTTCTCTCACCAGATATTCTCGTTTCCATTATTCTCAAATATACTTACGCCTCCTTTTGTTAATTTTGTTTCTTTGCTTGTTGCTGCTAGTCCGCTGTCTTAACTTTCATCTTTCATGTTATGTGATGAGCATGGCTTTGTAGAACCTGGTTTAATGTCATAGAACAGACATTTAGAGCTCAAAAATACCAAAGGATCTGTTTTAAGGGTGTGGGATCAAAAAAGGAAAGAGGAGGGACTGCAAGGACTGAGAAATTAGCAAAGCTGGTGGAGAACAGGCACTGAGTCATGCTCAATTTTCGAAAAGCAATGAGGAGCAGTCTTCCAGCTCTGCTGCCTGAGAAGAGTTGTCAAAACAGAGGTGCTCATGGCATGGTCTCACCTGGTTGTTAGATTTCCAGCTGCAGTGTGTTGCACTAGGATATCTGGTTGAATGCAACCTGGGAGTTCCCCATGGACCTTTCACTGCAAAATGCACCTTCCAATTGAGATCTGACTATGTTGAAAAAAGAGGCACATTCAAGCATGTTATTGAGGGGAAAGAACAGAAAGGGGAGTCTGTCTTGGTGAACCTTCCTTAGGAGCATTGGGAGTGGAACTGGGGTGCTTCAGCTCTCAGATTTACTGGAGAAAGGAGGGATGCTGGCACTCTGTGACAAGAGTTTTTGGGAGGACAGAAGAGGAGTTGAGTAAATATTGACACATTTGACTTTTTTTGGTGTGTATTTTAGCAGCATCTACCAAACTTCCTTTAAAAATACTCAGCCAGCTATGGCCTAACTGTGGATATTTTCCATGCTTGCTTCCCAGTGTAAGGAATTAGCATTTTAATTTCAAAAACAAATCAACCAGCTTTTTTGATTCATCCACTTGCTCATGGAAATGGAAACCCAATACATTTGAGTTAGTTCTCATGTGCTTTGCCATCATAGCTTTCTGGTTACCTAAGCTTTAAATAGTCTGTTCTGCTCAGGTTTTGTGTTGCACTGTATTCTATATAATTTCATCCCTAAATTGCACCTACTACTACAGTATGTGCTAGCACTGGGTTGTTAGACTCTTCTCACCATGGGATCCGAATGCCTCTTCACTGGAGTCTGTTTGGCTTCTAGCGTGCTGCACCCCATGCTGTGGTAGCAAGCTGCCTGGGTATTACTGTATTGTGGTTCTTTGCACCTACCAAAGAGTATGAACACTTACCGGGTGTCTTTAATAACATGAATCTGGCATTGCTTTATTTTGAACTCAGTTGTTTAGCTAAAAGAATGTGTTATTTAAAAGAAATAAAGCAATTTCACCTGAAAGTAAAGGGCCAAATGGAATTTTACTTAGTCCTGACAATAGAGGCCATTTGCTGTTGATGATTGCCATCATGGCACGCTTTGAGTGAGAACAAACATACTACCCCCCTCCAATACACACAGGCCTTTTTTCCTAACAGATTTATTCATTAAGCATATGTTCAAAGACTCCAGCTATTGCCACTTTTAAATAGAACCATTTTTACATTGCTTTTCACAGATACAAAGCCACAGTGTTATGAAAACCCCAGATTTAATTAACTAACATATTCTATTAAAACTTCTTTCTGCTTTAGCAGTTGTTTGACAATAGGCAGATAAATAGGTATATTGGAGACTGACCTTAAAATGACAGTCCATAGTTGCTGCTTTGAAAAGTATTTAGCAGTTCAGATGCCTTTGTCTTCCCTATGTGTATGTTAAAAAGGTCTCTTACTTCTGAGCCCAGAAATAGGAGAAGTGGTTAGGCTGCAAGGCTTGGTCCAAACTTCCTTGCACAGGCAACATTCCTGCTGAAGTAGGTAAAAGTTTCATCTGATCAATTTTGCAGGCTTTCAGGAAGAAGGATGGCACTCCTGAAAGACACTAAATGCCTTCCATTTTGTGTGCCTTCTGTGGGAGACAAAGATAAATTCAGAAAGCTTTTTCAGAATAGGCCGTTTTTCTTTGTCATGTTCATGCAGGGGCTCTCAAAATGGCCCCTTTTAGTACTGTGTGTGCTCACTGTACGGGCAGGTTCTGAATATCCTTTGCCAGGACATCCTTTGCCCCCTATTTTCTCTAGGGGAAAAAGCTTATGTGACAGATCTTAGGTGAAGCTTTCTTTGTTCTTGACATTTTTCTGCGTACTATTAAAGTGCTATTCATGTTGGATGCACGTATAGATTCGATGCTGCTATGTCTTTTCAGTTGATAAGACCATTTCAAGATCTGTAGAGATGAAAGGATGGACTCTAATGTTATGATATCTCCCAAAATTAGAGCTTGATATTTCCTTGATTCATCTTTTGGCTTTTGTGTCTCTGCTCAGCATATCTGAAATAGATCACAGTGCTTCTACCCGGGCCATGCATAAAACATAGCTCTTGTCCATTCTGCTTATGATCTTCCTGGCGTAATGAGTACTATCTTCAGGAAAAAGGACCAAGGGAGTGTGCTGCACACAGTTGTTGCTGGGAGCTGAGGGGTGCGAGGAAAAAAACCTTCTAGTGGAATCTGACCCCTGTGGAGGAAGACAGAGGTGGGGTTGGTTTGAAAGCACTGCATTGGTCCTTAGATGGTAAGAAAGAGATTTACAAGATTACTTGGTGCAGGTTTAATTTCTTCATTTTGAAGTCAAGTGTATACCTCAGTGTGGGAAGACTTGGTATGAGGTGTTTGGCATCTGCTGTTAATGCAGATGAAGTGTTCTGGATAGCATAGCAGGAGTGTAGCTGTGTGGATGAAATCTTGCTTCCCGTTGACACGTACTGTCACCCACACTCCATAAAGAACAACACTGTGGAAGGCTGTTGACTTCCTGTATTTCAAAATCTGTTGTAGACACAGCAGTGTTCAAGATGGTGGCAGGACAGTGGGGCAACTAGGAGTCCATAAGGATATGTTTGGTGCCTTTGTGATGACCTGAATTATAAATGTGAAATCAGGAGCTCCTGAAAAAGACGCTTTCATCAAGGCCTGAGAAAACAATGTTTTTGAATAGCTCCAATTTGTGTTGCATAGATGAGGTGGTAGAATACCTTGATGCCTTTTCATCCTCAGAACAGGAGATGCTTTGAGACCTTTGGTACCTGTAGCAATGGGAGGTTTAAAGTGTACCTCCTCAGCAGCTCTGCTGACCACAAATGCGGCATACCTGCCACTTGCTTCTGTGTAACATCAGATCATATTCAAGTCCTCTCCAGACTGGTCTTTGTCTAAGGTATCGAAGAGCATTTCTGCACTGTTTGCTGGACTACAAGACAAAAAGCCCTAGGCTAGCTGATAGCAAGCTGTCCCTGAAGCTAGAAGTAGAAATGCTGTGCTGATACAGGATCCAAAATATCTCCACAGAACTTTGCTTACCACCTTGCAGGCCTGCTGACTAATGTCAGCTCTTGCTAAGGTAACTCAGCATGAGGCTGTGTGGCATACAGCCACCACAGATCAAGCAGAGCCTTGGGATGTATGTGTCTATGAGAAGTCTGGTGGTTTTGGATTGTTTTGTAGGGTGAAGCTCATGACTGCAGGCAAGTGGTGCAAAATCCTCCCAGAATAATTGTAAAGCTCATCATCAACTTGTGCTTTTTTTTGGTCTCGCTGTCTGACATCGATCCGTAACAACTTGTCCATGTTTGCTTATCTGTCTAAACAAAACACTGCTCTGTGCACATTCCCTCACTGGGAAGAGGATGAGAAGGCAAGCAGTTGTCTTTTTTTAGTTCACTACTTAAGGCTGTGTAGCTCTGTTGATGAGTACAGTATAAGAACCCGTGTAGACTAGACATAAGTAAACAGTGGACTGTTACCTTCCACTACATTCACTCTTCATTTTTTGTGCTGCTACATGGTTAGCTAGGGAGAAGGGGAGATGAATGAGACCATTATACGTGTCACACTTTAATAATCTAAGCATGCCCCTAACATGAAGGGACTGCAGTTAGAGGCAGCAAAGCACTAAACTGGAAGCAATGATATTTAGTTGTGCCAAATACACTTTGTATTTGGGCCCGTACTGGAGGAGCCCTGGGTGGAAATGGCATTCCAGTACAGAGATGAAATTTGAGTGTTTCTAGATGTCCACACCCTTGTCTATACAGAGCTTATTCTAGAGCCTAAGTTATAGTATCTGAATGGTACCGCTGCTTTCCAAGGAAGCCAGGCAGTGCAAGCATAGCTTTTTTAAATGCCTGAAAGAAAGTGACATGCTTATACGTGGGATAGTACCCTTGAGGCATGTATCAGGTTTGTGGCTGAAGATGATTGTTGAGACTGGTCTTGATGTAATTTATGTTGCTCAGGAAAAAGAATGTCTTTGAAATAAGTGTTGAATGTGATAGTGGCTTTCCTAAATGTTTTTGCTGAAGGCTCCAGGGCATAAGATTGTAGCCATTTAGCAAAGCAGGCTATACCCAAATGAATGACATCAAACTGTTCACATTTGAACCTGACAGGAAGGCATATCACCCATCTCCTTCAAGGTCCAAACCCTCTTATTCACCAGAGGAGAAAGCAGATTTAATACCTACAGGACCCCAGGCTAGTAAGTCACTGAAGAGGAATTAGAAAAACACAAAGGTATTAGCATTAAAACTGTGTAAGTGATTAATTTATGAGAAGACACATGCACTTTTTTCAAGCAGTACAAGTGTGTTAACACGAATTCAGATGATAGTAGCATGACTAGTAAATACTGTAAAAAGTGTGTGAAACCAGAATGTGCTTCTTTCTTTAGTCAGATTCACTCTTGTATTGCAGAGGCCATTTGACTGGTTTAAAATCGTTGCTTCCATTTTTTCATTATGCAGTAAGGCATTTTGAAGTATACCCTTTAGTTAAAGGCTAAAGGCACAAAAATTATAATATGGGTTTGGGAGGGGACAGTTGGTTATCCTGTTTCTGAAAGAGAATTCAACACTATATATCTCAATCTGCATCGCTGTTGTGCTGTTGACAGTTCTCCCTGCGTGTGTTGTCTGTGCAAGGCTGATTCATGGGCGGTCAAAGCCGTAACTCTTTAACTGTGGAATTACAGAGCTGCTTTGTGGGTTTCCATTTTCAGTGTTTCAGCACTTGCAGGCTGGGAATAATTTGGGACAGCCAGCTCCACTGAAAATCAACTTGCAGTCTGTTTACAAAAGATCGAGTCACCTCCAAAATTATCACCAGGCACTTGAAAACTTTCACTGAAGAAAACGGCGTAACAAAGACATGTATTCTTTATGAAAAAAAGGAAAAAAATGCATCTAATTGTTTAGCAGTAATGAGAGGGACCTTCTGTATGGAGTTTAATAGGAAAGGAGGAAAGAGCTATGTGCAAAATACGAAAGAAGATTTGAATAGAGCCCTGATTGAAAGATGATGAATGTTAATTATGTGTGGGTGCAATAGAAGTTAATGTGCACTGTCTCTGCACGTTGAGGGTCTGTATTCACTTTTTAAGAGCTATAGTTTGACACATTTAATATTTTAATTGTTTTGAAGTAAACGCCTCTCTAGGGCCCCTAGCTGCCGTGAGAAATAGCATATACCTTAACTTGGTGTGTTTCATAGGAGAAAAAGAAAATGGATGGTGCTTAACAATGCAGCTTGTGTCTGAGACCTGTAAGCATTTATAAGAATAAACCTCTTGTGTATTTGATTTAATAGTGGGATTAAGATTTGTATGTGGACAAGGTCATAACTAATCTTGCATTTGAAATTAAGAGCAACTTGCCCATTTTTAGTAGAGACACAGCAGTTTATAGTGAGTATTGGAGAAGAACCAGACCCCAGCAGATGGTATGGTAGCTATCATATACCTCCCATATGGTTGCTTTATCTGACAGTCCTGTACTGGTTCTGGTGGCTCCTAGAGGTTCATCTTTGCTGAACCAGGAGGCCTGTCTTGCTAGAGCAGAGCCTGATTTTATTTTTGCTCCCATGTGAGGCTTACACCTGATCTAGAGTGGTGTCGGACAAGTGTATTGTGAAATGATTTGCCCTTGCATCTCTCTTTGGGTGAGATGATCATATAAGTTACTTTTTCTTATAGATGGGCTAGGTATATTAAGCAGCCAATAGCACTCTGTAGGATGTCAGATCTAGGAGGAGTGCAATTTTGAGTATCTGGTTTCTTCAAGGAAGGAAAATTTTGATGGCAGCTCAAATGAAGTCTCACCCTTCAGGAAAACAAAGTCTCTGGTGGCAGGCTGCATCCTTTCTTCTTCAGGGATGACTTCATAGAACAGTGTCCTGTCTTGTGCTTTTGATTATTTGGAACAAAAAAACCTGTATGGAGGCAGGAGAAGGTTTTGAGTTTTGCTTTTGTCTTTCCTATATTTCTTTTCCTTGCAGTTTTTTTTTTAATGAACTATTTTTTTGAGCAACACAAGGACGAGCCACTGTAGGAGGTGGGAAGTGGAAGTTGATATGGAGAGGTATGTTAATGCGATGTTATTAAACTCACTGGGTTTTGTCTTTACACATCAGGCCTTTACAGCAAAAGCATGTTTTCGAGTGAACAGGCTTGCACCAGAAGAATTATTGAGAACCATGGCTGAACATTACTGAAGAACAGTTTCTTTTTCACAGAGAAAAAAATGCTTACTTTTTGAATTGATAACTCTGCTTAATAAAACAAAACCCTTCTTCAGTTCCTATCAAGCCCCCAGTTTTTCTGCTGAATACTAACAGTAGTAGTAGGTTAAGAATTAGTCTGAAAATTAATCACAGTTGTACTGGTTTAGTTTGAAAGTCAGTTTCAGAAGTGTTTTTCTAGATCATTGATTTAATAAACTAAGCAGCTTCCAGGCATTTTTTTGGTGACTATAAACTGTACTGTCCAGAAATTACGGAAAAAATTACTATTTTGATAATGTAATTAAGTGTGTATTTCTATATGTACAGTCCAACATAAGAGCAATCTGGACCCTCTATAACCACAATAAACATGTTTTCCACCACTGATAGGAGAGTCCCTTTTTGACTTGTTAGTGGGAGATGTTGGGTCCTGTAACGCAGAGTCTGCAAGAAAATGGCTAAGATTTTGTTATTGTCGTCTTGAATAATGAAAGTTGAGGCTGGCTTACATTTCCACTGCAGTAACTCAGCTGAAGATGCCCTTAGGAACTGGAATATGTCTAGATGGTATTGGCACTTATCACTGTGGCACTTCCCTGTGGCAGACAGTCAATTACTACACAGTACCTGTTGGACTGGTGAAAAAATCACAGCAGCTTGAAAACTCTTTTAAAGCAGAGAAAAGAGGGAAAACCTCAAGGCCTGGTCTGAAGCCTGATATTTGCAGAACATATCAGCAAGAGTATAACATCAGTGATGGGTAATCAGATAAGGTTTGCAACTTGTTTGTTGGCCAATCTCCTCTTGTAGAAGAAGGGGGGGGTGGCAGTTTGTCTTGCAATCTGATATTTCTCTTTTTTATCCCTCTCTAGCAGCTTGCAGACTTGCTTTTATGTGACCCTGCAGTATCATAATCATGGTCCTGGGTGAACATGAACATTTTTTCTGACTTCACCTCTTCTTCTCTCCTCCCACCCATCCCAGATGAAGTGGCAGGTGGATTGAGTGGGAGCAGTGTGAAAATGAATACAGAGAAAATGTGTGACTCAGCAGTTCAGCGGGGAGCTGCTGAGTGGAAAGGCAACTATTCTTCTCGCACACTCTGGCATCGGGCTCCTGTTCCTTCAGAGGTGAGAATAGGCCATTTACGGATGGAGCTGTGCAGCCCACAAACAGGGAGAAGAGGCCGCATATTCTTTTCAGCAGAACTTATTTCAAGTTGAGAGGAAAGTTTCTTCTCCAAGTTTGTTAAAAATGTTGCCAGTGAAAGAGGAGAAGCGTTGGACTAAAATATGTAGACCTCAGTTCACTGCCTGGCTTGCTCACAGATTTTCTGCACGACTTTGCTCCTTGCTTTCTTTTTCTCTTGATTTGTCTTTCCATTTTGGCAATCAGTATTTGGCTTAAGCAGCAGCCAGGCTCTGTCAGCTGAGCTGGAAAAGTGCAAGTCTCCAGTGCTTTTCCTGACTAGTGGATGACACCCGTTTCCCTCGCTGCACCGGTGTTTCAAGAACTCCACAGAGGACATTTGCCTTTCTCAGAACAAGGCTTCTGGCTTTAAGCATGCTAGCTGCCTCTCATGGACAAAGGAAAATTGATTATATTTATGGGTTGTCCTCTGTCACACAAGGGTAAATGAACCTTTTTCTCAGTAATAGGGAGGAGTCATTGCAATGTATTTTTAAGCAGTTTTGTAATGATGAAGAAAGTTGTGGTATTTTACAATGTCTGTTTTTCTTTCAGAGGTAAGGACTGAAGCACATTTTTCTCTAGACTAAGCAGCAGCAGGTAGATGCTCTATATCAGTGGTTGTCGTTACTAAAAGCTCAGTTTTGAAGCTATAGTGTGCATAGTTGTCACCAAATATTCCAGGCTTGTGTTCCAGAGTTTGATCTTTCAGATGAACTGTTTCCCTTTTGGCTGATGTAGATAACATGTAACACCCCCCCGCCAGCCCTGCTTTCCTCTGCCCCAAAACCAAACCAAACCCCTACGTGGGGTGGTATTCTTTTGAATCTTCAGAGAGCCTGAAGCAGTGTCACTGAGAGCTCTTGAGCAGCTGCGTTCCTCTTGATGGGCATATCAGCCTAGGAATTGGAGTGAATTAACTACCAATTTTCTTGGCACTTAATTTTAGCAAAAACATCCATCTTTCCCAAATAGAATCCCTGAATGTTATGAATTTCAGCTGTTCCCCACACAACTGTGCATGCCTGTAGTTTGGCTTAGCTAACTCTTACAGTCTGGGATAGATACACTGAATGCAAACTGAAAGCATTAGGAATTGTAAGTTGAATTTCATCTTAGAACAGGTAACATAGGAGACTGAGAACCAGGTTGCTGGTGTGTAGATGGTCTTGCTGAAGAGTTTCCTATTCCTTGGTAATGTGTTAGAGATGATACTTACCATTGCTTGGACCTCTTACTTGGATTAATGATATGTCAGGCTTATTTCTTGAAGCTTTATTACACAGAGAAGAATGAAGTCTGCAGTTAGAGTTTGTAGTTCTACAGAGAACCACTGGATTAATCTAACTGGCTTACAGTTAGATACCAAGGTGATTTTAGAATTGCTTTGATGCCTTGCAGTGTTTAGTGGTAAGCTTAGTGGGATGTGTGGATCTGGCCGGGTTGTTGCTAGTGTTTGGATTAAGCTGTCTGGCATCTCTGTGTGGTTTTGTATTACAAATGCAAGATCCACCAACCACAAGTTCTTGGCAGCTAAAACTTGAACTTTTTCCAAGTGGAACTGGAAATATTGAGGCAATTACATTGTTGTAAATCCCTTCTATCTCCAGTCAGACAGTAGTAGGTAGCTGTAGAGTCCATTTGGGAATGTTTTTCTTTGCAGCTCTTAATCTGGATATTTTTAGGGACTAGATGCTCTCCTCCCTTTCAATGTTTTATTCAGCCATTAGGAAAAGGTAAATGTATTGAACTCTTGTAAACAGAGAAGATCAGGGATCAAGTGAACACTGGGAAGGTCAAAAAAACCAAAATAGTAATGGAGGAGCCAAAGAAAAAGAGATGCAGTCTTAGGATAATAGCAAGTGTTGGAAATGGCATTCCCAGCTTTCAGTATAACTCGTTAGATCTTGAGTGTAATCTTTAATGTAAATTGTCAGATGAGAACTTGTCTCCTGTTCTCTAATCAATAGCAGGTCTTCCTTTCCGTTAGATGGAAATTGGAGACAGTGATTTCAGTAGGCAGCTGCATTTTGTTATCTGAAGATGTAGAGGTTATATGTGGATTTAGGGCTCTAGTGTGAGGTGTTGGAAATCTTGATGGATGTGAATTGCTGGCGTGTTCATACTTTGCAATGCTTCCACACTGTGGTGCCTTCCTGTAGAGTAAATTCTTTCCATCATGAAGATACAGACAGGTTCAGAGGGATATGGATCTCCACACATGTAAAACAGATATGGGACAATACAGCTAAGCTGCTGTGGTGTGTTGACTGCTGCAGTCTGAGAGTTGGCAGACAGGTGAGGCCTGTTTTTCCTGCTGTCTTGTGTGTCTAGCATGTGGTTCCACAGAACTTGGGGATTCCACCACAAATGAAGAAGCCACCTTTAACAAAATTTGTATTTCCCAGTGACAAGGCAATACCATCCAATCCTTAAGAAGTGTAATTCCCACAAGCACAGTGTAATGGGTGTAAGTAAAAGTCTAATATCTGTATAAGCACTATATTTTAATTGCTGGGGTACATTTTATTTCTATTATAAAAATCTTTTTGGTAAGGAACAAGTATTTTTTTATCCCAAAAATACATCCCTCCTGCCAAGAGAGTTTTGTCAGTTCCTTCAGTGTTAGCACCTGTGCACAAGAGAGGACAAAGTTCCTTTTAAAGTGCTAACTTCATTAGGAAATACAGCCAGGATACATGGTCCTGGGAGGTTATTTTATTTTTTTGTTTTGTTTTTCTCTGGAGGCTCTAAGTATGAATCGGTGAGTTACAGGGCTGCTGATGCCCACAGTGGGATTCAATCACATCATGGGATGTTTGTTTCTGCAAAGCACTGTTGATTTACTTATCATTACTACAGTGCCTCTTAGAGTTTCAGTTAAGTCTAGTACTCTAAGCGCATGTTTTTCTGAGTGTGTATATAGAGGTGTTCTTGTTTCATTCTTGTGCCTTTTATGTACCCACAGATGAAGTCAGAAAAACAAAGAGGGAGGCACAGGGGTTTTAAAATCGGTGTTGTCTGAGTTACAGAAGCCAGCTGTTACCTTGTGAGTGGATAAAGATTTTTCTGTTTTTTTTTTTTTCTGCACCGTTTTTTGACAGCTTGTACTGGTGGCTATGTTTAAGGAAAGAATGGATCACTTGTTTGATCTAGAAAGTTCCTTTCCGTGAACAGCAAGGATGAGGTTAAGTTTATGGCTCTGTTTTGAAATTTCAGGTTGCTTTAAAAAGCCATATGGCTGCTACAGATGTCAGACCTTTCAGTTCTTCTACAAAATGTGTGTGGTTTTAGGTTTTTTTCTAACAAGTATAGCCCTGCATTAAAGCAGAAATACTTGTGGAACTTGAATCCTAATTTCCATGATGCAGGAATTCAGGAAGATATCACATGGATAGTTAGCTTTCACTGTCAGTCAAATCACTAGCAGAGGGGAGGCTTAATTCACTCCTCCTGGATGTAGTCATCCTTGTCAGCTGTCTCAAGACCTTTGCACTGATCTTGATACAAGGAAACTTTATTGATGTCTCATTAATTAATCTGTGCACTGAAAAAAAACAGGGCCCCTTAGGGCAAATAAGACAGGAATATAGGGTTGCAAGATGAAGTGTGAACGGTAGCTGAAGTATTGTTTCAAGCTGGCATAGTTAAATCAATACAGAACCCTACATGGACATCATTGTGTTTGTTAAAATCTAATGTTTTGTGATGTGGAACAGCAAATTTCTGAGTGGACTTCAGTTAATTCAAGGTACTTTCTTTGTATACCCAAGACATAAATCTTTATATGTTTTATAGGTATGAATTCAGTTTTCCATTATTTTAGTTCTTGACCTGATGCCCCCATTGTTTTTTTCTATATGAGTGAAAATACCTGTGGATAACAGCTGAACTGTATCAATTCAGCAGAGCTGAACCAGATCTGTAGCTTATGCAGTAAAAATAATGGCAAATAGAAGTAGACTATTGTCCTTCATCTGCAGCAGTCATAAGAAGGAGAATGTGACTCCTACAGTTGTACAGCTGTTGCTAGACAACACTGGAATACCGGGAATCGGGCTTCTGGGCTGTGGAGTGGCGTAGATCCCCATGGTTACAGACACAGAGCAGTCCCCTAACTTTGACGTCTTTGTTCCGGAAGGCGTGTGGTTAAGTGGCCTTCGCATTGTCGTATTAGTCAGGGTTCTGTTTCCAACCTAGACAGAAGTGACCTTGTAAAATCTCAGGCTGTTGCAGAAATGAAACAAAGAAATTCTGTTTACCTGCTGCATAAGGCAGGTGAATGAGCTTTTGGTCAGTTAAAAAAAGGTCTTCTGAAATATGAAATATTATAGTTTATTAAAAATACCTGAAAGCTGAGCTTGAAATCTGCATTCCCTGGCTACTTGTTCTGGTTGTCTTCCCAAAGATATTTTAGTTCTGCTCTGTGTGTATTTTATCTTGAGCTTTGGGGAGGGGTATCCCAGAAAGGAAGTCATTTGGATTTGGAAAAACAGTAAGTAGGTTCATTAGCCATTCTTAGGGACAGAGATGCATTATTTAATGCAGGTAAAGGAAAAGTAGGACTGAAAACATGCTTGGTGAAAACGGAAGGTTAGAGACTTCAGGATGATGCCATAATAAACTGTGTAAATAGATATTTTTGGAGGTTTCTATCTTGGCCACTGGTGCATGTCTTTTTGCATGGATGGTAAAAATAATCTCTGACATCAAGATTGTATCCCTGCTAAATTTCAAATTCCTGTTTGAAAACACAGCGCATAAACATCCTGCAAAAATATCAGAAAAAAAAAATTGGCAAACATTAACAAGGGTTTTCCCCTCAGTTCTTGTCCAAATCCAGTGAGACATAAAGCATTGAAAGTATTTAGGCAGCCTTAACTGTGGCTGCTTAATGTAGCCATGGTGTTGTCTCCCTGGAGAACTTTGGGTCCAGCTCTGTGTAGCATGCGGTGTCAGAAGTCAGGTGTTAAGCATATGGTCAGTGTCCCTGGACACCAAGGACTGTGTCTGGGCTCTCTGTGTTTCCTGAGAGGGTTTGTTGTGGACTGTAGATAACTTGCTGGAATCTCTTGAGCTATATTCCAAAAACTGTCTGCTTTTCTTTGAGAAGTGCTATTTTCAAGCGGTTGTCTTCTAGCGTTACAGACACATAGGAGGAAGTGAAGGAAGTTTTACCACTGGGAGAAATACAGGCTGGGGTTGTTGATGCTTCTGGTTTTACCTTTCTAGTTCCATATTTTTCGATGTTTTATTGACCTGTATTTAATATGAATTTTTGACAGTGTTTATGCAAATTACTGTACTGAATCCTTCCTGGCAAATAGTTTATTCTAGCATATACCTATGGTATGACATGTGGGTGTATTTCTGTCTAGATGCACATTTTCTACGCAGGTATTTCTCAGGAAGCACAAAGACAATGAAAATAGCTACATATAGCCAGTTATACCCAGCATACCCTGCTGAGGCCACTACCCATCATAAACTGGCTGGAGATGCTTTGAAACCTTGTAGAGGAAGCCATCAGCATTTGTCAAGCACCTTGTTCTCTTGTGCAAGGATGGATGTCCTCAGGTCTGTTTCAGTGTAGGGAGGGAGAACAGTCATGGAGTGGGAATAAGCATCTCGGTGTTCCTGTCCACTGTCACATTTTTGTATTTTAGAAATGAGAAAGGAATATTTTCATGACTCCATAATGTGCCAATGGCCACACCCTCAGCTGATACATGGGTCCTATGTTTTATTTGCCTAATTAGAGCTGTGGCTAGTTTATGAATGCTTATCTGACTTGGAGTTAATATTATAAGACATTTAGAGAGAGATCTGAGTGCAACATTTTGTAGAAACTTGACCTCAACAAACTGCGGAAGGGCTGACACTGTCTCCTTTCCCTGAGGCACAGGTGGCTGGTTTAGGCTTAAGGCTAGAGTGTTGCCCATAGGGCAGCCTGGGGGCTTCCCTCATGTAGGATGGTGTAAATCAGTAGTACTTACATCAGACGGATCTAATCTTTCACTCCTTTTAGCTTGTAATTTATATCTACACAGATTGTGTTGAAAGTACTGTTATTGAGGGACTAGCGCGCCAGTGCATATTTTCCCTGAATGGAATAGCATTGCAACATTATTAAATAGCTTTTGAGTATGAATTCATCCAAGGAGTAGGTTATTAGAATAAAGTCTATTTTATTAGTTCCTTAGGACACTCGGCCAAAATCCAGAGCCCTTGAGCACTATTCAGGCACATAACATGAAACAATCTCTACCTCAGAAATTTATCATCAAATTAGACGAAACAGACAAATAAGGGGACATAGAGAAATTGAGGCAGGGAGGGACAAAATGGGTTCTCTGCCACTGTGTAGCTGGGAAGTGTGGAGCTAGGAAATAGCACAGATGTTTCCTTTTAAAAAGTAAAAATGAAAAGGTGCAGTGATGTAAATGCGAATTTGTTAACAACAAAGCCCAGAATCTGCACCTTGGGAAAGAAAGAGGAAATAATTTATCCGCCCACACTCACTTTTTTCTGACGAAGGCAGGTGAATACAGCTGCACTAATAGTGTGTCACACTCACAATCCTGAGCCGCGCTTACTGATGCAGAACTGAGAGGTAACCATCGTCTTGAGGAAAACAATAGCCCCGCAGTGGCTGCCGGGTTACATACTGTTCATTGCCTGCACGTGTCGTTTTCATGTGAAGGTCTTTCCAATCCAGCTGTTATGGAGTCAATGGATGAAGCTGAAGGACGACAGGGACAACTGAACAGGAAGGAGCAGTCCCTGAAGATCTCCCAGAAAACAGCACTGCTTGGTTGGGCTGCCCGATGGAATGGATTAATGCCTGGAGCCAGCATGTATCTGTTTGTCCTCTCACAGATACTGGTAAGGCAGCTTGTCATAGCTTGGAAATGCTGGGACCCTACTTTTAAGCTTTGTCTGCTTGGGAGGTTTCCTTCTCATTCATTGTAGATGAAGTGATGGACCTCTCATTTCTGCAGCCACCTCACAGCCTTGCTTTGCAAACAGCCCCTGCCTTTTGATGTCCCAGACTCCCATCCCATTCCCTGCCCCTTTGTAAATGCATCCTTTGCCAAACGATCCATCTCCCCACAAATCCATCTTCTGTAGCTGATATGTATGCGAGTAAGTAACAGTCTTGTTCAAAAGTGGATTGGGAGGTGTATCCTTTAAAGTTGCGGTGTACCTTTCATGGTTGGGGATGAGGGTATACCGCTCTGCTAGGGTGTTAAATATAGCATCATTGCTTTTGTAGTTTTGTGTGAACTGTGGTGTGTGCAGCAACCTTCAGTGGTTCAAATGAAATGTTTCAATGTGTATGTCTGTGGGTGTGTGTCTGTTTATAGAGAAACCTATGTGAACATAGCTATTGGTGAGAGCTTTGCGTAGTAATGAGATAGGCCTTAAAAGTCTTTAATGTACAAAGTTCGTTGAATTACCAGTTTTGATCTAGAAGTAATGATGCTGAAAGTCAGAGGAATCTGTTGCTCTTTCGATGTACAGGCTACCATGGGCAGTCCTTTTGCTCGCGTAGATCAGAGGAAGCATGTTTAATTCAGTGATATGTATCTTGTTAATGGTAGCTAAGCATTTAGCCTTCAGTTTTTTTATTCTTCTTAAGCTACAGCCTGGAAAATACCTGACTTCTTAAAGCAAAATGATGATCAACATGAAATCAATGAGAACTAAATTAGTTAATTATGCAGTCTTGAAATGAAAATGAATGTTTGTATAATGAGAGATGCTCATTATGTATTTTCTGATTGATTGCACAGCTCCTCTGCGTGATGCTGTGGTACAGCACTTATGGGACCATCCCAGCAGCTCAGAATGCCTTTGACCTGCTGGCTTACTTGCTCACCCCATTTAAACAGTTCTTATCATATCAAGGGGAGGTAAGTCCCTGTACTCCTCGCAGATTGGATAGTTGGTATCAGTAGCCTTGAGTGGTGTTTCTAACACCCCTTCTGATTAAAAGTATAACACACATGTACTTTCAGCATAGTGACTGCTGCATTGTGTGTGTGTCCTGAAACAGTGAAAAGAGTATCTGAAGCAGATCCATATTTTATCTTTGACACAGGGCTGAATTTTTGGCTATGATGTTAGATCAGTACAGCAGATTTTTCATAATGTGCAAATGACTGCAAATGAAACAAAGCAATAAGAAATCAGCACGCTAAGGTTTAGTCCACAGTAAAGGGAGAGCTGGAACTTAATTTATTAGCATGGATAGAAGCTTAAATCTGGAATAATGCATCAACCCACATAAAGGGTACAAGTGACACGACACTCCATCACAAAATTCTATTTTTGTTGAGTGTTTAGAGCATATCTAGATGCAGTGAAAGTATTTCAGGTGTACTAGGTATAAGGTTCAATTATATCCACAAAGCTATGCCAGTAAAATTTCTTAGCTTCTCACCATGACATAATGACACGTATACCAGTATGATTCATCTGATAAATTACTGGGGTAATTATACCCAGTGCAGATTTCTCTAGTGTGCACAGAACCTTAATTAAATGGTGAGCAGCTACTTTCAAAAATCAGGCAAAGTATATTTGCTAGCAGAACGTTTAGATTCGTTGTACATAATCTTTGTAGCAGAGGCTATGCAGTACAAATAGGAACTGTGACTCTGTGCCCCTTGTGGCTGAAGTACAGTGGAGACTGTTCTGTGTTTGCTTAATAATGTTCGAGCTCTTTTGTTTATTAAAAGCACTTTTTCTTTGGCCTTTCTCAGTTGGATTTATTATGCGCAATCAGAGCTCTTTGTAGAGCATTGCCTGTATCTTGTTTGCGGTAGGTCAATCATTAACAAATTGTTCCTTACAGAGAATCCCTGATTTATAGGATTTTGACTTTGTGTTCAGTGTGGAGGAAACCAGTTCTTAGAATGCATCACAACAAAACCCCGAGTATGACTCTCCGCAGATATTAATGCGTTTCTTTGAGGGCTGTTTATAATGGCACTATTTACAGTGTAAACTTTAGACTTGTAAACAATAAAGGCAAAGAAATAATCTGACATTAAAATAAGTAAATGAGAGCTCTTAACTCTGAGTTTCTCTTCAGCTGTACTAGTGGGTCAGAAACAGAGTAAAATTCCTTGCCCACTGAAGCCCATTAGAATGTATTTTGCACCTACTACTGAGAATAGGCCAAACTCTAAACTACTTAAATACAACTAAGGTATCGGAGTGAATTTCACTGCCAGGGCTGTGAATGAGCTTGATAGTATTTTGCAGAATGTGTAGAAAATATGTAAAAGCCCTCTGTGGCTGGGTTTTGTGTAAGGACTCACAAACATGGCAACAGTACTATACTTTCTTCGAAGCCTGTTGCCACAGTATAAAATTACACTGACTGGCAATGAAACTTCGGTCCAGGCTGCAAAATTGCATCATAGATCCAGATCTCAATTTTGGCAATGCATCAGGGTAGGAAGTAGATTTCCTGTTTGCCTTCATGGTGAAATCTGGTTTTTAGACCTTCTGAGATCCTGGGGCTTGGAGGTAGTTTCAATTTCAATCTTCTCCAAAGCCTGGCATTTTTGTTTTCATTGTGGTGGATTTTCCATGGACAAGATTGTGGTGTGACTAAATCTAGATGGGAAATCCAAGAATGAATACGCAGTTTGCCCAGAAGATGCATACAGACACTATACCATGCCCCTCAATACTTCGTGAATCATTGTCGATTCTGTTGTTTCACAGGACCTGACAAGAATCGGGAGTGTTGTGGTATCGTACATCCTGCTGTCTTTAGCTTCTGTAGGACTGCTGGTTGTAGGATCTCTGGTAAGTTATGATTCTGTGCTGACTGTATTAGTGCCCTTTTTCGGTGAGTTTTTGTAAGATGTCTAATTTACCCAAAGCTGCTGATGTTATGCTTAAGTTGATCGTGAAGCAATATCTTTGGGGCTATTTCTGTTTAATTACCTGCTTGCTTTACATAGCAGAATCATGACTGCATTTATTCTTCTTCAATTTCTTGATGAATTGGGGATTATACTGGTAGATTTTATTCTTTCCATCCACAGATGGGCAAACTGTTTTCACTCAGATGGAAGGGATGTGGTTCAGTAACAGGACCATCTAATATTGCTGCCTTCCAAATTGCCTGCAGAGCATCCATTGGCTTAAGAGGCAGAAGGAGCTCTGCAGAGCACCAGTGTACTTACGAATGTAATGCCCTTGTAGGTGTAGGCCAAGGCCCCAGCTGCAGAACAAGATTAATGGAATGACTACAACTAATCTAGTTAGCTGCCAGCTGTTTGGAAGCAGGAGGAGCGTATTGTGTTTCTCCATTGGTTGCGTAACTGGCACTAAGGTGTGTGCTAGATGGGAAAGCCAGGGAGAATTCTTTCTTTTTAGGGAGTGCTAACTGAGCGTGGCTTTTCATACCCCTGTATAGTGTTCCTTTAGCGTGGGAATGCAATTACTGAAAATGCAGGACACCTCCTGTCCTTACAGCAGCGCACCTTCAGGCAGCTGAGGAAGCTGAAGCTGTACTATGTACGTGTCATTTGAGTGGCACACAGTATAATGAAGTGCATCATAGAGTCACGGGACTGTTGGTGGGAGGGGACTTCTGGAGGTTGCTAGTCTAACATCCTGCTTGAAACAGGGCTGTTACCAGCACTTGGTAAGGACAGACGGGCATTTTTCTACACAGGTTCTGAAAACCTCCAGGGAAGGAGATGTACCATCTCTCTGGGTACCTGTGCCATGGCTGCATGGCACTGTTCTTTCCTAGTGTCTGATCTGAAATTCCCAAAGCTGAATGTCTGAGCTGAATTTATGCAGCTTGTGGCCATTGTCTCTTGTGGTATCAGCTGCCACTACCAAGCAGAGGCTGGCTGCATCATCTCTGGAGCTGCCCTTCTAGTAGTTGCAGGCTGCTGTTAGATCACCCCAGCCTCCTTTTTGCCAGGCTGAACAAGCACAATTCCTTCCACCTTTTTCAAAAGTCATGTTCTCCAGACCCCTGACCTCCTTTGTTGCCCTCCACTGGGCCCACTACAGTTTGTCCTTAAACTAAAGGGCCGAAAGGTGGACACGGTGTTCAAGGTGCAGCTGCACAAGTGCCAAGGAGAGGGGAATAACACCTCCTTTGGTTTACTGGACATGTTCCCTGGTAGGAAGTTTGTCATATTAAATACCATGGTTTAAGTTCACTCAGAAGCAGCACAGTGGCAAAATCTTCTGTTTAATATGTCAAGTGAATGTGTTTTTTAAAACCATTCACAAGGCAATGTAATTAGCATTAATGCCTCCATTATTGTGATCATTGATGTAGGCAAGGAAGTTAGCCAGGCTTATGTAATTTTCTGCTTTTTTGATGCTGCTATTTCTTATCCAGATGAATTTGTCCTCAAAAGGTAAACTTCTGGTGATTTTTGTAATTGCAAATATTAAACAACAAAAATGAGACATCTGAGAATTATGTTGAACTGTGTGAATTCCTGGTAATTTTGCAGCAAAACATTCTGAGCTGGAAATGAAAATAGCGGGGGTGTGATTTCTCCTCAATAACCTAGTTGTTGCTGGATGAAAACATTTTGTTGCTAACCCATTCTTAGCACAGAAAGTAACTTTAAGATGAAAGCCCCCTGTGTCCAAAAGTTCTGATCTCAGTTTGGACTGCTTTGTGTATGTAGTAACTCCTTGCAAGTGAGTGTAGATGAAAGTGTATTTGGCCCATTTTTAAATGTTGTTTAAAAGTTTTGAACAGAGAACAGGTTTATAAGTTTCCACATTAAGGTTGATCTTTTTTGTGTTCCTGTGGTCTGTGCTAACGATCTCCTAGGTAGAGTGGAGGCATGAATGTCTCTGCGTGACAGCCTGTTCTCTGAACAAGTCGTAGAGAACCAGAACATAAGACATGTCCTGTGAGGTCAGACTGGTGGGGTCCATCTTGCCTGGTACATTCTCTCTAACAGTGGCATTAGGAAGGACATGCTATTTAGAGAGAGCATATGAGCCTTGTCCTTTCCTACCTATGTTTTACCTTGCTGTCTGACATAAAATCATAGAATGGTTTGGGTTGGAAGGGACCTTTAAAGTCCATCTAGTCCAATGTACATGTAATGAGCAGGGACATCTTCCACTAGATCAGGTTGCTCAGAGCCCTGTCCAACCTGACCTTGGATGTTTCCAGGGGTGGGGGATCTACAGCCTCTCTGGGCAACCTGTTCCAGTGTTTCACCACCCTCAGTGTAAAAAATTTCTTCCTTGTATCTAGTCTGAACCTACCGTCTTTTAGTGTAAAGCCATTACACCTTGCCCTGTTGCTGCTGACCCTATTAAAAAGTCTGTGCCCATCTCTCATACAAGCCCCCTTTAAGTACTGAAAGACTGATATAAGGTCTCCACAGAGCCTTCTTCTCTGGACTAGACAACTCCAACTCTCAGCTCTTCCTTGTAGCAGAGGTGTTCGATTCCTCTGATCATTTTTGTGGCTTCCTCTGGACCTGCTCCAACAGGTTCGTGTGTCTTGTACTGAGGACTCCAGAGCTGGATGCAATACTTCAGGTGGGGTCTCACCAGAGTGGAGTAGAGGGCAAGAATTATCTCCTTCAGTTGCTGGCCACACTTCTTTTGATGCAGCTGAGGTCATGCTGCTTTGCAATTCAAAAACATCTGCTTCTGTCAGTATTCAGGGAATAAGGTGTAAAATAGTCATTAGCAGGACATTTAAAATATTGTAATGATGGAGCTAAGCAGGGTTGCTAGAATCCCAGCCTGGATAGTTGCATGAAGACTGTTTTCTTAATTTTCCCTCTTTCTCAGCTGATTGGTATTTTTTTTTGTTTTGTTTTTCATGAGTTTTAAGCAATGTGCTGCCTATAAGGGACCTTGAAGGGGCCTTTTGTATTAAGGCGTGCCTATATGGTAAATTCTTTCCCAAATGTACCCTTCTGTCTCTAGAGGGACCAGATAGATCAGTCCCACACTGGTGTATATACTAGATGGCATTACCAGTGAAAAACAGCTTATGCATTTTTCTGTTCAGCAGCTGTGGTAATGTAAAGTAATGCTTTAATAGTTCCCTGGGGAAGAGAAAAATCTGCGTTTTTATACAGGTACTTCATTGTTCTCTACTTCATGTAGAGCAATAACTGTTGGGCCACCTAACGAGGCTGAGAAATGGTGGTCAAGCAGATTCTCAGAAGTGATAGCAAGAGAAGAGAGGCCCTGTCTAGTCTGTGCACTTGCTGAAGTCAAGCTCATTCCTTTATTGGGGAGTTTCACTGTAATACACATAGAGGAAAATTTTTGGGAGAGCAGACCTCAGCTAAGGCTTGAGTCACTTTTCTGAGAATACTCAGGTACCAGAATGTGTTGGGAGGTTAGCAATCACAGTGAAAATAAAAGGCTGGATAGAACGCTTGAGGCTTGTATTAGTGATGCTGTCTGTCTTCTCCCTCCTATAACGGTGTTTTAAGACACAGGCAGCTGCAGACAAACAGCATAAACTGTCTAGCCCTCTGAACAGCTTTTCAGAGCTGACTATTTTTTCCATTATTTAGTTTAACCCCCTCACTTTTAAGTATAACTTAATTTCTTCCAGTGTCTTGGGCAGCTCTTTATTTACCACACACTTCTTTCAAGCTAAAGAAAAGCTGCTGGTTTTCTAGGGTGAACCTTCTGTTCCTTTGGATTCCCAGTGTGTTAAATCAGCATTAAAATCAATCCAGTGTCACCATACCAGCTCTAGACTCTGTAATACATAATTGGTACCTAGACCTTCAACTGGGCCTGCAGCACAAGTGTTGGTTTTAGTAACAGCAGCACTGTCCAGCAGTGCAAAGTTGTTGAGCAGATACTTTACCCTGTGGACTGCTCAGCTAGTGCAGTCTTGCAGTATGTGAAAGAACCATGGCTAGTATTGTGGGACTGCCGGGCTCCAGGAGTCATCTTGGGGAATGAAAGTAGAATCAGATCTTCAAGCTTCTTGCTTGTCATCAGACAGCCCAAGCATGTAGGACAGATTTGGTTCAGATTTGGCCCCAAATTTGTGTAAAATAAGTCTAGTAATCATGTTCCTATGTTTGCTTTTGTAATTACTGTTTACTCTGATTAACTGAAACAAAAACCCCACGTTTTGTGTGAAGTAACTGTCAAATGAATACTGCTGCTTTGTTAGAGTCTAACATTTGCTAAAGCTGACTATAGACAGAAATTAAAACTTGCTTTACTTCCTTTCATTCTTTCTCAGAAAAAAATGGACTACATGAAGACACACAAGCACAAAAAAATTGTTTAAAATCCTGTACAAGCTAATGTGCTTCAGTAGCCTAGGAAGAGAAATTTGACCTTTTTTTAATGGCACATTTTCTAAATTCAACTGTCCATTTAAAAGCCATATAAGAAGAGGATGGAAGAGGCTTTACTTTGGAAAATAAGACCTATTCTTCACAGTCTCAAAAGGATGCATGGCAGTACAATATAGTTTGTATAACATTTAGCCTGAATGACACTGCTTCTACTTCAATGCTAGAGGCGTGAAGTTGGCCTAAGGTTCCAGATCCTGCAATTCAGAATGGGCTTGAAACTTTTAACTGAGACCTGTGTGTAGGTTTAACAGTCTACTGATAAAATTTCCATCTAGTCTAACACAGCTTCTGTGCAAACCAATATGATAGTGATTTTTTTTTAGATTCATGCCATTTCAAACCCTTCAAAGTTTGATATAAACTTTTAATATTACATTTATGTCCTAGAACCTTACAAGATTTATTATTTCATGTCTATACCATGTTTAAATCAGATAATTAGATTACAAAACTATCTTTGCTGCTGGCCAGAAACTGCTTGGGGCATTCTGAGCCTCAAAACCAGGTGCATCAACATCAAGGCCTCTCTGAAAAATGATTGGTTTGTATATAAATGCAGAGTACAGTGCCAATTATCAAAGATGTGCAGTTCAGGTAAATTATGTTTACTCTTATTAACCCAGCTGTGTCTAAATTGTAGATGGAAAACCATTAAGTCAGGAGAGGTATGATTTGTAGAATAGTATAGTAGATTTTTGTTTTGTGAACAAGCCTAGGAAGGGTAAGAAACTGAACAATAGGACAGTGATATCACGTTGGCTTGCGTATGATGATCACAAGCACATTCTGATTTGACTGTATCTCTGAGTTAAGCCTGGCCAGCTCTGTGGCTGAAAGCAGGTTTGAATGGGTAGATGTGAATCCTTGTAACATTCACCACAAAGCTGCTCCTGCATAGAACATTCCTGTCCTCTTCAGTACTCTCCAATTCTAACACATTATAGTGAGCTGGGATGCTGCCCTACAGACCCATCCTCTAGGCTGTATGGAAGGGCTGGCAACAAGCAGAAAGCTTTTTAAAATATTTGTTTCCTCCAGTTTTGGCATCTATTCAGAGCCCGTCCAGATCTTCCCTTTCCACTACAAGAGGACAGACGCCAATCTGTGAGCCGGCAGCCTTCGTTCACGTACTCGGAGTGGACAGAGGATAAAAATGAGGATGACTTCCTAGATTTGGATCCTGTACCGGAGACTCCAGTCTTTGACTGCATAATGGACATTAAAGCGGAGACAGATCCAACTACTCTAACGGTTAAATCTGTGGGCTTGCAAGAAAGGTAGGGTAGATGTGATTAATGGGGCAAAGTCCTTACCCAGATTTTGTGAATTTAGGAATACTGGTCCTAGTCGGGAGTTTTATTACCTTTGTGAATGTCACTTTAAAGTGTGGTTTTAAAGCTGAGCACCTGCTTTATTTCCTGTCTTGTTTTCAGTCCAGTCATAAATATAAACACATTAGACAAAAACCATGTAGTTTCTAGACAGCTGTCAACAAGTGTTATTCAGAAGTGTCATTTCGTTCCTTTGAAATATCCATTTGTGTTTGATCAGTCTCTTGCCATTCCCCAAGATGGCAACTGCATAACATGAAATCCACTACAGGGCAGTGAAAGCTTTTACCTTGGAAAGAGGTGGATCTTGTTAAATATTTTTCTGACTCATGCTGGAGGATTAGTCCTTTCTCCAAAAGCAAACCATAGGAGAAGTGGTAATCTGCAGTAATTCTCATATAAATGGGTTAGTCCAAAAGTGTAAATTGATTCCTTTAAAATCAACCTAGTAATGAAACTTTGGGGTGAGGTAGTGTTCATGCCTTGAACCATCAGGGCAATGGAGCTTCTGTCTCTGAGAGATTCACAGCTGGGAAAAGGCAGTTTTAAGGTAAAAGGAAGATATTCTTCTGTTTTGTGTTCTTTCAGTTGTCATAGTGAAATAGAATTACAATCTTGGTGATGGAAATCTTGTGAAAAAATTCTGTAAAGGGAATGATGTTATGAATAAGAATCAGGTTACTGAAGGGCCCAACCTAGCCAAGTAACACCTTTCTTTATTTCTAGGTTTTCAAGCTTAATTGGAATGCTAGCCATAGTTAATTCTCATATCTGAAGCTTAGAACAAAATGCAGAAGTTAGATATTAAAAAGTATGATGCTGAGTTTCCAAAGCTCCATATGACACAGTAAAAGGCAATGTTCTAGAAGACACTTAATTTGCACTCAGTGAGCTTAATGTTTTTTCTCACCTTATTCTTGTTTACAACATTTGTCCTGAAATACCTGACCTTTTATTGTTATGTTCTACTGTGAATATAAGATCGCAGTAACCTCTGGGGCTTGTTCCTGAACCCACTGCTGTCAGTGAGTTCTGCTGTTGCTTTCATTATGGGCAAGATTAGGCTTGAAATGCATCAGTCATTTGCGCTTTTTGCTATCCCTGATTCAATTCCATGTCTCTCACTTTGAAGATGCTTACATTTCTTCTCAGGTGACCACTGACCTGCGGGACAGATTCTCACTGTTTCAAGAGAGTTGGGGAGTATCAGTTGGGGGCTATCAATTAGTTCAAGTAGTGATTACAGTTAAACTGTCAAAGTAGGGATGGGAATAAGAAAACAATTGCTTGAAGTTCTCACGCTAGGTAGAATGTGTAGACTTAAGATGCAAAGTAAACTTGTTTTCAGTATACACCTGTGCTTGAAGACAGACATCATTTCAGGTTTGAGCTGTGCTCTGACAGGTTTCATTTACATCAAGCATTGGTCACTGTTCCTTTGGTGTTGGATTGAATTATCTACCTATCCCTCTTTTGCATCCATTCTGCTTCTCCATCTTACTTCCCTCTCATTCTTTGACCACCTATGCCATTAGAAGGGTAGTCACCAGCTAAATTCAAAGCACTGGTTGTTACTTTTAAGAAGAAACAATCTCATTTCCTCATGCTGAAAAACTATTAATATCTTTATATATGTAGCCTCTTCTACCTTAAAAAGAACCAAAAGCATTTGTTATCAAATGCAGCTGTTTCTGGGGAGGAATGTAGTACCTATTTAACAGCATCAGGATGGTAGGGTCCAAACCTTGTGAAAGGTGTCACTAAATGTTCAGTGTCTACCACTAATGGTCATGTTTCATTCAAAATCATTTGCCCATGACTGTGAATCATAGCAGGAGGCTGGCTGTGCATTCCTTTGGGAAAACGCCTGGATCCAGAAAAGGGGTGTGATCTGAGTGACAACTTCTATCATATTCTCTGAGCTGATCATGCCTGCACACTTACATGGTACACAGAAGAATCAACTGGGTGTTTTTCTGAAGTAGCTATTTATCTGTCTTTGGGCCTGTGTCCATTGCTGACAATGATGGGTCAGTCTGTTCTGTTGTAAGCAAACTTCGATTGCTGTTTTGCAGGAGAGGTTCAAATGTTTCGCTCACACTGGATATGTGTACCCCAGGCTGTTCTGAGCAAGGTTTTGGCTATGTCATGTCTCCAAGGGAACAGTCAGCCCAAGAGTACCTCCAGACCGCATCAAACATCCTTACTGAAGAGGAACTGCACAAGAAAGCACTGGATCCTTTCATACTCCAGGCAGAATTCTTTGTGAGTATCTCACCTCTCTTTTCTACGAGCATCAAAGATGGGATGTTGTCTCTCTTCTGTCAGCCTTGCCGTTATTTTCTGCAAGTCTAAAATTAGTACGTACAAACTCCACTTCCGTCAGTGAAGCATTTAATGCAACTCAGAAGTTCATTGTCCCTTGAAATGACAATGTCTGAAAGCTTTCAGTGATACTGTCACTTAAAAACTAGAGAATTGGTTCTGGCAACAAAAAAACCCCACCTTTTTTTTCGCAAGTCTTTTTTTCTGTTGACATGCTACTTTTTAACAAAAAAAAAGGTTTTTCACTAGAGTACAGAACAAAAGCCAAGTTTGCTATAGGCATAGCTTGTTGAAATGTGTCTGAAGTTGCCCTAGAGATAAAGTCAGTCCAAGTGTATGCTCTTTGCTGTTGAATGCTTGTCATGGAGCTACTTTCCAAGCCTGAATGTTTTCCAGATAGCTGAAGCACAGGATGGCAATGTCACTCAGCAGGAGCCATAGAAAACAGGACTTACTGGGGTTTTTTTGTGCACAAAAGTTATTTACTAGTTGTAAGCTCCTCTGACAGTTGCTTTTAGGATTCGCTCACTGTATCCACTGTTGCTTTGCGAGATAGAACTCTTTGCCTCATTTTGGAAAAAAAAATACGAACACAGATGAAGCAAGCAGTTGAAGATGGGTTTTCTAAGTAGTTTAGGATGAAGGCTAGATACATTTTGGTGTAGTACACTGGCTTTTTAGATGCTTGCATTCTGAGTCTCTTCTGTAACTGCTTGAGTGTTTGTGTGATAGGCATTGTTGTGTTTATTATTCCTGGCAAACAAAAAAGCAAAATGCTGCAGTGGCCATGAGTATTAAGTCTACTAGGCAGGGTTGTAAATTCCTGCATGAGATGGGAGGTAATCAGGGCACAGTCTTTGCATGCTAGGGTATTTCAGAGCACATGATTGAGAGCTACTGAAGTTAATGCTGCCAAGTCAAATATTCTCTTAAGCATGGAATCTCAGCAGAGCAGGAGGAAGATGTTTTGCAACGTAACAGCCCTTTCAGCCTGTCCTCTTTATGATCTGTGAGGGTCTGAAAGGGCAGGAGTAACACTTTGAGTATCACTTGCTGTCCTCCCTCCCTGTGCAATTTCAGAGGGTTTTTTTTGCTTTACAAGCACAGAGGGAGATGAAATAGTCTGGACTTCTATTTTAAAATGGACTGCCAGATATCTGTGGTCTTTAATTCACTTAGTGCTGTACAAGTTGAAGAAAAACAGCTTTTCTGTAGGCAAGCCCTGATCCTTTTAAAGTAAAACTTCTATTGCTGTTGTAGGGAGGAAATGTT
Source organism: Pterocles orientalis (assembly GCA_011057875.1). NCBI lineage: Eukaryota > Metazoa > Chordata > Aves > Pterocliformes > Pteroclidae > Pterocles > Pterocles orientalis. The sequence continues at coordinate 228,561 of WKFP01013986.1, read as the reverse complement.
AGCTGAGTAAGAGTCTGAATTGGCTGCTGAACAAGTCTACATACGGTTTCATCAGCCTAAGGTGTACTGTAGCTTTCAAGCAAAAAAAATTTTCAAAGTAGGAAAAAATATGCTTCATTTCTCTGAGATAATTAGTTTTCCTGGTATTCAGAAAAATCTTTTAACAGTTAAACTATCACAAGTAATTTTCCTCCTTTAATGAAAATTGAAAAAGCATAGATAAAAATTATTTGTAATCAACATTTTTTTTCTGTAATTAAGGTTTGTAAACTATTTTTTTTTTTAATGAAATAGTTATCATCTAGCTCTGCATCACGTATTTTCAGTCTGGCTAACCTACTTGGTTTTCAAAGTCCAGATCCATGATGAAGCAAGCAGCTCTGTTTTGTTTTGGAAAAGTCAGAGGAGATGTCACTTGCAGGGCTAAGTCCTGAAATGCTTATCAGATTTAGTCTTTACTCAACGCAGAAGTCCTGTTGACATCAAGAATTTGCTTGAGCAGTGAAAGAGTAAGTCACAAAGACCATGGAGCTTGGCTCAAGACAAGTTTTGGGTGACTAAATACCAAGTAGCAACTGAGGAAAATATGAAGGCTTCGTTCCCATGTTCCCCAAATTGATAGGAAACTATTTCAACAAAATGTTTTTATCATTAGTTGCTTCTGATTAAGCCCACTAGTATGCTTGGTGCTGTGTAAGAGACAGCATACACATAGATAGTCTTATAAAGCTCCAGAATTTAACATATTCTGTAGCTCATCTTAATTTCTTCCCAAAGAGAGGCTTGTCTTACCGAACTCTGTACAGGCCTCAGTGCGGTGTGCAGCAGTTGGGATAACCAGCTCTGCTCCCGAGCTCCTATGAGCTCCCCTGAGTCCTTCCTCTGCTCAGCCTGGTTCACATATCTCGCCACGTGCCTACTGACTCCAGTTGGTGGAAGGTTCCTGTTTGTTCCTGCCTGGCACTGGCCACTTAGTCGCAGGAGGTGAGTACTGGAGAATAAGAAGTGCCTCCATCTTTGTGTGTTCTTTGGGTCAGTAGTGTAGAGAGCAAGTCATCTGTGACCCCTGTTTGCTGTCCTTGACCACGGAGCTTTAAAGTATGGTAAGCAAAAAGAGTGACGCTCCCCCAGCTCCATGGAGTTAGGTCAGTATGCCAGCCTGTCATAACATGTGTCATAATTTATTGCTGATGAGAGTCACTAGCAAATTATTTCCTTCCACCCTCAGAGAGGTAGGAGTGTGAGTCAGAAAGGATGGTGTCTGAAGTCCATCGCTTCTGGAGCAGAGTATCTTACGTACCACCTTTTGCTTAGTTCTGTGCCTACATTTGCAATCCAGTTCTAATAATATTAGTAGCTAACATAATGCTGTCGTGTGTATTACTCAATGAATTAGTCACTATGAGCATTTTCGTATTAAAGATTTCAGAAAAGAAAGCCAGTGACAGTAAAAGGAAACATCAATTATATTTTGGTGGTAAATTGATAGAAGTACTGTTCCATATGTCTCAGTTGACTTCATCGCTTTTCCTCCTTCACAGGCAGGACATAATGGCCTTGGGTTTTTTATTCCTCTTGTGAATCTAATAATACTATTGACTGTGTTTTGCGGTATTTTGCTGGTTTTTTTTAAACAGGAAATTCCCATGAACTTCGTGGATCCAAAGGAATATGATATTCCAGGTTTAGTGCGCAAGAATCGCTACAAAACAATTCTCCCAAGTAAGTTTCCTGCTTTTTTTTTAGTCACTGAGGCAGGGTGGTTTATTCTACATGCTGAAGAGCTTTGCACTTTCATTTCCAGAATGCATAAAATGTTTTGTCCCTACCATGTATTGTCCAAAGGCCATATTTATCAAGCAGGAACATGGCTTTAAAGCATAAATCAAATTTCAAAAGAGGTACAGAGCATGAAGAACCTCAGATTCACTGAACATCAGCAGCACTTAGGTTTTTAAGTCATTAAATTGCATCGTTTGGTGCTGCTTAAAAATTCTACCCAGGAACTTGGTGTGTTTATTCAGGTGTTTACTTAGTGGTTTCTTTCATTAAACTCTTTAGAAGGGCTGAATTCTAGCAGTGTTACTTTCCCAACTGATGTTTTCTCAGAATCATGCCTCAAATGCAAACTGAGAATATTGGGAGCTGGCCTGATGGCATTAAGATGGTACAGAAATTAAGTCATCTTGTTTTCTATTACAGTATTTTTATTTGTAGCCAGAGGTAGGAGTTTTCAGAAACATTTTGGTACAAATTTTTATAAGTATCATCATTTACCCGTGTGTCATACTTAAAGTTATTTTGAAAAATGATACAATTAGATGTTATGCTTCTTTTGTCCTTTAAGCCATTGTTGGAAGATGCCACCACTAGCCACGGTAGTTATATTTGCAAAGCCCAAAAGGTTCAGTGTCAGGTTAGCAAAAGTGAGTGTGAAGTGCAGAGAAGTCAAAAATGTCCTCAGCTACACCTATCATTTTAGTCAATGAACCTGGATTTGGAAACTATTCCAGAAGAGATTTTTTTTATCTAGACTTACAACTCCAGCAGCTGCAGCCAATGATCCAATGTGCACAACCGTTCTGATGACTTTGTACCCTACTGGAACAAAACACCAGAAAACATCAGAATTGCTGCTATTTTGAACACCCTGCTCTGGAGCTGTAAACAGATGCCAACTGGCTCGCTGCCAGATATTTTAAAGGATGATTACTCCATGAGTTAATTATTTGCTGGGAACTTAATCTCAGTCTTACAGATATGTTAGCACCCATTGTTGTTGCTTTGACCTCTCTAGATCAGCTATCTAGTTTCTACCGTGTCATGCAAACCAAGTTGGGAGGAGTGTTGATGTGCTGGAGGGTAGAAAGGCTGTCCAGAGTGATCTGGGCAGGCTGGATGGATGGGCTGAGGTTTGAGATTCAACAAGACTGAGTTCTGGGTCCTGCTGGAGAAAGCACTAATGGCAGGAACACCCAAAATCTGAATTTAAAAAATAACTAAAATTCACTTATGAGCTGCATCACCAGAAGCAATCTAGGCAGCTATTGTTAAAAGGTAAGCAGTCACTTAATGTAATGATCGGTTACTTGAAATCCTGGAGTTGATTGTAGCAAGTGAGGAACATGATAATCATCTGTTAACTCTTTTTATTTGTATTTCTTTTGTAGTAAATTCTTTTTGCAAATTCTTCAGTTTTGCTGTTGGTAGTAAAGTGGCTTAGAAGGTGGCTTTTTGATGACAGAAGAGTGTTTTTAGGAAAATGCCAAGCTAAGGATGTTGATTTAGATATTTTGTAGCTGTCGGTTTGTTTGCAGACAGTCCTCTTCTGGGGAGGAGTCCTGAGGCATTTCCCAGAAAATGATAACTTTTCTCTAAGACATTTGGAGGCACTTTCTGAATATACAGGAGAGGATCTTCTTGTTACGTAATTCCAGAGGTGGCAAAAACTTCCTGGAGCACATTGTATATCAATCGCATTGAATCCTTTTCTCAAAAGTAATGTCTAGACAGACTTAAATTTCTACCTAGCTCTATTGCTTTTACACTATTTTAAGTTATGCAAAACATTTCAGTTAAGTTTACAGAGTTCCTCTAAAATGTCAGACATAGTATCAACGCAGAATGACCATAAAAGAGACAGCGGAAAAAAACAACTGACATATCATTTGGTTTCTTAGAGTTACAGACTACTACTGCTTTTTTAAGGACATGGTGTCTTCGTGAGCCTGGCCTGTGCCTGTTTTTTTCCCCGAGAGAAATGTTTTTGTTAAGAGTAGGATTTGATTTTGCTTAAATGCTTCTCCATTGAAAGTTTTAAATTAATACTGCAAACTCTAATATAAAAGTCTTGCTATGATTTTTATTTTTAAAGAAGGAGTTATTCTTGTTTATATGTTTCTAAGAGATGCAATTCAGCTTCAGTTACACTTTCTGCGAAACAGTGCGTGTTCTTGTGTCGACAGTGCGTTAATAGGCCTCTTACATTAAATAAGGTTGAAACTGTTCACTAACAATACTGCCTTAACAGATGTAGATACTACAGTAACAGAAAAATCACAAGCAAAGTATTATAATTTAGAGTAAAAGCATATTCTGAATAATGTTTTTATATTTGTGGATACAGCAATTTAAAAAGTCCACAGTGAAAAGTAACTCAAATTGTACTGCAGTTGACGAATACTAAAAGAAACCCCTGATTAAAAGTCAGTGGCACATACTGATTTCTTCAGATCTGTTTTAGTTCTCACTAAAGACCCACCATGAGATGAACAACATGGTATTGTTGCTACTATTAGTGAGGAAAAATCATGTAATCATTATTTAAACTTTAGCAGACTCCATGGATGACTGCATAAAATCCAAGCAAAGGGGTTGCCCTTCATGCAAGGGCTCTAACTACCAAGTCTAGTGACATTTGAATAAAAATCTTGCAACCCATGTCACCTTTTTAAAGGTGTGGCATGTTGCAGGCTATCAGAATTACTGATTAAAAAGCAGATTTTTATCTCTTGTCTCACATCTCCCCAGCACTAGAGAGGTGAGCAAAGCTGAGCAGGAGGGAACTGTGTTAGAGAGGAACTTGCTGTTTTCAGTATGTCTGTGCTATAAAGCAGTGTCTTTTTTTAATATCTTTGCTTTGTGGATTGTGATGATGTTATCACATAATAGATAACATGAATCCATTCTGTCTGAGGAGAGCATTTCATGCTGAATCTGTTCGTAGTACAGTAGAAATTGTGTCCTTAGTCTTTTGTGCTTTACCCAATATCACACTATTTTTGCATATTTTTTTAATTCTGGTTTCGAAGCAGGCTGGATTTTTTAATGGAGAAGTCATCTGTGGTTTGTTGTTAATATTCTTCTGGTGTATACACTGTTTGAGGCATCTGCCAGGAGGATGTTTCTTGTCAGTGATAACTGTGTAGTACTGGTAAAAGTGGATGAACGTGGGCCTGTGTCACTTCGCATTAAAATCAGTGGAACAGTTCCCATTGACTTCAGTGGGAATTGGATTGCCCTTCTCAGGTGGAATCACGTTTTCATTTGTTGTCTTATTAAAACAAGAATAGTGCCTCATAAACAGCCTGAATGAGGGAGAGGCAAGTATTGAAGAGACTTATGCAAAGTACAAGAGACTTAATATTCTTTAATTTCTTTTTAACCATTGTATTTGTTAATAGCACATCTTGGAGTTTAATTCACTGCAAGACAAAACAGGGAAGGAGTACTGTCATCTGGCTTGTGTGTCTGCAAGGAATGTGTGTTTATGGTTTGGGAGAAAAACTGTTTACTTTTTTGCTTGTCATTTCACAAACAATATTCTGATGTCTTACAAGCCAGAATGAGCCTGTTGACCTAACAAATGGATAAATAATTTCCTGGAGCAGAAAACTGCTTTTCTAGAGTCACTCTGGGACACTGACTCTGCAACAGGAACAACTAAGCAGGCTTCAGAGAGTCAGTAAAACTATCAGAAGAAGCCAAATTGTTTCAACTGTCCTTTCCCTTTTTTTATGGTAGTGTTTTAACATGGGAGCTCTCCAAGGCGACTCGCGTCTGTTGTGATGGCCGTGAATGCATGTAAATGCCTCACTGTACAAAGTAATCTTGTATCTTTTTCTTCTTAGCAATTTATAAACTATTACCTATCTGTTTCCACCTTTCAGATCCTCACAGCAGAGTGTGCCTTACCTCAGCTGATCAGGATGACCCCCTTAGCTCTTACATCAATGCTAACTACATCAGGGTAAGAGCTCAATAGTCCGATGTGTCTGCCTAGCCTGTATCAGCCACTGTTAATGTCAACAGAATTGCAACATCTACTGGCTTTTAAAGGCATCCTACCTGAACTGGCTGCTCTTCTGCTTATATTAACTGAAAACCAAATGTCAAAAGTGCGGCTGTACAGGGTCAGACCAGACAAAGACACACTTCTGCACTTCTGGATGCAAGTTGCTTGTCAGCTGGCCTGACCAACACACTGGATAATAAGCCTGAATAAGACTCTTGACCAGAGTCACCTCAAGGCTGTTGGACACCTATTGCTGGAATTACACGAGCCCATATTGTGCCTTTGTTCTATGGATGCATGTGCAGGAGGGAGACAGAGGGGAAGAAGTGATGCTGTGGAGTCACTATTGCAGCCAGTGGTAACTCTCTGTTTTAAAGCCTGAACCTTCAAGGTTGTGGTGGTCATCTGTGTTAAAGTTAATCTCTTCTTGTTTTCTTGGCAGGGCTATGGAGGAGAGGAAAAGGTATATATTGCTACTCAGGGACCGATAGTTAATACTGTCAGTGATTTCTGGAGAATGGTGTGGCAGGAGCGTTCTCCCATCATTGTAATGATTACTAATATAGAAGAGATGAATGAGGTAATGGTGTTTCATATAGTCTGTATTTTTGTCTGTATTCTAGCAGAGATTTTCAGCATAAATGCTAAGCCAGCAAACAGCCAGTGTGAAATTTTTTGGGCTCAGAAGATGTGGGCTTCTCTTTCAGTTCAGTTTACTGTAAGTCTTGTTTTGCTGTCTGACTTAGCCTGCTGCTGGTTTTGCCATTTTTCCTTTCCCAGCTGACCTGAAACCTCTCCAAACCCAGCTCTGTCTGGAGACACTCTTTCAAGTTCTCTTGAAAGGAATCAAAAACAATAGTATCCCATAACTACTAAGGTTGAATATCTGTAATCAACAGAGTTGGTGCTGCTTTATCTTGCATTTATTATGCTTCAGTGTCTAAATCTACATTTCATTGAGGCTGTGCCTGACTTTCGGAAGATGTTAGTTACAATAAACAACTATGGCAGACTTGGATATGGAGGACATTTTCTGGAATGCATCTAGGAAATACTTTTGAAATATTGAAATTAAGATGCTGAAATTTTCTATTCACCACCTGTTTGAGCAATTAAACTGTCATGGGGTTTCTGCTAATCCACCTGATAGGATTTTTATTAACAGTTTAAAATACTGCTGCCCTCCATCTGTTCATTACTTAGCTGCTGAAATATTTGCCCTGTAGCAGACTTGCAAGAACTATGTTGCTGGGCTTCAGTTCGCAGACAGGTATCTGAGCTTAGGTCTGCCTTTATTGGCAGTGTAAAATGTGAAAAAGTTGTCTATGTATGTGTTAGGCTCTGCATCCCCCCTCACCACTGGCAGCAAGGTATAGTGGAGAGATCCAAATAGTGTTTCTTAAGCTGCAGGAGCAGTATTTGTCAAAGCTTGTCCCTGAGAACCCATTACTAACTTAGGTGAGAGAATCTCTTTTGGAGAAGAGGCTTTAGACACTTAGCAACCCAGGAGTGCAGGCATACCTCCGTCATACACAGAGTTATAATGGCTTAATTGCTAGCTGGAAGCTTAGTGCCCACTATTATGCGTGTGCACAGACCTTTAGCTTTCCCCAGTTGTGAAGTAAATCAATTTAACCTTGGATTTTAGTGAAAAAAGACATGAACAAGACAAACAGAATTACCATGTTTTGCAAGTTAAAAATGGTTGGTTATTACAGCTGGCTGATTGGACAATACCATCAAGGCATTGCTGGTGCGAAGTGCGCTATGCTGCTGATCCTAATGTTTTGTTTGCACTAACATTTTAAACTCTCATCTGCCTCCATCTGGGAGGCAGTGCTGAATAACTTGCTTGTTGATTGGAGTTGCCAGTTTATGGCAAATGAGATGTTAAAATCTTATGACACAGTGTACCAGAATCACTTAAAGACTTTGAGGTTTAAAGAAGATGATGCAGAGGAAATATTGGTCTTGAACGACATATCTGGTGATAAGTTCTTTCACTGTAGTTTGCATAGCAAGATTATATAAGAGTGAAGTAACCTTTATAACTGAATTTCCTCTTATCAACAGTGACCAAGTATTTCACGCATCATATCAGTCTTGGAAAGCCATGCACTGCAGTGCTGAGGTACTGTATAACTGGGGCTTGCTGCAGCCTGTATGTCATAAGAGAGCTGATGAGTCTTTTCTGACACCTTTTGTATTGGAAATTAAATGGTGTCAGGAATCTCAGCCATAAATATAGGTTAAGTCCTTTCAGGTGAATGCCTCCTACATTAATTCCCTTTCTTCTGTAATACATATATTAATATATGAATAACAGGACTCAGAAATACGTAGATTCAAAACCAAAACCTTTGTTCGGCAGTGATGCTAGTAACAGAGGTTTTGTATTCCTCCTTGGTGCAGTGACTTTCTAATGTGAATGTTAAAAGCTCTGTATCTCAGCCCTCTGTCACACTGAATCTGAACTGACAGACAGCCCACAGAAATGAGTGGGCAATCTTACTCCACTCCTTTAAGCAGAGCAATGTGTGTGCTATTGATAGCTGCTACTGCTCTTGACAATTTTTATAATGGATTCTGTACTTTAAGAGGAAAGGAAGAAAAAAAAATGCAATCTGCATAAATAATTGCACAGACACAGTGGGCCACATTCCCAGTGGGTTATTAACTGATGCGCTATGCAGATGGAACAACACTGGTTGTCCCACACAAAAATTTTGACTCAGTAACTTTGCAAGATACTTTTCTGCTGTTAGTCTTTCTCCTGAAGTTAAACTATTTTTGGTGAGGGAGAGCAAAACAATTTAACTTGCTTCTTTCAAGACTGTGTACAACTGTGTAAGAGAGAAAGTTTACAAGCATCATCTTTAATTGGGTTTGTCCAATAGCAGATTCTTAATCTCCTGTGATAACGAGATTGCTTCTTCCGATAGCACTGGGGGGAGCCTTTTTCTCAGATCCTACCTTGTTCATGTCATTCCTTGTCCATGAACTAGTTCATGCATCGCAGTGAAGTGCTTGTCTTTTCTTTTGCACGTTGATTAGTTTAAAGAGAAACTGCATACCAAAAACCACCGTCTTTTTCAGTCTTCCTTCTGGGGTAGGCGTGCTTACAAATTCTCACCTACTCAGTACCACAATGCAGATTTGCAAGTGGACTATAGTTTCTCCTTCTCGATTGTCAGGTTGTGCTGGCTGCATCTCTGACTGTTTCTTGGCAAAACCAAATGTAGTAGTCTAAGATCTCACAGCTATTGCTTCCTTTTAGTTCCTTAGCTCTGAAAGATTCTCAGTGTCTATTTAAAGTGGATTTTAGTACGTAATCTGATCCCCACTCATGTTCTTTTGTACAAAAACCTATGCAAATGATTATCTTATAAAGGGTCGATGCTCTCTGAATATAAAAAATAGAAAATAGTGTTTTGTGTTTCCTTATCAGTGTATGCATACCACAGAAATATTGGTAACCCATGTATATTATACTAATCATTATTATCTTAATCTAAAAACACAGGCACAGGGCCACTGGATTTTCTAATGAACCTTCAAAATGCACATTAGTGGCATAAAGATAAATAAGGATGTGTGTATTTAGAGCATTAGTTAGTCATTACTTGATTTGTGCATTTTTAATCATGCAATCAGGCTATTATGAATGCAGCAAAAATCACCTGAAATGTGGTCTCTATTTAGAAAGTGAAAACTTGTACTTATTATAGAAACAATGTTCATTCATATTCATCATGCATGTGTTATATCCAATTTCAGAGGAGTAAAAATGAACCTCCCTTGATATCTGCTTAACTAGATTTTATATTGCACACAGAAATGCACAGAATATTGGCCAGAGGACCAGGTCACCTATGAAGGAATAGAAATCACAGTTAACAGAGTCATACAAGCAGACGACTACCGTTTACGGCTCATCACACTAAAGGTAATTATTCCAATGTTCTTATGGTAATTTAGCTGTCTAAACACTAAAATGGAGATGTCTATGGAGAGTTGTGTAGAAATCTTCTGCATAGTGTAGTAGTACAAATACTATTCATTACTGAAGTCACTATAGCTTTGCCCAGTTTCCCAGCCTACAAAAACTCCAGTACAATAAGCAGGCAGAGATTTAGACTGCATATGTACAGTCTGAAAGCTACTAGGCCAACTGTAGTAGCATGGGATTTACTCAATAGAAGAAACCAGTGACTCATTCTGTGCCCACGTCTTCTGTGTTGACTGGTCATTTAGAGTGGCACATTCTCACGGATGGCTTCTTACCAGCCTTTGCAGGTCAGACAGCAGCTGTGGAGTAACCCACTAGACTCCGTTCTGTAGAATTCAAAGGCTTGTTTATTCTTTGGGCTGTGGCCTTAGACAAAGGGTTACTGGTTACTAACAGGGTACTCTTACCTGCATGGCATCTTACAGATTCTGTAGTATGGAGAGACCCCTATTAAATACTTAGGTTGTGCTTCTTGTCTTTTTATGATCGTTATTAGAATGTTGTCAGGCTGCTGGCTACCCACCAGCTGTTTATACCCGAGATGACTTGTGCTGCTAACAAGAAGTGGGAGAGTTGAGAACTGAGCAAGAGGCTTTTTAGTTTTGCTTACCTGTTTTCAGTGTGTCTCAGAAATGGGACTACTGGTCTGTTTAGCACTTGTCAGTGGTGTGGTAGCACTGCTTCTGTTCACCATGGCTGATCCCCTTTTAGTAGGTACCATGTTAATTGATTCTTTGAGTGACTGGGTTGACTAAACTTTGAAGATGCTTTAAGCACTTATGCCACTCCAAGACACTAAAACTGTTGGTGATGTTTAAAGACATTTTCGCCAGAGCATTCTCTTATATTTCTAAGCATTTAGTATCTTTCTAACTAACTGTGTACGTAGTTTTACATACCAGTAACAGTTCTGTCATCTTGTGGATGGAGAGTTTAAGCACAGGTTTAATTTTTCAAGTACTTAGATGCTACTTAGTCTAAAATACCCGAGTACTGTTTTACAACTCTTTTCATTGTTGGGTTCGAAAATCTTGAGCTATGTGATTTAATGAGAACGGTCTATTTACATAAACTTTATACATCTTTCATCTGCCAGATCTACCCCTGACCTCAGTATAACACCACAATTTCATTCCAAGCTGAAAAAACTCTCCTTTTATACCACCAGTTTCAAGTTTCTTCAGCCATATGCTAATAGACAGAAAGCCAGCATATGAAATCCCATGTCTGGATTGTGAGTGTGGAAAGTCTGTCACTCATGCTTTTGGCAAAAGCAGCAAGGAGAAAATCACGCTCCCTGACAAGTGGGAAGTAAAGAATATTTACAAGTATGTTGCAGACTCACAGAGGTCTTAAATACGATTTATCCAAAACACTATGGTAGCAGAAGTAATATACAGATAACTTCTGCTGGAATGCTGAGGTCTAATGGAACCGGTCACTTTTTAGTTATAGATACAAAAAATCTCAATAAAAAAGCTACACTCTCTGCCAGAAGAGTTTTTCATAACTGTTTTAAATTGTTAAATACAGCATCTTAATATTAGTGGATATTGCAAATTTTTTTTTCAGCTTGACATAAACTTTAGTGACTTAAGTTGATATGTTCTTCCTCGCCCCTGTCCCCAAAAAAAGGCTTTTGCCCTCTGTATTTCTGGAAGGGAATGTTATTCTCACCCTGGGGAAGGGTCACTTAAATTCTTCCTAGGAAGGTAATAGCCAGTTCCATTTTCAGATGGGAATTGCAAGGGAATGACTTTTAATACCAATATTGCAGTAGCATATCCAAAAACCAATCTCACTTTCACAGGTGTTGCACAAAACAAACAGTCCTGAAGAGCTTATATACAACAGTTCAAGCACAATAAGCCGTACTGCCTTCTCACAAGCATCTTTCACGCTTGTAAATGCCCCTGTACAATGTTTTCTTCCAACAGCAACCTCTCAGTGTTTTCCTAAATTCTCTTGTCCTTGCTCAGTTCTTGCTTATGTGAAGCTCTCCATGTTGAGAAGGAGCTTCAGAATTTAGTCATATTAATATATCTTTTTCTGTACATATAACTGTGGATCACACAGGGGTAAAAATCCCTAATAACCAGCAAACTGAAAGCCAGGTTATTTGTCAGGGCTGGTGTATCCAGTATGTTCACTAACAGGAAAAAAAAAAAATAGCTAGGGTAGCAGAGTACAGCAAAGTCATAAGGAAAGAAGTTTGGGTACCACACATTTTCTCAATCATAGCCAAAAAAGACAAGTGCTTTCGTATCACAAGTGATATGAAAGCCTTTATGGGACATAGACATCTCCAAGATGTGGTTCCTTCCCTACTCAAATGACTCGATAATTTTGATTATTTTCTTTGAGCTCCTCCCAGTTTGTTTTTCAGTTGAGCAATACTTTTGTTTTCAGTACTAGTGGGGCAGTCTCTTTCCCCAAACGTCAGGAGGTGAACTGCTGAGTTCTAGAGCTGAAATAAAGATTCCACTTGTTAGGTTACCATTGCCAAGAGCTGTACATTTGTCATTTAATAGCAATTGCAGAGTAGTGGCTCAAGGCCATATGTGTGTTAAACTAGGGACGCCATGAACCAACTCCTGTTTTCCCTTAAACTGGAGTGGTCAGACATGCGTGATACCACCACCAGCAATGTGTGATTACTGCATGTGATACAGGAAGTCAGGGTTCTCTAAGCAGAAGCGTAACGTGGTAACAGACAAAACTAGAGACATCCTGAGTTCATCTTTAGAACTTTGGCTGTATTCTGTTTCTGTCAAATGTGTGACTTTAGTGACTCATGTTTTTCTTCAGATGACTTATCTTTTACTTTTCTCCAGTATTATTGACAATGTTTTTATTATAATTTTTCACAACCCACTTAAGAATTCAGTGTTTGTACCTTCTGTGGCTCACACATAGTCACATGTTCAAAAGCAACTGTGTATGTTCATGTTTCAGAGCAGTGCTGAAATTTGATGGGATTTACTGCAGTGAGCTCAAGTAGTATTTGCAACAACTATTTATGTTCTTTTAACCAGAATTCCTTCTCACTAGGGTGAATAACCCTAAGGCCAGGCTCTGTGCTACAAGAGTAAATCTCCCTTTTCCTAAGCTAAGCTAAATATACCTTTAAGGTTCCTAATAACTGTGCTTCATTTGAGCACTTTAAACCCAGTGTAAGCTGGAACAGCAACTAAATGAAGCCCAGCCTCCCTTTGTCCAGCTCTCTTGTGCCACCTCCTGTGTGCCCGTACAAGCCTTTTTTGTGATTGTGTGGTAAGCTGAAGGGGGAAACTGATCTATCTATCTGAAAATTAATCCAGCATGAGAAAGAAAAAAGATTTAACTACATTACTTCCTCAGTCTAGTTCCCTGTGAAGCTATGCAAAAGCTTTTTCAACTGAAGACAAGGATGAGAAGTGTCACAACCACAGAGCCTTCTAACATCCAGCAACTGACAAGTCATTGGAACTTAGGAGTATAGATGACAGAAACTATTTCCAGTTTTTTGTACCTGGCTCTTTAGAAAGAGACAAATGGTTCTGTTTTTCCCTCCGTTCTTGAACTCAGCCAGCCATGTGGTTAAGGGAAGGTTGTGAAAGCTAACACTTGTGTTCCTGGACCTTTTGAAGACATTAGCCCTATGCCAGCTGGCTTATGTAATGGCTGAAAGGGTAAAGCTGGTTTCCTGAGCTCCATGTTACTATGTGCACCTTTAGAAATCAGACAGAAGGATGTCACTTGGAACACACAAAATCAGAAGCACACAGTGCTACTTGGCACTCGGAAAAAGTAACAGCACAGTTGCTGTATTCATAGCCATGCTGAGACATAGAGAGGATTGGAATTCATGTCTCTCAAAAAGACATGGACTGCAGCTAGATACAATTCCTACCTTCCGTGGCATCTCTGAATTTCTTACCATGCCTAAGAGAAGAGTAGAATTGACAGGAAACTGATACGAGTCTGTCTGTCAGAAAAAACAGGAAAAAAGCTCCCATCTCTCTCCCTCATCTATCTATCTATGTATCTATCTATCTGAGACAGAGATATAGCTCCTGGCTCTGTCTGTCAAACACATTATAAAAGCAATTATGTCACCAGCATAGCTCTGGCTTTGCTGAATGAATCTGTCAAGAGGGAACACTTTGCCTGGAGTGTTTTGCACACAGCTCTTGGCACTAAAAGAGCAGCGTACTTGGAGGAGGGGAGTGAGGGGGTATTATTTTCTTTCAGGCAGTTTACTGAAGTGCAGACGTGATATTTAAAATCCAGATTTCCGTGTTGTGTGGCTTGCCAATTGCATCTCCTGTTCCCTTTAGTGTTGATTTGCTCATCTCATTCTTAAAGGGAGGGCCAGGTTTCAGTATCAATTTACAGCCAGAAGTTCTTTTAAAAGTGTGGTGTTTGTCTTAAATGGATTGCAGAAAGGAGAAGAAGTCAGAAACCTGAAACATTACTGGTACACGTCTTGGCCAGACCAGAAGACACCAGATCAAGCCCCCCCTCTGTTACAGCTAGTACTGGAGGTGGAAGAGGCAATGCAGAGTGCAGAAGAGAAGAATGCCCCAGTGATTGTTCACTGCAGGTAAATATGTGTTGTATCAGACTTCTAAGGGCTTCTTCCCATACAGTGGCAAAGTGCAGATACTGTCATACTGGCCATTGGTCAGAACATAGGGGAGATCTTGTTCAACTTCTGAAAAATGCTTGGAACTTCTAACATTTAATGACAATATTTTTCTATTACTAAATGTTGCATCCAGATACAGAGCTGAACACAGAAGCTGGTACTGGCTCAAAGTAAGAACAGTTTCATTTTATTTGCCTAACCAGTAATACGTGCCTTTAATGAACTTGAAAGGGTCAGGTTACCAAAGATTAATGCACTGTGAGTGAAACTGAGTAGGAAGACATGTGCAAGCAGAAAAACAAGAATGTTCAACTTTAAGCCTCAAAACCCCCTGTAGATTCCTTCTTTGGTTTTAAGAAATCCTTATTAGGCCAAAGACAACAATTTAAGTGCAATACATAAAACAAATTAAACAGCAGTAAAGCTGATTGCAGCAAGTACTAATCAACAGACAGGAAATGTATGCAATTGATAGTAAAACTGAAATATCTGAAAAACCCCTGGCAAAGATGAAAACTTCTTATATGGAAGAAGCAAAATCTTACAGTGGTTTGAAGGCTAATGAGAATATTGTAATTATCAATCACAAAGCAGAAAAAATAGATGAAGACAGATACTTCTGTCTTCCGGAAGAAGTAGGGTGATGTGCTTACCACTTGGAGGCACGATGAAGTATGCTCTTTTGTACTGCTAACTAGGGAATGTGTTAAGCAACAACTGCTAACAGTTATAAAATCAGCTATACTGGATGATTTTCACCTAGGAGTGTTTAAAAAAAATGATCCACAGGCTCTAAAGCATTAAACTTTAGTATAGCTGAGTTCTAGTTCTTGGAAAATTGCAGAAGTTCCAGAGGTCTATAAGCAAGTCCTGTTTTGCCAGTGTTTAGAGAAGTTAAACGTGATTGCTTGAAAACTACAAGTCAATTCTCGAAACAATTATTCCAGGTAAATAGCAGAAAGCCTCATGATGCAGTAATCTTGCCACAGTAATCTTTCATAATTTCCATAAAACACATTTTGACAAATTGATCTTTGGGATTTTTGTAAGGAATTTTACCTGATTTTGCATAACAGCTTCTAGGAAATGGTGAATGGTTGCAATCCAGAAGCGGTAGTAAATGAGGTATTATCATACAATGGGAATGTTTTTAAAGAGACTCTTGGCAGGAATGGTTGGTAGCCTTGTGTCATCAAAGATCTATAAGCTAATACAGAGTAATCGCTAGTAAAAAGGTTGTATGATGCCCCATGTCCAGTTTTTCTGCCTGTGTCTTTGAACGGATTTTAACAAATCGGGGACAGTTCAGAAAAAAATAACAAATGGTTTGTAAGAAGGTCCCCTTTGCCCTTGGAAATCTGTGACTCTCTAAGAGCTTCTTGAAGTGTTATGGTATTTGCTATAGGTAAACCTTCTGGTCATCATGTCACTCTTGCTTTGCGTACTTGTTTTGTCCTCTTGTATAGTGTCATCCCCATGACATGGTAATACTTGGGGGGAAATGGGGCGTTTTTATTTGAAATAGCTACTAAGGGACATGGTGATAGGATTATGAAGTGTTTTATGTGATAACTGTAGACCAGAACCCTTTCAGGTTATTCTCAGTTGCAATCATTGTATCTGAAGGAGTTTAATATATTGTCTCTATTTGAGAGTGGTGTATGCAGCAAGCTGTTTGCCAAGGCCTGTGTTACATTGTAGCTCCTTTGGCGTTTGTGGGAGGTGCTCAGTAGAATACGATCACTGTGATTTTGGCCTTCAGTGATGTAAAATAGCACATCTTTAAGAAAAAATAGATACAAGCCTAATCATGAAGCTATTAGAGTCACAGAATCGTTTGGGTTGGAAGGACCCTTAAACTTCATCTAGTCCAACCCTCCTGCAGTGAGCAGGGACAGCTTCCACTAGATCAGGTTGCTCAGAGCTCTGTCCAACCTGACCTTGAATATTTCCAGGGATGGGCCATCCACCACCTCTCGGCAACCTGTTCCGGTGTTTCACCACTTTCATCATGAAACATTTCTTCCTTATATCCACTCTGAATCTCTCTTTCAGTTTAAAACCATTACCCCTTGTCTTATTGCAACAGGCCCTACAAAAACGTCTGTCCCCGTCTTTCTTACAAGCCCCCTTTTAAGTATAGAAAGGCCACAGTAAGGTCTCCCTGGAGCCTTCTCTTCTCCAGACTAAACAACCCCAAATCTCTCAGCCTGTCCTCATAGCAGAGGTGTTACATCCCTCTGATCGTTTTTGTGACCCTATTCTTAAACGCAGCTTCATGTTAAAGGCAGGCTAGCAGTCCTGTTAATTTCCTGTGGATAAGGCACCACTCTTGAGCAGTCTTGGAGAGATTATGACTGTCTCAGCCACTGAGATCTGCACCTTGTCCTGGAACAAGTGCTGTCTCAGTGCTGTTTGCTTTATCTAAAAGTGGGCATTCTTGTTCCCTCCATTTGCGAAACACTGAGGTCTCTGCGTGGGAAAGAGTATACAAGAGCTCTGTACTGTGGCCTGTTTGGTTATGGCATAAATCGGAAGACAAAGGGGCTTTTTTTTTTTTTTAAACCATTGATGCCCATCTGTATGCAGCAAAAACTCCTGAAACCCTGAAATATTTGAAGTATTGATGAACAAGCTAGATATAGTAAAGAAAACAGAAGTTAGGGCATGAGGTACAGAGAGTTTCAGGGACAAAAAATTTAAGTCAGGTATGTACTTCCATCACAATTATTTGAAGACTGAGATGAGTTCTTAGTGAGGAAGATCATCCTCCAGACTTCTATTGAACTGCCTTGATCATTCTGTAATAGAAGTTAAAACCGTTCCAGTGTATCTGTTTCCCTAATGAGCTTAAACGCAGAGTGGAAAACCTGGCTATTCAGTCAAAGAAATAGTATTACGATTTTGCAAGGAGAAGCTAACTGCAGACTCCATTGTTGTTTGTACATTTGTTGCCACTGGTTTTGTATTATGAATTTAGCACAATTTAAATAGAAGCAGGATTTCTTGCAGTTGTGTCAAGTAATTATTCTTGAGGATGCTCGCTTAATTATTTAACACATAAGAAGGGCTGTAAGCTTTTGCTGCTGGCTTTTTATTAGGTGATAAGAAGAATTCACAGCTTTGATAGCACTGTGCCTTTGAGAATAAAATCAATTGTGGTCATTAAGCAAGGACTCAATCAGATACAAAGGTGTTCAGGGAAGACAAAGAAATTTCTTTAATAGTGAATTTGTTGTATCCTGCACTAATTCAGAGAATTAAGTAGATTGCAGACCTGATCAGTAAATGGCATCACACTTAACCATATTGCTGTTAGCTCTAATTATTTGAGCAAGGGGGTTGGTTTTTGTTTTGGGTTTTTTTTTACTGTAGGTGTGAATGAAAATGGCTTTCAAAGAAGCTGTTAGGATTAAGAATCTCAAAGCAAAGCTTGCCTTCAGAGCAAGGGTTGCCCTCAAACCATGTCTAGCTAAGAAATACTGTTTAACTGCTTATTTCCATTGGTTCAGTGGCAGCAGTTTCAATGACATATCAGGTCAAATGGTACCCAGCAGTCCATTTTTAGCACTGTGTGTGCAATGTTCATCCTTTTGCTGCAAGTAGCTCATGCTTAATTGTGTTGCTGTGTTGAAGTTAGTATCTTTTCCTAGTTATGACTTTCTATTCACAAGCGCTCACCTGGCAAAGGTTGGAGGAAGGAAAGGGATGATGGGGTTTGATTGCTGGTTTAATGGTGCCATTTAATGTGAAAGTTCCAAAGCCATTCTAACGTCTCCACTGCCTCTCTCTGCTTTTCCCTCCCTTAGTGCAGGCATCGGGAGGACTGGCTGCTTTATTGCAACAAGTGTCTGTTGTAAACAGCTGAAGAGCGAGGGCATAGTTGACATATTGCGAACAGCCTGCCAGTTACGGTTAGACAGGTAAGAAAGCCTGTTTCCTTTCCAGAAAAATAAATAATGATAATCTTTCCCTTTACTTAAGGAGAAACAAAGGGGAAGAGGGGAGAAACAAAGGCAAATGGAGGGCGAAGGAGAACATTCCTGGAAGGAAGTTGTCTTGTTCTAAGCAGCTCTAACTCACAGTCTTTGTCTATCTTATGAGCAGTGAACCTTAATGAACAACCCCAGAACAGAGATTCACAGCTGGCATCAAAACCTGCAGCTGCACAGCTCAGTGTCGCAAGGGATGGCCTTCCACCAGCTGGGGAGCTGGCCCGGTGTTCTTACAGAAGCAAAGGCTCAAAGGTCGCTGTACTTCAGTTCAGAGTCACAGATCAGCACTTTGCTCCCAGGAGGAGTAAAGAAAACTGGCCTTGCATAGTTGGAGCTGTGAGCACTGTTGGGAGGGCATGACTGCTTGGGACTTCGCAGGAGGCGGGGAGAGTATGTACAGTCTGGAATGTTTGCAGACATATGAAATGAGTTGTGAAAATCTCCAGAAATTCAGTGGTTTCCAGTTAAGCGTTTCTTAACACACCACCTTGAGTTTGATTATGAAGTAAACAGACTTGAATTTTGCACCAGAGATGTTATTTTTCCTCTCCCACTGGTTCAAGTGCCATCAAAACATGTCTCATTGCTCTCTCTAATGATAATGATAAATGTAGTCGGGGGAAGAGATGTCACGAAAAACATACCAAAGATTTTTCTGAGGAAAAAAAAGAATCAACCCCACGCTGAACTTTATTTCGGAGGAGAAATTATGCTCTGTGGGAGGCAGAAAATGAAATGCTTGCTGCCCTGCTGAGGCTCTGATAGACAGGGACCTGCAGGGGCTTGGAGGTTTGGCTGTTTCAGTGGATTTCAGGCCAGAAAAGGAAAGGAAAGAGAGAAAAAGAAAACCAGAATAAGAGTAGTGGGTGCTGATTATCTGTGGCCCAGTGAGATGTCTGGCTGGATCTGGAATACCTTGTCTCTGTTACTAATGTTACACAGGAAAATAGCCATGCAAGTGGAAGCTGAAGACACTTGCTTGCACATGTGCTTATAGAATCACAGAATGGTTTGGGTTGGAAGGGATCTTAGAGAACATCCAGTTCCAACCCCCTGCCATGGGCAGGGACACCTCCCACTAGCCCAGGTTGCCCAAAGCCTCATCCAGCCTGGCCTTGAACCCCTCCAGGGATGGGGCATCCACAGCTTCTCTGGGCAACCTGGGCCACTGCCTCACCACCCGAACAGTAGAGAATTTCTTCCTAATATCATGCCATGGAGGAGAGCAAAGCATCTCGCCCTTCCATTCCTACATAACACAGCATGCCGCAAATACAGACACATACCCATACACTAAATAAAAAATCTATTTTAGAAAGGGCAGTTAAAAATACTAACTTTACAGGGAGAGGGGAACAGGTAGGCATTTGCAGAGGCTGGAGAAGGGAGATCACACTTAAAGGATGCCATGGAGGAAAAGGAAGCCTGCAGGGGCCTCTGTAGCTGCCATGCACCTCTCAGGGGTGGGATGGGATAGGAAAAGGCCACTTAAAAGTTGTGGGAGAAAATGTTCAAGATGGAAAGCAGTCAAATTGCCATCCGTGCTACTGAAGAGCACGGTTTCTTCAAGGAGTGAAAAGTAGGGTGCATAGTCGCTTGGAAGTCATGCTGCCATCCACTGTTATTGTCACTAAACCCCCCAAAAAGCTCCATGTGACTTCAGAAGCAGTGTGAGAAAGATGAGACAGTGTCCATGCAGCTATAGGAAGGAAGACCCTCTCTGTGGTTTCTGGCTAGAGAAAACAGGGTGGATGGGAAGGTGGTCACTGGGGCCCTAGGGAAGGAGGGTTGGATGCAGGCCAGAGCAGATGCATAAAAGGAACACACCCCACTGCTTCAGAGCAGTAGAGGATTGATGTTAGCACTGAGAAGTACCTTTGAGGTTGCTGTGGGGTGATGGGGACAAATATTTCTTTCCCTTAATTCCCTTACAGATCACTTGGAAAAATCCTGTGTACTGGGCTTTGCACTAGTGGCCAACAGTTGGTCCTAAAATAATGTAAAGAGAGGAAGTGATCATCGCTGCATCCTCCCCACGGTGCTGAGAGACGTTTGCTGTCCTTTCCCCCAGTGTAACTCAGATTTAAAAGGTTTCTGTGGCAAATAAGAGTGAAAATATGATTTCTCTATTCTGTGCCGAAGCCTGGCCAGCAAGCACATGCCTCGGTGTGCATGTGTGTGGTAGGGGGAGGAAGCCACCACATAGCAGGGAACTAAATAAAAAGGAAGGTAATTTCCTGTGGTCTGAAACTCGATGGCCACCCCAGTGCTTCTGTTGCTACTGCTTCAGGGTGCAGCCTCACTGTTAATGGAATTGCATGGGAAGTAATTGCCAGAGATGACTAACATTCCTCATGTGTCATGGACTGGCATCAATATATTTCAATTCTGTGTGCAGCACGGAAGGACTTAAACACATGAGCCATGATCTTGTATTAAATAGAGCAGATGGGGAGGAGATGCTCAGCTAGGAAATAGTTTGTTTAGAAACACAATTTGTGTATCATAGAATCATACAATGGTTGGGGTCGGAAAGGACCTTAAAGATCAAGTTCCAACCCCCCTGCCATGGGCAGGGACACCCACCTTTGCTTATGGATAAGAGGTTGGAACATGCTTCCCTGCCCTTCCCTGCTCATTAAGTGTGATTTCAAGCAGCTGCTTAACAAAATAACTGCAAGAGGCTGAAGGAGGAAGTTCTCTTGGCCACTCATTTACCCCTTACTGGTATGGTGGCTGTGTAACCCACAGCTGTTAAGCTGGACCACAGAGAAAAGGGCAGTCCCCAGGAGGGTGCTAGCTGTCTGCTATCCATTTGGCTCAGAGGGAGCAACTTTCCATTAATTTCCTCTAGTGAATGTTTCTGAGGGAATGCACCACAGATGCCCATCCTCAGACTGACACAGTCTGGTTGGCTCTGGCCACCGGTGGGTTCCCATGTTTCTCAACACTGCTTGTCATTTCAGCCTCCTTTTGGCACTGCGTTCCCAGGATCTGTGCACCGGCACCAATGCTGGCACAATTCTGCCTACAGCTCCTGTGAATTTGGGCCGTGGGGTTTCAGTATTTTCATAATGGATTATCAAGAGATCGTATCACTGTTGATGAGGTACTCCTAGCAGAATTTTAAGTGTTAGTAAAATCTGTTTAAAATGGACAGCTTTATCCTTGTTCTCTTTGTTCATTTCTGTCTCCCGCTGTAGTACTCGTGTGTTGATTAATATGCTACTTGCAGAAATACACAGGCTAATGATACATGGAAAAGCAAACTTTCTATGCCTGTTTGCATTCCCTCTCAGGTTTGCAGTTTTAAAGAGAACAGCAAAAGCTGAACCAGAACAGATCTATGTGCTGGGAGCCTTTACTGATCAAGGTGTGCATGGCAGTAAATTCAGTTACAAATCTGAGTTGTCTTTTAAGTTCCATTGTCTGTTCCAAAATCCTGCTGGCCATCCCCTAGCTCCCTGGTGACCTTGCCAAAAGCACAGCATGGGATGGCGCGGAGGAAAGAACCCTCATTCCAGAGTAGGAAAGTTGTGTGCTACATCAGTTCCCTGGGCTGGCCTGGACCTCTGTAGGTCTGAAGTCAGTCTCTAGTGCAGCTGTGAAGTCTTGGAAAAGCTGCTTCCCCTCTTTATTCCCCCTGCTCCCATCTATGTGTCTAGAGCTTTGGGGTGGGCCTTGCCTTTCATGGTGTTTGAAACGATGTCTAAATTGGAGTATGGGTCCTTTGGTAATATGAATGTAAATGATTATGGTGTTGCCTTACTGGATGAGGGCCTTTGCCAAGAAAAATGAAGATAAAGCCCATTCCTGTTCTGACTGGCTTATGTTCCTTGGTTAGCAGAGACTTTCAAAATGGAGCTCGAGGTCGGACCGTGAGCTGGTTACAATCAACGGGCACTTTGCACTTATTTCAGGAAGCTTTGGCATAGACCTGTTGTGTGTAATGCAAGCTTCATGTGAGCTGTGGCATTTCCTCACATGTTTGCGTGTAATAAGCCTGCTCTTTCCCTCTCCTTGTTTTTCTTTCCTTTTCAGGGGAGGAATGATCCAGACTTGCGAACAGTATCAATTTGTCCATCACGTCATGAGCTTGTATGGAAAACAGCTTTCTAGAGCAGCAGAAGAATAAGTGTTCGTGATATTCCTAAAGGCTAAAACCAAGAGAACTTTTAACTTCATTCAGATATATTCCAGATGTGATAAGAGACACATGGTAACCTGGCTGTCTTAGCTGGAGGGGAAGATCTGTTCTTTTACTTTGATATTGCTTTTATGCTCTTGTTTGCATTGACATTTAAGAGCTGAGGTACACCTTGTCTTAAACATGTGTGACAGGACATAATCTTCACCAAAAAAGGCTTATTTATACTGTAAATAAGAATACTAGCTTCATTTGTTACAAAACCAAGAAAAAAATAAGAAAAAAATCCACTGTCTTCAGTTTGCTATTTTTAAAAGATCATTGCTAATATATCCAAATACAGTGTGAAACTTTTTGAATTGTCATGCTGAAATGTGCTGTATGTTGACTAAGCTTGAAAGTAACTTTTTTGCCTCTTTCTGGTTGTTTTTACATATAAAATTACCGAATACTGTGTATATCGTAAACCTTCTGAGCCTCTGCATTGAAAGATTCAAGTAGATTCACATTGAAATGATGTTTCACACATCATGTTTCCTGGTTTATTTTTTCTAAAGCAGTCCACCACCAGTGTTACCAGAATTAAGGGGAAAAAAATTTCATTGAGCGTGTCAAATTCTTACCTCCAATTCTTGCCAGCAACATCCTGCAGTATCATGACAGCTGGATGAATCTGAGGTGAACAGTAGAAGTTAATCTAAACAAATATTCTTCATGCTTTACCTTTTCTTTGTCAATATTTTGGCATCTCAGTCTGCAACCAGATTTGGTTTTTGCAAATAGTTTCTCTTTTTACACAGTCAGACCACAATCCACATACAATTTCCCCTGAAATTTGATGTTTGAAATCAGGTGAGTAACTTTTTGAGTTGAATTCATCTTTATTAAAAATGTAATAATAAAATCACTTGTTTTCTATTAATATTAACTTATTTCAAAGCTTTGACAGTGACTGGATGCCCAGTGCTCATTAAAATTAATGTAAGTCCTTTAGGCAGCTTTAAAAAAAAAAAAAAAAAGTCTAAATGTGTTGGCTGCTTTTTGGTAAATTTTCCCTCAAACCAAATTTTCATAATGATTAGCCCATTCTGATCACTACTTGGGGCAGCAGTGTTTCCTTTTCAGTAATACAGGCTGCTGCCCGTGCTTTTCTTTTTAGACCTCAGCCAGGTGTTGAAGACTGTAGTTTGTGTTTAATGCTTAGAGGCAAGCACATGTTTAAGTGCTTTATTGAGCAGAGAAAAATGGAGGTACACAGAACCCTTAACATGAAAGATGAGTGTTTTGTGAATAGAAGCTGTAATGATCTACTAAAAACATTTTTGCTTCTCTTTATTTGTAACAATAACCAAAACCCACTGCTTTTATTAGTGCAGGAGATTCTGAGAATTTACTGCGCTTCCAAATGAGGAGAAGGTAAAGCAGCTCTCAGAACAATAAGGGCTGATCCTGCTCCCACTGAGGTTTTGCCATTGACGTCAGTAGGTGCAGGGTGTAGGGCCTGAAATGTTATGCCTACAACTTCATCACTGTGGGGAAAGTTTCCCAGTATTTCAGTACACATCCTTTGTGTTCATTCTGTGTCCATGAACCTGTAAAAATCCTGTCAGCAGGGTTTGCATGAATGTGTGGACAAAATGTTATCTTTAAACCACTTGATTTTATTGCTGTATTTAAAATATTTCCTTCAGTGAGAAGCTAGCAGGAAGGACTGGCATTCTTTTTAAAAATACTGGTGGTAGTCATTAAATAGAGCAATAAACTTAAGCTTTTGAGCATAACATGACTGTTAGTTTTATGTAAGCCTTGCTAGCTATATTTTCCCTATTGCTACTGATTCTTTCAAAGGGGTAACACTATTCCATCTAAGGACTCCTCAGAAATAACAAAACCACCACTGATGTTCTGAATAACATTGTAAGTGGAACTCCCTATAAATGATGTTTTAAGCTGTTCAGTGCCCTTCAGTGTCAAAACTGACTCAGTGAATAAAATTACTTGTTCTGTCATCAGCTTCCTGTGCATCTGCTGGAGAATATTTGTTGGTGGTTGGTAGGAGTGTGCATTTAGGAGCGAAGTTGAATGTAAAAGTTGCCTCCTGTACAAGCAGACTTTCTAGAGGACAGTTGCTTTATGACAAATAAGCTATAAAGAGCTTTAAGATACCGACTTTGAGGTCCATGTGCCAATCCTCAGCAGGTATTAGTTGGCAGTGCTCCACTGACTTGAGTAGAAGTGAATGATTTATACTGATGAAGGAGATCTCTCCTGCTGTCCACTCCCATTCTGCGTGTGTGGAATGTCCCGAGAGAGCGGTCACTGATAAAATCAGGCTGCTTTGTGTCAGTGCACTAGCACAAAGCAAATGTCAGCCCAGTTGCACAGTCTGGTAGCGAGGGCTGCTCTGCTGCTGTCTCACACCAGGCAAGAGCATGCCACTTGGTCAAGATCAAAATATTCAAATGCCTCTTGAAATGTTATTTTGTCTAACAGATTTGGAGCTAATCCTCCTATTTACTCTTGGACCTTACTGTAATTAACACTTTTGTCTCTCTGAAGGACCTTGTATCAGCTGTTCTGATCTCTTCTGACAGCAGAGGTGGTCTGAAGAAGTGCTTAGGATTAGGAGAAAGGAGCTCTGGCTATGCAGATGCACTTGAGATGAGAGGGGCTGCTGCTTCTGTAATCAGTAGGTTTGAAACTGAGCTGACAATAGGAACTAAGCTAAGCTATGGGTCTTACTAGACTTCTCTTTCTACTGGGCCATCTTTCTCTATTAAAATTCCTAGTACTTCGTCCCCTCTCTCCAGCTTACAGCCCAGGCCTTTCTGTACCAGAGACTACAGCATTGATACCTACAACACAGTTGTTTCCTGGAGGACTGAATTCCTCTCTCCAGGTAGGTTAGCATATAAACTTGAGATTATTTTATTTAGAACCAGCTGTGATGTCTTCTGTTTCATAAACTTTCACATTTTTTGAACAAGGCAGAGTCTAGCTCAATGCCTGACTTGTTTGCTGGTCGTTTTGTCCTTAGCCATCACACTTAAGCAGAGTTATCCTGTTTGTGTTTCTGTCATGGTAATAGACTAATGACACACTCTGTCCTTTTGTAGGTACTCTGAGATCAGCAGATATACAGGGTTATGTGAAAACAAAAACTAAGATTGCATTTGAGAGCAAGAGCTGTCACCAGGTAAAGCAAATGTCAGTTACCTAGCGGTCATGTATGGTAGAGTGTCGCATTTACTTGTTAGCTACTTTTGAAAGTCCTGCAGTTCTGGACCTTTCCTCTGTAATAAGTCTATTTTGGAAAATCTTGTTAACCTGTGAATTTGCAGTTGCAAGAAATCTTGAGACTGAAGAGATCAGTAAATGGGACCTTGGTTCCTGTCTCTCCCCTGCTGTCTCTGCAGTGGAGGAACTATGCAGCTTGCACACAGGTGGTCTTAGAAAGTGTATGTCTGTTCACTGTTGAGTTGGCAGGCTTTAGAAACGGACCTGTACTGTTACTTTTCATGTGCTCTTTCCCTGAAACCATTTTAAACAAAGAAATGGAAATTTACAATTTGTTAAAACACTTTTTCTGAGATATGTTGGAGATGACCTTGTTTCTTCTGCCAAGTCTGTAGATGCATATTTGCTGATGTCTGCAAGAGTGACTATCAATTTAGGATAATGTAGGGCAGTTCAGGAGCCCTGCAAGAAAAAAAATACTCCATTCAAAAGCACAGAAGAAATACATGAATGAAAGCAGCGTTTGTAGCTTTGTGTGTAAGGGACAGGCAGTTAAAGAACTTGGTGCTCTGGATAACACAAACGCGAGCATTGATTTCTAATGTCTAAAAGTGAATTTCACGTAGTCACTAAGAGCTGAATTCCTTCTATTACATGCAAGGAAAGGGAAAAGTCTACTCTCCTCTGAGTACTGGTACATATCAGGCTCTAGTACCCGAATACAACAGATGTCACATTCTCATGGCACAGTGTGAAAGTCACAGAAGGGGGTACAATTAACTTCAATGTAGACGATCTCCCCAAGCTTGTGCACCATGGAATCCTCAGCAGGGCAGCAGTGTCACGTTTATTCAGTTGATAGCAAAGACGAATGCAGAGAAAGGCTAAATTATTTACTCAGAATTAAAAGCCATGTTGGCACCAGAACTGGCAATATGGCTCAGAGCATTTAGGAAGATAAAGCTTAAACAGTCTGGCAGAGAACTTGGGCATTGCAGTTCCTGGGCTGTTCTCTGTACTCGACCATGCTACTCAACTTCTGTGTTCCCTGTTGCTTCTTTATCTTTTATCTGCCTGTTGCTGCTTAGGCTTAAAATAGAGTTAAATAAGTCACTCTATTGCTCTAGTTTTAATCCAATATGTTGGTAGGCAGTGTTTTCCAGGGATCATCTCTTCACTTGGAGCTTGCCACTCTTCAGAGGACTCAGCCTCTTCTGCTTACCTTTTGATCTCAATACATCTCAGAATCTGGCAGTACTGTGCATCTTACTGAAGGCATTTCTCCTTTGGGAAATGGTAGTGTTTGTCTGAGTCAAAGTTTTCTTACTATGTCTGACCTTAACTCCCCTAGTCCTGGTAAGCAGCTGCAAGATGTCTGCTTTTCGCTGAAAAGGCAAAGGCAACACTTCCCTCCAGGGATCAGAGGGTTTTCCCTCCCTGCGTAGATATTTTGCTCTTTCTCCTTTGCTTGCTTAGCTTGTTTGCCTCTGAAGTGGACACAGGGAAGACTGTGAGGAATTAAGTCAAGACTAATAAGGCACAACAGAAACCTCCTCTTGTAAATTAGCTTTGACTCCTTTTGTCTTAAAAGAAGGAAAACCAGATGCAATTGGTTTCACTACATCCCCTGTCATCTTTTGGTCTTCAGGCTGTTGTGAGGAGTATGGAGAGCAAACACTTGAGCATCACAAAGGTCAGGGTAATGAAGAGATCATTAGGAGTCACTCCTTCCCTTTCTGAGGCTTATGTCTGTCAGTGTGGCCAGGCTTAGTGATCCAGACTGAAAGATCTTCTTACTTGTATGCATTGGTTCTCCTCCGCAGCAGTATACGTACGTGTGTGTGCATGCACACATGTCCACTCAACGTGCCAAAGTAGCTGGTGTAAGAACAGAAGCACGAGGGAGGATTCAAGAGCACTGGGAAATGAGCATGGAAAGGGACTGCCTCGTTTTTGAGTCAGTTTGGATGGGTGGGAGGAATTGGATTGGGTTGATGTTTTCTTTTTGTTGGGGAAAATGTGACTTCTAGCCCAGATACCAGGTTTTTCTGTATCTAAGTTGGGCTCTTGTTTCTGAATTAGGCTATTGAAGTGGTATGTGAAGGTTGGTTCCTGGATAGATTTATTGGACAAGCAATAAATAACACCTTCTCCACATTACAGCATGAACAATCCCATTTCCACGCCCTTCTGATTTGATAAATGCATCTGTGTTACTAATAACATTAACTTCTAGAGAAGGAGGCACAGAGCCTCCTGTTGTGCTGGAATCCCTCTTTCACCTGTGAACTACAGCATGTGTTTATTTTTGCTGTCTGTATACTATATTTTTTGCTCACTGGAAAAGTTGACAATGTTTCAGCCTCTGAACATTTTTTGTTGTTTTTTATTAACTTTTTACCTTCCTTTTTCTTTCCTAAACTATCAGAAATCATAAAAAATCATCAGGAAAGTTGGTATATTCCCTGGGGGTTTTGCTGTTAATTTTTCTGGAGTTTACCCCTAGAATTATTCCTGTTAGCTTCTGGAAATTGACTACATTTTGATATCCTTTGGTGGTGTGGTTTTTTCATGTTCCTGTGTTTTGCAAAGCATAACCCAGGTGCCTTCTGCATAGGCACTCCTTTTTTGTTTGAATTTAACGTAAATAGAAAATGGATAACAGCAGTCTGTTCCAAACAGAAATCAAATGCAATCAGGTAAGAGAAGCAGTTTATTGCTGCTAGTTCAGCCTTTGTTGCAAGCAAGATATGTAGTTTGTGTCCTTCAGAATGGATAGACCCGTATACACATAAAGCAGCCTCTTGTACCTGCACTGTTGCAGCACGGCTGCTGTTCAGTAAAGTGAAAGAGAGCTAAATACAGGGGCTGAGATCTGTAATTCATTCTCTTGAGAAGCACCTCACTTCTTGGGAATGAAGGCATCCTTCGTATGAGGAAGGGTGACAATCTTAGGCTTATTAAGGACTAGAAGAGAACTGACTGAAGAGTGCCCTCTGTAATGTAACATCATGAATTGATTTTCCAAAGAGCCTATTCCCTGCTTGAACAGAGTGAACTGGCTGGACTTGGAAATGGTGGAAACTGCTGCCTGTATAACTTAAACACAGCCAAAGCCTGGCTGTTTCACTGAGATGTGAAAGGAGCACTGGGGACTGACTCAAACACAAATATTTGTTGAATGTTTAACCGTTTGAAAACTGGACCCACATATTTTGTCTTTAACATGAAAAAAACAAGACTGATAAATTGTTCAATAGAATCATTAAGGTTGGAAAAGACCTCAAGGATCATCAAGTCCAACTGTCAACCCACAACACCTAACTCACTAACCCATATCCCCAAGCACCACATCTACACATTTCTTGAACCCCTCCAGGGATGGTGACTCCACCACGTCCCTGGGCAGCCTGTTCCAATGCCTGAGCACTCTTTCAGTGAAGAAATTTTTTCTAATATCCAGCCTAAACCTCCCCTGGTGCAACTTGAGGCCATTTCCTCTTGTCCAGTCACTTCTTGATTTAGAGAAGAGGCCAGCACCCACCTCACTACAACCTCCTTTCAGACAGCTGTAGAGAGCGACAAGGTCTCTTCTCAGCTTCCTCTTCTCCAGACTGAACCC
The DNA here is from genome assembly GCA_011057875.1 of Pterocles orientalis. Classification (NCBI taxonomy): domain Eukaryota; kingdom Metazoa; phylum Chordata; class Aves; order Pterocliformes; family Pteroclidae; genus Pterocles; species Pterocles orientalis. The sequence continues at coordinate 199,127 of WKFP01013986.1, read as the reverse complement.
CCCCAGCTCCCTCAGCTGCTCCTCGTCAGACCTGTGCTCCAGACCCTTCACCAGCTTCGTTGCCCTTCTCTGGACCTGCTCCAGCACCTCAATGTCCTTCTTGTGGTGAGGGGCCCAAAACTGAACACAGTATTCAAGGTGCTCCATTTTTCATTGCTCATAAGTAATGCAAAGTAAACATCTTTGGGCAGTGGGTTTGAGCTGCAAAATCCATAAACCTAAAACACAAAGACCCAGAGCCTGGGCTGAAAAAACTGGAAGCCACAGTCTCCTAAAGCCTGTCTGTGGACAGGCAAGCAGAGGAGCATCGAGACCTCATTTTCACACTGGAAGTGAAGTCCCAAGCCTGGCATCTCTCCTGCACAGGAGCCCATGGTATATCCTGCAAAGCCATCTGTTTTGATTTGTAAGGTGCTTGCTGGCATGTGCCATTTTTTCCTACCACCCCCTTCCCTGGGGTTCCAATTCAGTTGGTCAGCAATCTCAAGAACACTCAAGGGGAAAAAGAAGGGAAAAGCCTGCCTGGAGTGTGTGCTGGCTCCTGAAGATGTCACCCTGAAGGGGATGAAGAATGGACAAGTGATGGAGAGGTTTCCTAAGTACACCATGAAGGATGAAGGGAGGAGAGCAGAGCTTATCATTAGTGCTGCTGAGTGGAGTGACTCGGGAGATAGCCCAGTGATCGCTACACAGGACAGGGACCCTACTGAGCAGTACAGCAGTGCCAGTGTAACTGTGGAAGGTAAGTGTGAATGGCTCGAGAGAGAAAGAGGAGGAGGAATAGTAGTCTTTACACTGTCCTTCAGTGAACTCTGCAGAGGAGCAGTGCTGCTTTGCTGTAACAGCTAGGAAACTGATGCAAAATAGTGCTGCTCTGCAATCTGTTAATTGTTTAAGGTGGAATAAGCTGTTAGTCTCTGCCCCCTCTTGGTAGCATGAAGGTAATAATTAAGGACTTCCCTTTGCTGTATAAAGTGGTAGAAGCATAAAGCAGTAAATCTGCCGTTTAAGTCCTTGTACCACCTAAACCTAGTTAAGTGTACCTTTTTTATTTTAATCAGGGTTGTCCTAATGAATTCTTTCCTGATTCTTTAAAGTGACCCATGGGACATTTGACTGTAGTCTGCTGAGGACCAGCAGCACAACGTGAGGCTGGTAAATAATTACATTGTCACATTTGTTTTGTGAAGTAATTTTGCAGTAGCATTATCGATGCTGTAAACATAAGTCTATGATCTTTGTAGGAAGACACAAGGCTCCTGAGAGCAGGGAAAAAAAAAGGTTGGAAAGCTTAGCTTCATGTTCTCAGCATAGGCTGGAGAAGAATTTCAAAGTTGGGGTGTAGATTTTAGTGACTCTTAGTATTTGAGGTTACTTCTGTTAGATGTGGACCAGCTTTGAACTATGCGCAGGTGCCTTCCATGAAAAGTGCAGCATTCTAAGACTATTTTAAAATGAACTGCGCAGGAGGATAAAATTATATTAGTGTATCCTTCACAGAGTCAGGAACAAGAATAGTTAGTTGGTAGAATGGTATGAAGGGAACTTCAGAGGCCAAAAGAAGTGCAGCTGTGAGATCAAGCAGATTTTCTCACATGGAAGACTGATCTGCCCTAGCGCCCATTCCTGACAGATGTGAGGCTGGTCTCTTCCTAATAGTCCTACGTTTTCTGTGCCGGATTATACCCCACAGACCCTGTTCAGGTGCGTGGACTTGGGTGGAGGTCACTCTATTATTTATGTTTTGGCCATATATTTCTCATTTTTTCCCAAAACAGACTAGAAGGGAGCAGTTTCCCGATGGCATCCCCCGCCCTGGGCTTTCCAGCTGTGCGCCTGGCAAGTCCATGGCTGGCAGTGGGCAAGGAAGCCCTGGCTCCTGGAGGGTGGGTGGTATGTGAGTGCCCTCTGTGGGCCATGGCCAGGGTGGCCTGGAGGGACAGTGTGGGGCAGGAGCTTTCTGTGACCACTCCTCTGGGACAGACACCACTTCTGTGGCACAGGTAGCCTGGAAAGGCGAGGCTGAGCTGCCTCTGACTCCTGTGCAAACTGGAATTGTAGTCTGGTGCCTTAGTTACAGATTCGTCTTTCCCCACGCGGAGTTCAGGCTCAGATGCGGTACAGGAAGCGTTCAGCTGGTTTGACAGTTCCTCTGGACCAGCTAAGGGTCTGGAGCAGTGCCAAGAGCCTGTGTTCTGCTTCAGCTTTGGGTTCCAGTAGCTGTGTTCCCTCCAGTGAATACCCATAAAGAAGGGCAAAGACTGCTGCTTAAAAACAGCCTTTCTCCATCCCTCTTTTTTCCCTATGATGTCCAGTTCACTAAACTGCTTTTGTCCTGAGAGCCTGTCCATTTTGTTATGAGGTCTCGCTTGCCGGTAAATACCTCTTTGGAGTTTGAAGTGTTCAGTTGACAATCATTCTGCACTGCTTTTCTGTTCACATGCTTCTACTGGGATTTCTTCCAGAGACATCTGCAACCATGAAGAGTATGCATGTGGTGTTCATGCTGGGGATCCTGCCAAGCTCTGTATTGTCCTGAACAATGCAAGTGGAAGGAATATGGCTCAAGGATGGCAAATAGGTAAAACATCCGTGGTATTGTCAGTGTAATGAAAGGCTGCAAAATCCTAGTGGGAAGTTTTCTCTAAATAGCTACTGTGGGACTTGGTCTGGTTTTGATAAAGGACTTTTGACTAAAGACAGACAGTGGACAGATCAGACAAGAACCAATCTAATCTTTACTAGCCTACTGCAGCCTCAGTATTATTAAATTTTGGCTTTTTGAAAATCTTCCTTCCCAGGCTCCTGTAAAGATGGTTTCCCATTTGCTAACCCATTTTCTCAGCCTGTAGACTCACATTCTTTCCCACGAGGTTGTCTTCTCACCACCCACCCTTCTCCCTCTCCCAGTCTCTGATTTTCAGAGTAATCTGTAAATGTATCCGTTACATGCTAATGCATACCCTTCAGTACATGCTGTGTGGCTCCTCTATGCAGAAGCACAGATCACTCTGTCCACCTAACACTGAATTTATTTTGTCCATAGACCACGGAGCATCTTTACCAGTGTAAGAGCTAGAAATCCTGACCACTTAGTCATCTTTGAGCAGAAAATTCTGATCAGAGGATTCAGGGACAGCATCGGAGGTGGTGTTTGTTGCAATGTGCTGCCACATTCTTCTTGTCAGATTACGGACATGAAAGGGATCCAGACAGTGAAGCAGGGAGCCATCCACAAACTCATCATTGAGAGAATAGGAGAGGAGCATGAAGGGACGTAAATATTCAGAGCCAAGGAGGCAGACTGGAGAGAGTTGCCATTGGAGGTAGCCACCCCATCTCTGTACTGCTCTTTACCACATGTATGCAGATGCTTGCAGAATCAGTGCTTCACCAGTTCTCCTTACCTGGACGATTTTACAGGCGTGAGCAAAACCTCTTCTTTCTGTGTTTTTGTTCCCCGAAGGGAGAAAATTGAACAGTCGTACTGGTTGATTTTAAGTGACTAAGCATAGGTTTCTGTGTTTATAAATCAGTGATCAGGAATGTTGGCTAGAGCCTTTACTTCAAACGTTGTTGTCATGAGCAACAAGAAAAACACCTTTTCTGAAATTATATATATAGAAATATATAAATATGTGTATTACTCAGCTCTTGGCAACCAGATGGCGCCAGATGGACATTCAGCCTCACCTGCAGCAGGCAATAAGCCTTTCTGTCTGCTGAACCCAGGCAAGCTGGATAGATACCACTGCCCAGACAGTGGGGCAAACGCAGCAGTAAGGATGCTGTGGCTGCAGCACAGAGTATTTCTCATAACCTGTGTTGCAATGCAAACCCATCCACAGCAAAGCTTTGGTATAGGGAGGGTTGATTTTCCTGCAGTCAAAAATATTTCTGAATGCCTTTTTATGACTCGTAATTTCTAAACATAAGCACTTTGTGACCAATATAAAAGGAAAACCAAATATGTTTGGGAACCTGGCTGTTTTATTGTGTGCGGGACATCCATATCATTTTCCCACATTACTCTGTAACAACTAAGGAAGCATTTTCTTTACAAGCAGTACCTTAAGTTCAATTTCGCTATCTTCATCACAATCATAGATATCCCAGTGTGGCCTTAGGGAGTGACACCACAAAGGATGGCTTCTTGTGCCTTGCAAAACTTAGAAGCTGCCTGGAATCAAATCTCCAGGCTCTAAGGAAGTGAGGAGCTTTGGGGCTTGCTGTTTCACAGAGGTACCTCTTTTTCTTCTGAGCTGAAAAACTACAAGATGTCAGCTGGCTCCCAGTACAAGAAATGGAACTAAATTAACTGAATTAAAACACACTAAAGATTTTGAGTGTCTCTGAAGACTTTCACAAAATACAGGATTCTTTTATTAAAAACATGGAGTGTATGAAGGGCCCAGATTTGGGCCAACTTGTCTGGGAACTCACAGGCACAGGAAAAATGTCAAGCTATATTTGCAGCTGCAACTTTCAGATGTCTTCTGTTCTTTCTAGATTCTCCCGTTACTGAAGAATGAGTCCTCGAGCTTTTTGCTGCACACAGCGTTACTGCAAAGACTAAGTGTACAGCAAGCATCAAGGTGCCTTTCAAGGCAAAGCCAGTGCCCAAAGTCAGGTGCTTCAACGATGATACTGAGGTGACAGAGGAGGAGAAAGTGGTGATGGAGAAAGCCAGCGACTACATTGCAATCAAAACCTGTGCAAGAGAAGACAGCGGAGACATTGTACTGGATCTGGAAAACGACTCTGGCTCGGCTTCTGACAATCTTCTTAGCTCAACTTTGTTAGTAGGTCCTAAATTAATCATTTTATAGCAGGACAATCACTGGTAGATATGTTGGGTTACAGACACTGTAATTCAGACTTTCTTTTTAAAAATCATGCAGTGGAGCAGACTCTTGAGTTATCAAATCGAGTGATTAAAGCCAGTTTAGTTCTTCTGTAATCTACACTGATTTACACTGTGACAGGGTATGACCCTCCAAATAACAACCCTCCATGTCACTGTGGTCAGCTGCTCACACGGCAGACAAACTAAAACCCCCACAGGGGAAAGCAGAGTTCCTGGAACATATGGGAAAGATGTCAAATGAGATGGAAAGCACCCAAAGGCAGTGGAGGAAAGCAGGTCACTCACTTCCTCATTGAGAGGAGGATGGCTGGAGAAAAAAGTGTAGATCAAAGTAGGGGTGGTGGAGAACAACTGCACCACATTTGCTATGGAGATGGTGGAAGAAGGAAAAGCCTACTAATTCAGAATACATGCTGTCAACTCTGAGTGTCTTATCAAGCCCCTGGAAACAGAAGAAATTTTTGCTGGAGAACCTACTAGCCCGTTATTTTTAATGTGGTTTCACAGTCCCACTTCCTGTAATTTTTGTCCTCTTGCTCCTTGCCAGTCCCCAAAAGAACACCGTCTCCTGTGCTTCAGGGGACAAATTCCAGGGACAGATCTTACTTAGAAGCTTCTTTGTGCTTAGGCTGATAGCCAGGATCAAACAAATACCCAGGTCCTTTCACTGCAAGTGGTTTTGGATTCAGGAACTCCTTGACATGGACTGGCCACGAGAGAGGACTGACTAACATGCTGTTCTAGTGTCAGTTGCATAAGCTTAGTGGGATACAGCAGAAATGAAAAGTGGCTTTCTGTGGAAAATAATGTGGGGGAGGAGGGAAGATAATTTAAAAGGGAATGCTTAAAAACATGTTGTTTTGCAGCCAAAAAAAGAAAATATGTCAGCCAGAAACTAACTTGGTTAGAAAATGCTGCTAGACTGTCTTCTGGGAGTTATAGTTCGAGTACGTCTTGTTCCCATTTTTCCTTTATGGACTGGGATCTCCAATGAAAAAGGATTTGCAGTCCCCTTTCCCCAAGACCAGAGTGTATCACAGAAGATACAGTGCAAAAAGTGAGTCAGGCCTATTGAAACATTTCAGAAAGAAAATGACCAAATTGAAGTAATACATATCAGTTCTCATCTAACACTTCTAATTTTTTGTCCAAACTTCCTATAGATTAGGGAGGGCATTTCTGAGTGGCTTTGTAATGCATTGCAGAAAGAGCTAATTTTCAGAATAAATGCAAGAATTGAAATGTTTCAAGATCTGAAATTACAAAGGGAAGCAGATGGTAAAGAAAGAGTCTTTAGAAAAAGGTTGTGTCCATGAATAAACCTTAACATACAAGTTACCCTTCTTGACTTCTTGCTGTAGATACATATGTATATATTTATACACACACGTAACACATATACACAACTTGCAATCAATTAATTCTGATTGTACTGTGCTAATTTGATTTACTTCTGTGTAGACCCCCCCAAGACAGGTGTCTCAGCCTCAAGCTGTAGATGTCAGGAAAGAAGATGTCGTCATCACCTAGAACTTCCCAGCCCAGGATGGAGGCTCCCCCGTACAAGGATTGCTGCCTTTCTTACTTTTTTTTTTCTGTGATGTAACCTTGTGTCCCAGTCACCAAGGAGCCAGTCCAAGGTCAGACCAAGTTTATTATCTGTTTTATGTAGGCAGAAGAAAAGTTAGATAAGCTTTGAATGCAAAGCTGAGTATTGATTAATCAAGGAAAATGTCATCGTGGCATCTAACAAGATACACATTTTGACATATGCTGTTCAAAGCCCTCAAATAGAAATGGCTTGATACCCACAAGCAATGATGAGAGGGCAGAACACTCGGCACCTGTGGAAGTCATACCTATGGATTTGGGTGCCCAGTTTCAAGAATCTCTGTTTTACATTCCCCCCTACCTAAATTTGACTGCTTTTCCCTGACTTAGACCAGAAGTGAATTAAACAAGTGACTGATTTTGTTGTATCCATCAGATAGCGACCATATGATCCATGCTTAGCACAGCTTGGATAACACATGGGAGTGCTCTATCAGCAGCAGCATCTGACTAACGAGACTTTTGCTTTTCCTTTTGTGTTAATATTTTGGTTCTTTCTTGGATTCTTTTCTCTGTCTCGTTCAAAATGTTGGACTTACATATTAATTAAATTACAATTGATCACACTATCCAAAAATATCTTCCTTAAAGCACCAACACTACTCATGGTAAATAATAGAAGCACTTTTTAAGGCAAATTATTCATGTACTGAGAGGTTTTTTTCAAAATTGAATGGAGGTTTAACCTTTGCCTGAAGCCTAGGTTGTGAAAGCATTGGCCACTCAATAGTTTGTGTGGAGCAAGACATGAAGATACTTTTCCCTGGCATCTGTGATTATACCAGGCTACAGACATTAATCTAGTGGAAAGCAAATTATGCGTTTTTCCTCTTATTACATGCATCAAAATTCCACCTCCTCCTTAGGGAGAAAGATATGAAAGTTAGCAGACCAGTGGAGAAGTGAAGGTTAGACCTAGGTAAAGGGCTCCCTGAACCCCTGAAATTTATATTGTACTCCAGCATTCTGTGAGCTGAAATTTCTTTTTGGTTTATCTTAATCCATAAGAAATTTTAAAAAAATCAGTGACCACTGGGAAAACCTTTGTGGGTGGTTAATTGCAACATGTGTCCCTAGGTACTGGATTCAAAGTGGATGGTTTTCTGGAGGATACAGAATGAGTTCCGTGTGATAGCTGCGAACTGCGCGGGCCCTGGACTTCTCAACACGCCCTCAATCCTCTTGCTGCAGAGAATCCTGTCGGTATGTTTCTTTGACTGTTTAATGTCTAGTTTTCCTAAACACGTATGTGATTATCAGACCTGTGCATTTATTAAGTTTGAGGGCAAATTCCAGCCTGGAACAATGTAATGGACTGCATTGTGTTTGCAGCTTAACTAAAGGTTAAGGAAGGCTTTCATACTGTTGGCTATACGTGTAATTATAAGTGCCTGAAAGTGTGATTATTCACTGGAAATGTGTAACTATTAAGATAAGGATACAGTAAGAGATTCCCATTTGGGGGGAATTGAACGCAAACAGCAGAGATCAGCATTATCAAGGCGCTCTAAGGTGTTAAATACCTTTAGTGCTTAATCTTCATGTATAGGCTGCCAAGGGCCATAATGTATGGCAAAGAAAAGCATTTCTCATACATGTTACTGTGCTCCTTTCATCGGTCCACCATCAACTCCAAAGAAGAGAAAACTGTTGCGGAATTCACATTCTTTTCTTTTAAGACTAGGTTTTTAGTAGTAAAGAATCCGTGCATAATTCTGGACTAATCAAAATGACAAACTCCAAAGGATTACAGTAGCCTCAGAAACACTGAAATGGGGAGATTTTATTTTGTGCCAGTTACAGAGAATTCTTACTCTATATGACCATATAACTAAAGCATTTTAAGAACAAAAGGCTGTCAGAAGCCATCGATAAATAGCTTAAACTATCGATGGAATTTTTAATAGGTACAGGAGGGGGCCTCAGTAGCTGCACGTAATGTAGAAAAAGCCTGGCCAAGTGTAGAAGCCAGTATAGCTAAAAAATGAGAGAATTCTACGTAGTAGATGAGAACCTAGAGGTTAAATAGTTACTCGGGTGGGAAAGCATTCAGGTTCCTTTATATCAGAAGACAACACAAAAACAATTCATAGCCTGAAGATATGATTCTTCTCCTATTTGAAGACTCATGTTATTCTACATGAGGCCTAGACAATATGTACTGGCCGTATGCAGCATATCTCTTATGACCCTGCGTGCTCTTAGGAGTGTTCTCTATAAAAGCTGTTAGCATCAAGGTTGTCATGGCATGCTGCACTGGTTGGCTTTGGTTTGGGGAGAGGAATGGGTCATTGCATTTTAACTGAGACTTTTGGGTCAGAACATGGATTCGCATACACAACTCTCTCTCCATTTTATTAAAAACATACAGATATTTTTTAATATTCCATCTTTTGCTCTTCTTATATATTACGGAGACCTAACTAAACTGCTGCAGGGTGGACTAAAGAGCAAAAAGCAAGATCTGTATTTTCAAAAATTACTATTAATTAGGGGTACTGTAATCTTTAGCAAATAAACTTGGAGAACAATAACAAGATCTTGCAAGCCAGTGACCAAATTCAGTAATGCAGGCAGTCCTGATAGCACCTGACCGCTTTACACAGAACTGTAAGAGGGATTCATTAAACAAGAAGAGACAAAAGGCACTCAAATCTATACAAGGAAATGTACTGCAGAGCTCACCAGTCAGTTAGGAAGAGACAGAAGCAAAGTTTTAAGGTGCAGACACCTCCCAAACACATATGGAGAATGAATGGTGGTCAGTGCTCACAGAAGGTGCCCTTTCCAAGCTGAATTCAGATGGTCCCACGTCAAATGTTGTGAGGATTTTTCTTAAATGGTCAGCCTTGGAACAGGGGCTACATGTATGTGCCGTGCTGGGAACTGCGTTGTTTTGTTGAACAGCATTTGCTCTGTGTTTATTAAGGCTCCTTTTATTCTAAATGCAGATTTGGCATCTTGAAATAGGAACAGCTCTGTATTCACATATGCCAGCACAGGCTGGCGGGCACAGTAGTGTGTCGCAGCTCTCCTGCTGTTGCCCACCTCCAGGACTACTGAACTTGGTGTTTTTTTCCAACTCCACCATTTCTTTAGCCTGGCAGGAGCCAGACCAGGGAGATGTGCTGTCAGGATGCATACTAGAGATGTGAGCTGAGGCCACCAAGAAATGAACAAAATGCGTTGAGGTCACTAGCTCAGTACCACTTACACTGTGGGAGGCTTGCAGGAGAGACCAGTACTACGTGTGAACCCAGCTGTGAATGCATTTGGTGTGGGAGAAGCAGTGGAGTTACAGGAAGGAATTCTAACAATGCCACCTTCAGGTTAAGACCTGCAGTATTTGTCCAGCTGGAACTCCCATCTATCAGCTGTTGCTTTCTTGTGTTTTTAAAATATACCTCATTTTGTAAAGGATTATCAAATTAATTTTGCACAAAAGGACCATTTAGCATCACAGCTATGCTGCTTTTTGCTGAGTTTTCAGAGGTGCCAAGAAGAGATGGAGAACAGCATCTACTGTGCAGTCCTTGAGCCAAATTAAAATCCTTCTGCCATCCTTCTTGCTGAACTGTCCCCTGAAAGGTTATATGGGGTGTAATGGCAGTTGTTTCTTCCACCATCTGACCTCACATCACATCTCCCATGTGATTACAGAGGTCGCTGTCTCTGGTTCCTGTCACAGATACTGTAGTCTGAGTATGGATTAGGAGGGTAGGTACTACAGCAAATAAACCATCAGGTTTGAAATGCCCATTTGTTGTAAATGCAGCGGTACTGAGACAGGATTATAATTCTACCTGCCTCACCTGAATTTGTCTTGAATAGGTGCTCATTGTTAAGCTGTTGACTGCTGAGGCATTAATGTTTCTCTTCTGGTGATACAGGTATTAGGAAAAGAACTGGCAACATTGCAACCCTTACACTAGCTGCCTTCTGCTTAAACAGTTTGAAGATTTCTTCTTCTTCTAGACTCAGTCATTCACTTCTCCAGGCATGACTCAGCAGACTGAAGAATGGCTTTACTGTGTAATCTCTTATTTTTGAAATTTCTCTCTCTCTCTCTCTCTCTCTCTCTCTCTCTGTTTTCCTTTTATCCCCCACATAGGTTTGATCTGACTGTGAGGCTGAAGAGCCACATGGTGGTTCTTGCTGGGACAGCACCATGCATTCATACATCTTTCCCTGTGAGATTGTGTTGTGTCCTGTCAGAGGAGAAATCCTGCATTTAGAGTTTTCTTGGGCGTCTGGTGAAAAACAGCCGCAGGGCTATGGAGGCTGTAGTTGTCCTGTGGCCTTTATCACATGAGCTGTCATTGTGGTTTAAAAGAAGTTGACTATTGGAGAAAACTCATTCAGTGCTTCAGGTTCACGAAATCCTGCATAACTGCTCACTATTTTATGGCTAGTCTTTTTATACACCTCTCCATGATGGTTAGGGCAGAGGGACTTCTGTGCACGCAGGTTTGTCAGCTGCACGATCCAGCCCTCTGCAGCTGAAGCATCAGTGTTCAGTAAGCCATAAAACATTGGAGAACCTCTGATTCATCATGAGAAGCAGACTTTTTCAAGCATGCAACTACAGTTCATGCTAACTGAAGTGAAATCATTCTTGATTAAACCTTGAGTGACCTAGGGGAGTGATCGGGTTGTAAAGACAACGCTTGAGGTCCCAACACTGTCCTTTCTGAGGTGCAATGTCTGTTAACGTGGGTGTTGAGCTCATTTCTGTAGAGGCTAAGGGCAATTTCTGTGCTTTCCCATTTTTTTTTAAGCCTAGAGGACTGCACAAGCTGAGGCTCTACAGTACCTTGCAGAGTCAGCCCCACTGTAGTATTGTATCTCAGTCTAAATTGTACAAGTTTATCTGTATCATAACAGCTATTTTCCCTCAGCTTTCAAGGTGATGAAACTAATGAACCGTAGCATAATGTTTATGTGGCATCTCCCAAGCCACGCCAGCTCTATGCACAAAGCCTGTCATTGCCTTTACAGCTTGAAGAAATCTCTAGCATTGTTGTCCTTGATCAGTCTGATAGGAAAATGTTTCATGTACAAGTGGCTCCTGCAGACACAGGTTTTGCACTCAAAACCATGGTTTGTTTCTGTTGCAAACCAAGTCAGGAAGCAGAGCATTATAGCTGCATGTTTGTCTTGGCCAGGGAGCCCCACCACCACCAGTGATGTGGCAAAAAGAAGGCATATCAACAAGAGAGAAGAGAAGCAGCATTCCCAGTTCTTATCCACAGCACCAAGCAATTTGTTTCTGACCTGCGCCAGGTTGTCCTCAAGAACACAGAGAAGCACTTTGCGATGTTCAAATGCAAGTTGCAGGTACAGTACAGAGCAAACTTGAGCATGTCAGTCACCTCTGGGTATTGACAGGAGGTATTTCTCTGCTGATGGAAATTTCACACAATTTCTGCATCAATACTACAATTGGGAAGGTTGTTTTTTTCTTGGGGGAAAAATAAATGTTCCGAACCATACACACACAAATGCCACAGGAGCGGTCCAAAAATCTAATGTTTCCACTCAAGGGAAGAAAGACTCACTGGTCAAAGGATTTTTCTACCTCTTGTCACTGTTTCCCAAGTCCCACCTTCAAGCTAGCTCAGAGCCTGTGAGCTGAGGAAAGTGGGGGAGCAGCACAGTTCAGAGCTGAGGGATAAGGAAGGTGGTGCTGGACTTTGCTCACTCTGTCCATTATGAAGGAAAATGGTAAAGCCCTTATTGCTCCAGACATCCCCAAATGCTGCCTTGTTTTTCATGCCATTATTTGATCAGGCAAATGCCCGTAACACAAGAGTGTCTGTCCCCTCAGCAGTCTTGTGGCACCTCTTCCATTGCAAGTGGATTTATGACACCCAAATGGAGACAGGCTGGCTTGCTCCTTAGAGAGACTTCCATTACAATCTGCTCGGGGCTAGGGACCTTTGCAATGTACTTTGTACTTGTCATTTCTTCACAGAGTGCTTTTTAAAACTAAAAGCTTTATTTTTTTCATCAGAAGGGAATTACACGCACAGGGCAAATTGGTCCTCAGGTTGCTCAGAGTAGAAGTCAATAAGTACTTTCCTAGACACACAGGGACTTTGGAAGGGAGGAACTGAAGTGAAAATTTTTTGCCCCAGAAAAGAACAGAGGGAAGGTCCCAAACAGAAGAAACCAGTATTTAAATATGCTCATTAATTCTTATATTTCCCCTGACCAGCTACTAATCTGCAGCTGTTTGAAGAAGTCCCAAACATTGTGACCCTAAATCGTAGCTCAGATGTAGAAGATGACTAGCAGCCTGACTGTGGTGTCCTGAAATGTGACGGCAGTACCACTACGTGGTTCACAGCTGCAGAGAAAGTCTACAGCAGTAAGTACACTGTCACTCCTTCCAGGCAGCGAATACTTCTTCTGAGCCTGCAATGGCACTGGGGACGCTGACCCCTGAATTCATAGGAGCAGTGGTACATCTCCAAAGACAGAGGTAAGCATGAAAGTTCATGTCAGTGCTGGAGGGAGATGGGTGCTCTTGTACACAAGACTGTGGACTAAGCTCAGGCCCCCTCTGTGGCTTTGGGTATATCACTGACCTGTTCTGCGCCTCAGGTCCCCACCTGGGGAACAGACACAACACCTTCTGTCCTGTCCAATCCATTTGGTGGCAATCTCTTCAGGACCAGGCTTCCTTTTACTACATGTATGTGTAGCATGTTGCATAGCAGTTCATACAGAAGCTGTTTAAATTAAAATTCAAGATAGTAGGGGCCATCTGTGTGCAGGGAATGGGGTTTTATCATGTCTTGATATAACAGAAGATTGGCGTTACAAGTCATTTGTCTTGTAGCTTATTTTCAGTCTGACTGGGATTTGTTTCCTAGATGAAAAGCAAACAAATCTGTCACATGTAGGAGATTGTGTGACAGTCTTTCTGGGCCAGAAGCCATAAGAAATCCCTAAAAGCATATTAAATCAAACACTCAGAGGTCATCCTGTCAGGTAAACACCTTCTCCTTTGTTCAGTTGCTGCCTATTCAGTAATAAGGATGTCTCATTAGCAGTATTCCCAAACAAAGCTGAAGATGCCCCAGCTCATCAAATCAACATGGTAAGTGATCCTTCTGCCCAGTCTGGGGCAAAGCAGAATGCAGTTAGGCTGAATAGTGAGATCCAAGCCAAATTTTTTTTTGTTCAGCCTATACCTGTTGTAATAAACAATACAGTAATATAAACTAAACTATATATTAGTATGTATTACCAGACTATGCGTTTTTTTCTTTAGAAGTCTGTCCATATGCTGCTTATGTCCCATTAAGAGTAATCAGCAATACATTAAAATAACAGAATGAGTAGTACACTACAGTGAGTAATCAGGTGTCAAATTTTGTATTGGTATTTAACAATCGGCATTCCTTGGTTAATGCAGCTAGACTGGCGGTATGTTACTTCAGCTACATGTGCAGCTGAGAAAAAGCACATCCAGTGCTGTGGCTGTAGTCGTGTTCTTGTGCTCTAGGCCTGGATTATACAATCTGAAATAACTTCAGTAACTTCTGTGTGTGTAGGCGAGTATGGAAGAGTAGTAAATGGAGGAAGGCTAGGCTGGTTGTGCCTTGCAGTGCATTCCCTTGGACGTTCTGTTGGTAACAGCCTGACTGTTCTAGGTAGGACAGCAGGACACAGGCAGATGTGAGTCGCTTTCCTGTTCCTTATTATAAATGGCAAGTCACAAGGTTTATTTGCACAGACTTGAGTAAAAGAACTCTGAAGGATAAGCTGTTTTCTGAGAGTGAGGTGTCATAAGAGAATTTTGCCATACAGTGCTGCATTTAGGATCCAGGGGATTTACCTGATGGGACCCCGTGCCAATGAAAAAGGAGATAATAAAGACTTCAAGAAATGTGTTTAAATATAGGCTGGAAATGAAAGATTGGCAGTGGACACTGGAAATAATTGCACATGCAGTTCCCCTTGGTTCCCCCGGAGCATTCTGTAGACTATTAATGCCTCAGAGCAACACCAGCAGAGCAATATCCCTTCCAAGATCACCTTTGGTTTATAATTGGGTGTAATTTAATGATGCATTTCTAAAGTGCCTTGGGAGCCAAATATCCAAAAGCACTTTACAATTTAATGGCATTAGTGAGATAAGGCATCAATATATCCCCATGGGGCTAAAGCCTGACACCTTGTTTACAGACCAAGAAACAAATAAATGAATTGTTTGCTTACAGTTGCATAACAGATTAATGGGAGAATGACATTTACAATTCCTTCCTCTCTTGCTTTTCAGTTTTTGCTTACATGTTGAGATAGGTATGCTGGTCAGATGCTGAGAGTAACAAGGTGTATTGTTCATTCTTCCTCCTCCCTGAGTTTTCCATGGTGGGAAAGAAGGCCCGGGTCGTGAAATGTCACACCCAAGCTCTTTGGATTTGTACTTGTGCAGGAGGAGGCTGTCTCTCTTCATGGGGTTGTCCCCATGTTTGTGTATGCCACAGACAGAGCAGTGTGAAGCATCCCATAGTGTCCACAGCAGAATGTTTTGACTTCAAGATGGAGTTGCTCAAAAGCAAATGTGGCTATTTCTCAGTCCCTGCCCAGGCTTGCCCTGCACCTGTGGCATACTTACTGATGCATTATGACAACAGCTTTGTGCTTTTTTTGCAGATACCACAGACAATGCACTCCGTAAATCTGTTCTCTTCCTCTGTGAAATGGCAGGATTTTGCCAGCATTGTATAAAAGCTAGTAAATATTTCCAAAACACAAAGATGAGGAAAAATCAGACATTTCATATTCCCCTCTCCCTTGTGTCTGGTTGTGGTTTGTTTTATTTTTTTTCCATGCCAGAAGCATCCAGTGAAGTTTTAAATCAGGTTGTAACACACAGCTTGGTTCCCGCTGGCTCAGATTGGTCCTGTGAGACTGAACACTTACAGGGGCATGGGATGAGGTTTTATTAACAGTAATCCATGACCCAATCGTGGTTCCCCCATGTCACCATGCCCAAACCTAGAGCTTGCAGAATGGTCTTACAGTGCGTACAGCACTGTGCCTTCAAACTGCTGTGTCCTGGGAGTTTCATCAGCCCCTGGTAAACTCACCCAGCTTACAACTGATTCAAGGTTAAACATTTGAGAGCAAGAATTCTCCATCCTTTTGGCTGTCCTGACACTGAAGAATGTTTCCCTCATTCTCCCGCTCTAGAGGAAGGCCCTGGTGCCTCAGGACTTGTTGGTGTTCTCTTAAAGGGAACAAGAGACGCTGCCAGGCACAGCTTGAAATGAAACTGATACGGTACCCATAATGAGGGACTATATTTGGAAAGATCTTTTAAGGTTACTTTTGTCTGTGATCATTGCTTCTGGACAGCCTGCTGAGCACCCCAGGGCTTGGTGCTCTCTGCTGATGCAGAAGTAGCTCACAGTGGGTCAGTGGAGGGAAGGATGTGCACGCTGGGCTTCCTGCCCTGATGTTCAGGCAAACACATCTGTCTGTGTGTGCAGGATACACACAACACTTCTTTCACTGAAACCAGCCACTGCCTACCTAAAAGACTGAAAGCAATTTTTTACCTTTTTTTTACAAATTCCTGGTGTTATTGTGTCTCCCACTTCCCACACTCCCTGATGCACTGCTCCCTGAAGCCACGGTTTCAAGCCATAGCTGGAGGACAGCTTCCTAGCTCTCAAACCAGCTGGAGCTTTCCCCGGGCTGCTGTCACTGCCGGCCAGGCTGACACGAGAGGAACCCTGGCAGCGCTGCTCACCTCGGTTCGGGGAGGGCAGGCGGGCCTGAGGGGCACAAGAACAGCTTTCTGTCCCCTCGAAGATCTGATTGCGGGGTAGGACTTGCCTTCTGCCATCCCCCACAGAGCTCGCTGAGGCAAGGACTGTGAACAACATGAACATAGCTCTTCAGAGTTATTCGAAGCAGCCTGTGCACAAGCAGAGCTGGCTAGGGAACAAGGCTTGCAAAAGCACTGTGTGGGTGAGGTGCTGATTGACATTCAGATTCCTTAATGACAGCCTGTTTCTGAGGCCTCCTGAGGCTCTTCCTCACCTGGACCTGGGCAGGCTCCTGGGGTCTCTCTGCTGCTGGGGCTGTTTGCAGCTGAGGGACGGGGGAAAGCAGGTGTCAGAGACTGTAAAACAGACTTGAGGAGATGAGGAATTCACTTCAAATTGAGCTTAACTGCGAGTTTATTTTGGATGCCAGGAACTATATTCTCGCTGATTGTAGTTGTGGAAGAGGGGTGGTTACTGCCTGTAGTCAGGTGCTCTAGGCTGGAGGATATCATACCTTTGTAAGGCCACGAGCTCCTTCAGACCAGGACTTGGAGGACTTTCTTTAGGGACTTTTTTTAGAGACTTTCAATGGTCTTTACCTGGTGACAGGCTGTCCTATGGGCTGAGCAAATGTGCTGATTTGAATAGCTGTGCAGGAGTCTCCATTGCTGATTTCTGTGCTGATTCCATGGGAGCTAAAGCTCTGTTTCTTAGATATCTGTCTATACTTCTCTTAATGTATGCTTTTCTGTCTTCTTTAAGAAAGGACACTTGGATTCTTCTGCTTAGCCATGCTTTCAGTTATATCCTTTTTCTTAATATTTGCAAAAAATAAAATAGGGCATTGCTCCACCTCTGTGACCCACACCAGCATCCTTCCTGCTGTTGTAGCTCGGAAGGGGTGAATATCGTTTTCCTTAGGCTGGGAGGTAGCAGGTTGCCGAGAACACAAAGCCTGTTGGACCCAAAGTGAGTTATTCAGAACAGTGATGAAGTGAGCAAAGGGAAATGAGAATGAAAATGAGAACTCCCTAAACCTGAACTGTTCACTTCCTATGGAAACTGTGACCAGACAACATTTTCCTTTATACAATGGAAAGCTTTATAAAGCTTTTTAGCCAGAACTTTGTGAGATCTGCACTCAAAACATAGGGTTGGTTGCAGTAATTATGGCACTTACTCCTTCCTTAAGAAAAAGATGATAAAAGCCTCCTAGATACAGTGATGGAAAGCGGCAGAAGTCAAAACACAGGATGTAATTAGTGGAACTAGCTCTGCCCGCTCCAGCACGCAGAACAGCATTGCTGTGGCTGTGTACTTTGTGTAGCTCAGATTGTATACAAACACAGAGTAAATCTGAAATACTTAAATCCTTGCAGTACCAGGAAAGTAAATACAGTCTGTAGCTTTGCAAATGAGGGAGTCACTTTGTGAAAGAGCTGGCTGTAGAGGATTTGAGATCCAGAAGGGTCCAGGAACTTCACTGCTGGTGGCCAAGGCTAGATAAGGAATTACAGAATATCTGAACCATTGAAGCATCAACAGATAGACAGATAAATATGCATATGTATATACATTGGTGCTGGTTCTTCTAATTTAATATTAATTCTTCCAGAAGCCAGTTGTGGAATGAAAGCATAGCAGTGGCCAGGCACAGATACACACTCACTCTGAGAATATTTTGCCACTTTTGTTCCATCTGAAGAGGTGTGCTGAAATGGGATGCTCCTCCCACCAGGTCTCCAATTTTTGAAAGAAATTGAAAAAGACCAAATTGAAGAAAGAGGAAAGCAGCACCTGCTTTTGTCTGCCATTAACCCCTTTAGGCTGCTTTCAGAAGAATGTGGTAGTATTTCTGCCTGGTGCTGATTCATTCTCACCTCAGGAACCACTCCACTTCAGAAGCGAGTATGAAGGAGTCTCTGTTAAGCTTGTGAGCAGATCATTTAATGGACTGGGAGCAGTTACACACTCTGTGTTTCTGTGCTATAAATTGTTGAAACCCTCTCCACTGGTGACAGATGGCCTGGTTCAGGATTAATGACACCAAATATCTGTGCCACTGCAGAAAACAGCTGAAGAAACTGGCATCAGATCCCCAAACAGAGAAAAATTTCCATCCTACCCTGCATTGTCATGGTGGTGCCTGGTCAGTTTGTGTTGGATGTGCTCTGTGGGGTGCATGTGGCTGTGTTTCAGGGTTTTGTAGGCAGGAATATTGCAGCTGGCTGTGACAGTGTCAGTGGGCTTCAGCAGGGTGCTGGGTCACTCCAAGGCAGAGCCACACAACTGACGGGCAGAACAGTGGCACAAAACTGCCTGCCACAGAGGTTCAGTTGGCTACATACTCCATGCTGAAACTGTCACGGCAACAGAAAATGAGCCAGGAGACATTGTATCTGCACAGTAAAAATATCCAGTAAATTAATATTTTTAATTGCTGTTACACACAGAAGAAATGAGGAAAAAATACATTCCAAATAATTAAAACAGTAGAATCAGCATAAAAATGTGTTAAGAAAAGATCCCAGATCCAGTGGTCGTACTGCATGTGGTGACCTTTGCAGTCACAGTAAAGGAAGTAAGTGCTAGAGACTTTCAGACCTGGCAAAATGCTTGACTCCCCGGGGAGAGCAGCTGCTTCGGTCACATCTTTCAGTGCAATCTGCCTGGAGTGCATGGGAGAGGGGCTGGCAGAGAGGCTTGCACGGGTACAGGACATGGAGATTAGTGTTCAGGACAGACCAGCCAGTCTGTGGCCTCTGCCAGGCAGAACTACCGCTTTCCCAATAGCACTTGCTTTTTCCTTCCTCGGTGATTTATTTGTTTGTTTGTTTTCTAGTTTTTGGAGATTTATTTAACAAAGCATCAGGTTCTGCTGGCCTGGCCCTGCTGGCACTGTAGGCTTGGAGCAAGCCTCCCCAGGGGAATTAAGAGCAAAGCCCAGTCCAGTAGGAGCCTTCACAAGCAAGGTCTGGATACATGTGTTTGTTCTGATTCAGCACCATCACCCAACAGACTGGCTTTGCTTTCTTGCTTTTTAGCTGTCAGGAAAATGTTTCTGTCATTTCGTGATGCTCTCTCTGTCTTTTGACTGATCCGAATTGGCCCAGTCGTGCTCCCATTGCAGTCTCGGTGGCTCAGCCCCTGCATCCCCCTTATGTGAGACTGGCCTGCTGCTGCAGCCTCCCTGTTGAGCCATCACACCACTCCAGTAGCTCATCCCACAGCAGCGTAGTGTCACCACAGAAACAATACAAGCCACAGAAGTTTTGGCATTCCTGCCAGCTGGCCATGTTTTTTCATTTATAGTCTATCTAGAATTGTATATTTTTATTCTTCACAACAAGAGCAAAAATAAAATAACATTAAGAAAATTTCCTCCAAACTAAGAAAACTAAAACCCATCAAACATTTTAAAGAAACCGTAAAAATTTGCATTGTGTTTGCTTCTGAGTTCATATTAAGATAAGATTTTACTGCAGCTGCTTCAAAATTGTGGTCCATTTCACATGTACACAGCTCATGTTCCTTGGTGTGTAATTCCTTGCCTTCATTTGTGTTTGTACAGCAGTTAGTGCTACCAGAACTAAGTAGTTTCTAGCTGGGGTCCAGGTTTTAAGCCGGTGAACAGTGACATTTTTATACAGGTTGAGAACACGGTGATGGTTTAGAGCTGTATTTCTAGATCAGCTGTTTTTCTGGGCCCTAGGACTGGTGGTACAAGCAGTTCTTTTGCTACAGACCCTGCTATTTATTTGATTGAGGTGAAAAAGAAGTAATTCAAGAAGGATGTGCTGAGCTTATTGATTCCATCAAGGCTTTCCCTCTCTGCTGATTTTAAAGCCAGTAAAACTTAGAATCACAGAAATTAAACACCCCTTTCTAAGTTGTCCCATGAAACCTAGCTGACCTTCTGCAGAACGAAGGTTGAACAGAGTAACTTCACTTTCTGTTCCAGTCTTTTTAACAGCCTTAGCAGACTGCGAGAGCACTGTTTTGGCTGGGTTAGAGTTATTCTAGCTAGCAGTCAGGGATGAGACCAGACTGCAAAATTTGGATGCAAGGTTCATGTCTAAGGATTTGGTTGAGGCTTTTAGAAGAACTAAAAATGGTTTCCTAAACTGAAATTAGAGTTCAGACTTTTAAGCTAAACCCTCATGAGAGTTCAAGTGCAGCTGAGCCCATCCTGTTAGACAGTGTAAATAAATATTTTGCATTTGCTTTCCATCTGATGTAAGCTGAAAAGGCAGTCACACATTCCATGTTTTAAGAGAAGTCCTGCAGATCCCTAAAAACATTTTTAACACTAAGGTAGGATAATACTTGGGACTTGTGTAGCATTTTACATCTTCAAAGTGCTGTATAAGCATTAATCCTCACAGCATCCTTGTGAGATAGGCAAGTGCCAATATCCCCATTTTAGAGATGGGATGAGGGCCTGGTCCCCTGCTGTTGTAACTTGGCGTAGCACTGGCTCCTACTCACTTGTGCCTCTTACACCAGATTAGGACCTAGCCCCAGAAAATGTAAGTGACTTACCCAAGGCCCCAAAAGAAGCAAGCATGGATAAAAGGCAGGAGAAGTACCCAGGAGGACTTCTGTTGTGAGAAGTCTGCAATTTCCCATCCTCTTCCACAAACACAGCTATGCTGCCTCTGCTTAAAAGAGCCCCTCTCTGTATCGAGAAACCAGGCAAAGAGGCACCTGCCACTGAGCTTTACAGTTGCTGTTTGCTTTGATCTGCTTCCTCCAGAACAGCTCTGAAAATTACCATGATAGCAAGCTGAAAACATACAGGTGTTAGCATCAAACTATGGGACTGGAAAACTCTGAAGAGCCACTACAAAATTCTGCAAACTTTGTCCTGGGAATCTTATATACTTGGGTAAAAATATATCCATTACCTCCACTGATTACAGCATGAAACCTTCATCAATCTACTTAAAAGCCACATTAGAGTAATTCTTAAACCAACCAGTCTTACAGCTGCCTCAGTATGGAGGAGTAAGAAGCCAGGTATTAAGCACAAATACAATTTTCTTGGTAAAGTAGAAGTGAAGATGCTAAAACACTCTGGCTTTGTTCTTCTCAACCTGCTATTTCTACACCAGCTTCACCCTGCTTGACTTCAGGGGGACGGGCACAGCCCAGAAGCATTACTACCATTAAAAAATGGGTCAGAATTGGCATTGCTGCTTTGATTGCAGTGGGAGTGCTGTGTGAGGAGGATCTATCTACAGAGAGAGACACAAGGCTGAAATAAATGTGCTACATGTTCTGTATGTTCAAATAAGGAGCCAAAGGTTCTCCAAGAGGGTGATAACTACAGAAAAAGGGCAAAAGTAATCGTACCATGTGTGTAACCTCAAGTGACCAGAGATGGGAATGGCAGGGGGGTGTTTGAATACAGCAGTGTAAAAAGTTAGCCTCTGTACTTAGGAAGGAAAGGAGCTGATAGCGCTGGGGCCAGGCACACTACACCATGGGGGTGCTTCATTCCCTCTCTAATGTCCCTGGGCCAAAGACTGTGTGCTTCTCAAAGACTGTACCCCTGAAAAGGAGAAGAATGGATCAGAAGAATGGATCAAACCTCACAGTTTTACAGTGCAAAGAGACAACAGGAAGTTCCACAAAAGCAGTGCCCCAGACAGTCCCATCATTCCCACTTCTTGTTTCATAGAATCACTGAATGGTTTGGGTTGGAAGGGACCTTAAAGATCATCCAGTTCCACCCCCTGCCATGGGCAGGGACACCTCCCACTAGCCCAGGTTGCCCAAAGCCTCATCCAGCCTGGCCTTGAACCCCTCCAGGGATGGGGCATCCACAGCTTCTCTGGGCAACCTGGGCCACTGCCTTACCACCCGCACAGGAAAAATATCTAATCTAAACCTACCTTCTTTCAGCTTTATACCCATTACCCCTTGTCCTATCACTACACACCCAGATAAAGAGTGTTTCCCCATCTCTCCTGTAGCCCCCTTTAAGTACTGGAAGGCTGCTTTAGTATTACATGTTTATAAATATATATATGTGTGTGTGTGTGTATATATGTTAGCTCCTTTTCAAAGTGAAGATTGCCTTCACTGGCATTGAGGGAACAGTTTTTATCTCAAGAAAAGTTATTTAACAGACTGTCAGTAACTGCTTAGTGTTTCTCAGGATTTATAAAATCAGAATTGTGACAAATCACTGTCCACAGCAGCTGGTCTCTTCTCAGCAGGAAAGAGCCTCCAGGAAAATGGTCTCATTCAAGTAACATGGATTAAAAGGAGGAATGCAGAGCAGGGGAGAGATTTGGAAGATTGAGAGCCTTCACTGGCAAACCTCTAAGCCAGCCAGGACTCTGACTTTGTATGCTGAGGGATCTGCCTTGTGTTCCTGGGAAGGCTGAAGGCATCCCAGCGCTGGGCTGGAGCCAGAGTGGCTGGCCAGGATGCGTCCCAGCCAGCCCCCTGCCAGTGAGGGAACAGCGAGGGACAACAGCGGCTGCACGTTTCTGCTGTCCCAGCTAGAGCCACCCGGAGACCTCTGCCACCAGAAACTGCACCTCTGATGGCCAGAGGAGAGGAGAGGAGAGGGCAGACCTCCTAATAACACTTCAGAAGATCCTTTTCTGTAAATATCCAGTGTCTGATTGTGGAGCAGGATAACAAAGCAAGCCACAATGAAAAAAGCACACAGAGAAGCAACTCAGCCATCTTCAGGAAATTGAACGCTACTCATTTCTAGAGGGGAAGAAAGATAATAAAAATTCTAACTTCTAAATAAAGGTTTTCCTCAAAGCAAAGGGAAGATCAGAGTGCGGGGGGCTTCTCTGAAGAACTGCCAGCGAAGGACTGAGTGTGCTGGACTGACCCATGACAAGGAGCTGTGAATCAGACTGAAACGTCCCGTTTGCTCACATGCTGGGAGGACGGTGGGGTTCACCCTGAATGCTTAGGTTTCTGGAAGGATGCTGGAAGTCTGCTCCTCTTCCTCCCATCTGTTGCAGGAAGAAATTTGCAAACAGTCAAGCCGAGTAACAGCAGGTGACATCCGCAGAGAGCTGCATACGCTGTAGGGTTCAAGCTGCGGCCAGGAGATAAGCACTGCTGATGAATGAAGATGTTTCATGGCTCTAAATTCCCTTAGCAGTTTACTCCAGACAGACCCCAGTGTGCCAGTGAATGAACACTGACATTATTATACAACAGCATTAAAGAGAAGAGATTACACGGGGCTGTGCTATTTACAATGCTTTCCCTCTCAATAATGCAGCTGACCTTTCTGATCTCTGTCTGAAAAGCAGCAGATGACTCCATGGGGTCAGGATGGTTAACCTAGATTTTTGTAATGCTGGCTGCATTTGCACTAACGCAGATGCCATGGGGAAGCAATGCCCCTTCCACAGCCAGTCCCACCGCACAGGGCCCACGAAGAGCAGGAGACCCACTTAGCACCTCTCAACACCGAGGGAAAAGCTAGCAGGGTTCGTAGGGTTTCCTCAGCTGCCCCCTGACCCCGCTGCACTCCTCGCAAAGAGGAATTCCTGCTCTGATGACTGTGCCAGGGACTCCGTGCCAGACTTTCGCCTGGAATGGTCTGGGCATGCAAGGTATGGAGACCTTGGTGATTTTCAGCCCACAAGGCTGGTCTGGAGGGCTCCCCCTCCTGCTCCCTCTGTTTTGGTTGTCCTTGTTTGGCTGTAGGTTTGAAAAGGCGCAGAAACCCTCAGCAACCTTCCTTTGCACACCTGAGTGCAGTCGTATCTTAAAACAACCCACTGGGGGAGCATCTCAGCCCATGGGAGCAGCCCAAGAATGGACAGAAGGAAAAAGCACATTCAAGATAGTTTCAAACAGAAACAGAGCTTGCTGTTAGATATCCTAAATAAAAGGAAAAAATACACATATGATCACAAATGAACTTGGATTAAAAATCAGGACAACTTCTTCCTCTCTCATTTTAAGAGAGTCTGAAGTCAGAATTAATCTTGCTCCAGCAGATGGGCAGACAAACCAATCTAAGAATTTGGATCAGAATTAAACAGGCTTTCCTAGCCCTGGTGGCGCTCACATTCTCGCTGCACCCATGTGAGTTTGAGAAGGAAGCAGCAGGCACTTGGAACACACAGGACAGTGCTTTTAGGAAGCTGTGCTGAAAAGGGGCATGCCAAAAACAAGTGGTGCAAAACTGGTCATTTACCACCAGCTCACGAAACACAACAAAAATCAGAGCCTTGATCACAGGAAATGCTCACACAAAGATTCCAGAGATGCTGCAGGCAGCAGTACTGTAAAGCTTAATGAGTATATGGAATATTATTTGTTAGGATACTGGGGAAGAAAGGCATAAATGTTAGATTCCTGTCTGCCATACTGACAATTAGGGCATATGTTAGTAAGACACATGCTCAAAGTCCTGCTGTAAAAATCAAAGTTCCTCATGTGCCCATTACGCCTCAGCTGTCACTGCTGGCTGCAGACACCGTGTAACTGTGCGCGCATGGCGGGGGAGAACACACTGGCCTGGTCACCTACATGTCCCTGAAATCCCCCCAAACTCCTATTCCTGCCAACAACACTGACAGGCACCTACAGAGCTGCCCTGGAGCAGTGATCAGCCACAATCAAACCACACAGCACTGCAGGTCAGCACACCTCTTGCTCTGTGCTCTCTGCCTGGTGTTTTGCTTTCATTCTGGTTCTGCTGGGGGCTGCCCCACACGCTGTCGTTGACTCCAAAGCTCTGCCCTCATCTGGATATGCTGGTTTTACTCTACCTCCAGGCTTCATTTCAGCAGATGCCATACCTCCAGTTTGTGTACTGAGTTTGTAATGCACAAAAAGAGACAAACATCAGTTACATTAATTTTACCTATGACTTTAGCAGAGGTCTGTGCCTGTCTGCCTACTATTCAAAGCAATGCTTCTGTCATAGTGCATGGCCAACCCTCCTTTCCACCAGCCCTCCTCTTCCCAGACATTCAGCATCAGTTTCAAGAATAGCAGTAGTACAGCACTTCAAGGAGGAAAAGCTGAATGAGTAGCTACTGCAGGGACAGTCTAAGCTTTCTGATGTGGACTCCACACTGAAGTAAGCTGTATTCAGAGAAAGACATTGGAAAAAAAAAGCCCCAAAGGTAACGCTTCAAAGAAGCAAAATCAACATCACCAATGTGCCTAGAGAAATGGAGATCTCTCTCAGGGGTGAATGCAGCTACAGCACCTGAGATATAACCCACATGGTTCACAGACTGCTGGCACTCCACCTAGCTCCTCTTCCTGAAGTCCTCTTCATCTCTGGTCTCCACAGCCGACAGTGCAATAAGCATTTGGGCTGCGTAGTAAGTAGCCATGATGATGAAGCGCGAGTAGGGCACAGGAAAGCAGAACTTGTTCAGTGCAATGGTCAGATCCGACACCATGAACAGCATCGCACCAATGCAGGCTGAGAGCTTGGTCCATGTCCAGAGGTCGTTGCACAGCTGCATGCCAGCGATGGCTCGCCAGCCCATGAAGCCAATCAAGGCGATGTAGACAGCTACCAGGTAGGTGAATGGGCCTGAGAGGTAGGAGTACAGGAAGGCGTAACAGGAACTGGAAACAAGGCCCATCAACAAGCCGGCTTTGAGGTCCAAAGGCTTCATGCCGAAGGCTGAAGAGTACAGGATGTGTGTGATGGCGAACATCAGCAGACCTGGAAAGAGACATTGACATAGCAAGTGTGACCTTTCATCAGCAGAAGAAAACACGTGGCTATATTGGGGTTTAAATATACCGCAACAAGCACAGCCTTAAGTGCCCTTGTAGTGTTACAACCCTTAACCCTACTGACCACTTGGGATCATTTTAATATAAAAATCTGTGCAGAGCAAGTTCCCGCCTTAAGAAAAAGCCCCGGCACATCTACAGCTGCAGCCAAGTGCAGCTCTGTTGTGACGCAAGCCTTTTGCTGATGAAAGCCAGGTGAGCTGAGCTGCTGCAGAAGGAACTGAGCTGTTTTTTCAGGTGGTTCGTCCTCCCCTGCTTTGGACAAAAGGGTGGGGATGAGGCAGACCAAAGATCATTCCCTCTAATTATCCAAAGTGTTTTGCTCATACGTCACGTGTGGAACAGGAAGGCTGGAATCAGAGCAGTGTAGGAACAAAATGTGAAAAAAGATACCAATCCCTCCGAATCCAGACACAAAGCCTGACTGTCATTAACCACAAACCCAAAGACCTTCAGGGACTAAATCTCCGCACATAGCTAGGAGAAACCTAAGCTGGAAAGAAGCAGCTGGCATATTTCAGGGACTGCAGCAATGTGAGCTGCCAACAATTTTATGGCTATTTGCAAGATTCAGATGAACCTTAGCTAGAAACAATCGGTGAAAATAAATGCCGGCTTCACTTTGAAGTGCAACACCCCTGAGGAATGCCAGATGTGGGTGTTGGGAGGTACTGCCCACATGTTATTCACTTGCTACTAATCCATTTGACAAAAAAACCACAATGTATTGGTAGAGCTGCTGATTGCATGATGCTGTGGTGTAAAGGGCAGTCACTAAAACCTGCTGCTGACAGACACTTCTTCATCCTAATGCTCCTGTGCTGAAGCAGCTCAAAGGAGGGGAAGTGGCTCCAGTGCCTTTGCGGAGCCCCAGATCAGACACCCACTGAACCCTCAGCCTGGTGGGATGAGAGGGGAACCTGCAGGAGGGAGGGGGCTGCAAGGTGAGGCTGGAGAAAATGGATAATGTGAAGGGGAAGGAAAAGAAGTGCAAAGGAGGGCAACAAGAAGTTGATGTTTCACAGACCTGTTACACATCGTGGGCACAGCAGTGAGGAGGAATTTAGGACAAAAGCTGTTTATTGTTTTATAGTGCAGGAAAGGTTAGAGCTCTGGGGTGATACAGACACGGTTACTTTGTCCTAGCAGTGAGCAGTGGTTTTTCGTTCAGTGGCATTATATGGAGAGTTCTGGGATGGGGAATGTGCTGTCCTTCATGCAGGCAGCTGGCAAGGAAGAGGAGGAGGAAAGGAGGACAGGATGTGGCAACCAAGCGGAAGCCCAAGAAGGCAGGAGGAGTTTTGTGATAGGTGGTGAGGGTGGTCACAAACAAGGGAGTCAGCACCTAGGTTTGCTCATTCAACACCCACAAACCAAAGCAGGAACTGGGAAAACCTGTGATGGCTGCACAGGGAGGCGGACACATTTATCTTCCATTTCTCAGCCTTTGGCTCAGCCCTCCCAACCACATCAGGCAGATCAGCCCTCTTCTCTGTCTGCTTCTTTCCCCCTCGCTGGCTGGCAGCAAGTCCTTTTTGTGAGTCCCTGTCTTCTTCACCAAATACATAAATTGTTTCTAAGTGCCTGCTATCAAAGGAGGCAGATGTTAACACTGTAAAGTATCTTCCACATGCAGTAAGGCACTAGTAAGAAAATAGCATGTTATTAGTGGACTGAAACAGCAAAATTCAAAAAAAGTGAAGTGTGCCAGGAGTAGGTTCCCAGGCTCTCACTTCCCTATAAAGTAAGGAACAAATGTCCTTTTATAAACTCATTGTCTCAAAAGCTATTCAAATCAGCCTAGTTCCCAACCCTTTTTTTTTTCAGCCTGAAAGCCATAGAAATTGAACAGAAAGTACATTTTTATCTAGTATTTCCTCTTATTCACCTGAAATTTCAAATTCCCACAAACGATGATGTGAAAAGGTTGACTATTGTCAGTGGGCAACAACAGCAGCCTGCTGAGTTTTAAACAGGAGAAAATAACATTTTGCAGATGTGAAGGATGAAGTGGGGCGGTGCGCTCTATCTGCGAACAGCTGAAGGCAAAAGTTAACACTTCATTATGGAAGATGGTGGCTTGGATTAGCACAGATTGAGACAGGCAGGAGACAGCCAGAATGAAGGCTGAGATTTTCAAAATGCTCCAAGAGAGTTTTTCTTCTCCTTAAGAAGAAAAATGTGTCTAAACCCACAAAGCAACACTTCTCAGTTGTGACAGAGACTAGGGTCAAAAATCCAACTTATTTGCAGATAAAAACACGTCACCCAGATGCTGAATGCTGTGACTGGTTGACCTTCCTCTAGCGCTGAACTGCAGAGAGAACTCGGAGATATCCCAGCTACGTGGGAATGGAGGAGCTTGGAACAGTCCATGTACAAAAACGGTCATGGTGAGAATCAGGCCTTGAATGTTTTCCAAACCACAGCTCAAGGAGCAACTCCAGGAGGCAAAGCAGAAGCACCAGCAGTCGGGCTGAGGCCACCTGCGCTGAGCTGGGTACCGCTATTAGGAGGAGACCCTCCGGTGGGAATGCCAACACTTGGCACAGAGGGGACGGCACCCCAAGGGAAGGCTGGAGCTCCTCAGCAACACGCCCAAGGGTCAGCCAGAGTTCCAACCTTCAGGGTCTAATCTAAACTCCACCAAGAGCAGTAAAATTTTAATGAGATTGGGATAAACCCTTGGGAAGCAGGATTAAAACCAGATTCAGAGCACTTGGCCTTTCATATCTGGCATTTCACACGCTTCCCTCTCATAAAGAAAGAGCTTGTGGGAATCCCAGAATAAAACTAAATACTGACCTCAGGAGAGAGGGAAAAAATAAGCCTTTGACTTTCAGAGCTGACAACAGCACAAGTCAAAAAAGTTCCCTCATCTCATCACATTTTCCAGTGGGACAGTCACAGCAGCCAGTTAATGGCGGGTGTTATGTGAGATCCCTGTGCTGGTTAAATTAACTTCAAACCACACCAGTCAGTTTAGTGAAGGACTCAACTGCTGATGATTTCTTGTGACAGTCCAAGGCCAGGGAGAGTTTTGCTGCAGGCAGGTTCAACATGGCTTTAAATTATTAATCTAAATCATTATGTTCTAGTCAAACTAGCAAAATAAAACAAGCTTGTTTTGCTCTGAGAGATGTTATGTGGAAGATGCTCACCTCCCCTATGAGGACAGGCTGAGAGAGTTGGGGGTGTTCAGCCTGGAGAAGAGAAGGCTCCGGGGAGACCTTAGAGCAGCTTCCAGTGCTGAAAGGGGGCTACAGGAGAGATGGGGGGGCTCTGGATCAGGGGGTGTAGTGATAGGATGAGGGGGAATGGTTTTAAACTGCAAGAAGGGAGATTTAGATGAGATATTAGGAGGAAGTTTTTTCCTGTGCAGGTGGCGAGGAGGTGGGCCAGGTTGCCCAGAGAAGCTGTGGATGCCCCATCCCTGGAGGGGTTCAAGGCCAGGCTGGATGAGGCTTTGGGCAACCTGGGCTAGTGGGAGGTGTCCCTGCCCATGGCAGGGGGTTGGAAATCGATGGTCTTTCAGGTCCCTTCCAACCCAAACCATTCTGTGATTCTATGATTCTATGTGGAGCTTTCTGTAGAGAGACAGGCCACTGTGGTAAGGTTTGTCCTTGATTCACCATCATCTACATGTCTTGCAAAACAGACATGTCTTGTACAACAGGCTGCGTGACTCATACTGATGAACCTGCAAGCAGGACAACATTTCTGATACTTGGTTTCTAGTATCCACTTAAGCACCATCCCCAGGCTACAGGCTTGTCTATCACAACATAAGGGTCCTCTCCACCTGTTCTCCACTGAAGACCTTTGCACCATGTGTCCTATTTCTGATCCTTGTAGTGAAGGGCTGACAGATCTCCCTGCAGGGAGACAGGAGATAGATATTTCCTGTAGTTTCATGGGAGCTGCCCAGTTCCATGAGTATTTCCTTCTCTTCCCCAGGGATTCTGCCCATACCACCTTCCCAGCTCCAGCCAGCTGAGATGAGTACACGTCAGGAATCCAGACCTGCCCCAATTACCTCTCTAACCTCAAGAGAAGCTCAAAAGAAGGACTCATCCACGGTGTGACTCCTCTAACCATAATGGATTTTAGTCAAGGGATGAGTGCTTCCCACCGCCCGGGGCTTAAGCTGTACACGAATAAACAAAACACGTGGCCCAGCAACTCATTACTAAATAAAGAGGGTAACAGCTGGATGCTGTGGCATCCCTTTAGGACCGACACCGCACTCACCATGAATGAAGTAGCCCTGCTCCTGCCAGATGAGAAAGGCATCTCCCACTGCCGAGAATATGAGTCCCGCTAGGATGCGGCTAGCGCTCCGGTGTGACACTAAGAAGTTAATTCCATGAGCCAGAAGGAAAACCCACAGGCAGAAGATGGGCAGACATTTGATGAGGGCACTGAACCAGGAGGGGCTCGAAGTTGGCAGCCAGAGAACAAAATAGACACAAGTGGCTTTAAAGAAGGGCACCAGTTTGGGGCCTTCACTCTTCACCTAAAAGAAACAAACATTAAAAAAAGAAAAATTAACAGGATGATCAGAAACATCAGTGGAATAAACTGCATAACAGAACTGTCTCCTTCCTTTTGAAAGCTGCTCTTTCACGGATGCTGTCAGCTAGCAGCATTTCTACCCTGGGAAAGGCTGGTTGTACTTGTCCGTGATCCTGAGCCTAGACCTTTGTAACTCTCTGCTGGAAACATTTCCTGGCTGGCAGGGTGGGTTTTAGGTGACTGGAGATGGAGGAAGGTTTAGATACCTTTTCTCTTTATTTGTTCTACTGATAACATTTAGGCTATCAGTCAAACTCCTCTGGTGGTCTTTGCCACCTATCATGTCTAGACTAACGCCTTTAGTACACCTCGTTCCCTGTGGCTGTGAAAGTACTGCACTCCTCAGGAATATCCCAGCAGCAAACAAGCCAATAGAAGTGCAAATCTTCCCTCCCACTCTGGCAAATCCTCTTGCTTAGCCAGTTGCAGATGACCCTGAGGATACAACCTCTCTTCTAACCCGTTCTCTCTCCTGCCCCGTAGCCTCATGCCTGGACCTTGCTGTTGGCATCACTGCATGACTTCAGAGCCCATCACATCAGCCTCCCAGGTGAGGATGTCACTTCCTCAGCTGACTAATATCAACATCAATCACATATTGCTTTTTTCTAGCATTACACTAATAATATGCTGCCCAATTGCAGGAAGCGTTTTGACTCAGGGCTCTGCTGTGTAACTCCAGACACAAAAATGCAGCATGAGCACCAGGGTACTCACAGCAGAGCCACAGCCCAGGCAGGTGCAGAGCTGCAGACTCCACGAGCTGGGTCTGCTCTCGACAGACACGTAGCTGAGACCACTCTGGACAGTGGTAAGATACATATTGTGCTCCCCTGCCCTCCTGTGATACGTGTACATTTTAGTGCAGGTGGGTAAGCCCCCACGTGAGAAACAGAGCAATGCTTTTATTTTCTCCTGGAGTGCAGCTCAGGGCCAAAACAAGGGGCAAAGGAAGAGACTGATTGCCTCATGCGCCTGCCTGAGCTGTGTCCTGGGGTCTTTTAGGGGGCTGCTTGAAAAATCTGCAGAAGAAACACTGGTCTTTTTTTCCAAATCATTTGGCCCTGTTTCTGCTTCTTGCATCATGGGGCATTGCCACAACACAAAACCAGCATCTGCAGTCCTCTGATGGTGCCTTGGTGCAGATACCTAGAATGGCTGAGAACTGCACAGCAAGTATCTCCATGCTTATGGTGCTCAGTTAATAAAGCCTAAACTCATCAAAATTACAGACACAAGCAAAGGGAGTCAGGTGAAGCTGGAAGACAGAGGCAGAGGCAGTGCAGGGCATCTTCACAAGCAGTATCTAAAAAGGGAATACAGTCTGCAAGGCCATAAATAAAGGGCATCCCAGGAGGACAGTGCTTTCAAAATTGTTCTCACATCTGATGGAAATTTCCCCAGCATATCAGCAGTTTCTTAGCAGTAAGGTATTTCATTATTCCTGTATACATTATTCATAGGCTATTGCCAACACAATTTTTGAACACTCCATTAAACAACCAGGCTACACAATTCACTCACAAAAGGACATCAGCAAGCCGTTAACTTTCTTGTATTACATGGAAAGCCCGTCGTGAGTCCTCTGCTTAGCTTGTCTAAATTAATCACCATTTACCACTTCTTGACTACATTCCTTGGGAGAATTTTGGCAGCAAATAACAAATGAACTTGGAATAGAAGTCGTAAAAGCCCACGTAGCCTCATAGCACTGGGGGTGCCTGGGAACTGTCAAGTACCATAGCAGGAACAGTGGAGCCAAGCTCCCCACTCGTTGCCCTTCTGAAGTGACACATCAGGCTCACGCTGTCCATAGCCAGTGCCCAGCTCCTGCTCTGCCCCCTCCCCTTATGACTTTTTTGTTAATAATGTAGTTGATCACATTGATTCTCTCACAGTTGCAGGTAACAGATGACAGCGCTTCTGGCAGGGTCTGCTCCTCTCCCCCACCAGCTGTGGAGGATCCCCACCATGCCTTAACGAGCCCAAGATCTTCAGCACGGAAATCTAACAACCTCCAGAGCTACAAAGTGCGCAAGAATTTGCATCATCAGTAGTGCTCCAGGTCCCTGTAACAGCCTCAGCTGAGGTAGGTAGTTTCGCACCTCTGAAGACAAAAAAGTTTATGGTGAAAGATGTAGTTCAAGGTCAGCCTTGTTTGCAACACATCACAGAGGCACTGTTAAAAACATACAGGAGAGTATTTGGGTTAACACAGGAAGTTTTATTTAAAATTCATATTAAAAAGAAAAACACCTGCTAGGAGCAGCTACCTTTACAATCACATCTTGCCCTCCCCTGTGTGCGTGCATGATGAGACAGGTTTTAATTACACTTGTCATTTTCCCCAGGAACCTTGCCTTACTGAATATAAGGTATGCACTTGTGCAGAAAGATTATGTTTCCTTGGTAAACTTAAAATTACCATTTCTTACCACTGGAATGTGAATTTTCCAAGCCCAGCTGGCATTATTTTAAAGTAGTGGTTTGTATTATGTCCATCCCAATAATAATTAAGGACTTTTTCAGGCATAATAGGTCAGATTCCAGTCTCAGTTACTCACCCTTAACCCTGGAATTTACAGTGTTACAGAGTCCTTGCGTAAGAATAACCTCGTATATCTAGAAGGCCTAGAGGCTTCTCATCATTAGTGCTTTATTCCTTTACACTTTTTCTACAAGTATACTTCAAATGAGTTATTTCCAAACATGCCCTTGCCCATTACTGAGTGCTGCAGCCCAGCGGAGCCCCTGTTAGGGCTCTGACCAAAACGAGAGCCCCATGAGGGACACCACGTGCTGAGACAGAGGCAGGTACCTGCGCAGCTGAGGGCTGGGCATCCTGCTGGCATGGTGTGGCACTGGAAATACTTGGGAGAAGTCTCCCAAGAAAAACTGAGGCAACCAGAGGGTGAGGCTCGGGGATTGCCATCTGTTTGGACACGTGGCTGAGGCTTGGGAAGAGGTGACAGGGCAACTTGTGACCTGGAGGACAAGTCAAGGCTGGTATTGGGAAACCATGTACCAACACGGGTGGAGGCTGTGGCTTGAGGAAAGCCAAGCACGTAATCCATGACAGGACTTGCCTGTACTTCAGGGAAGGGAACATTATCTCTTGGTTGCACAGATAAATTGCATCAAACCACCCATCTCCTTTGCACCTGTGTCTCAAGAGACAGAAGGTGAGATGGGGCTGTGCTGTGGTGTTGGAAAAGGAAGCACTTGATGCAGTGACAGGATCCTTTTCGCTAATGTATGTGATTGTCATGGCTTTAACCTGGGTTTTGCCATTTTGTTACAAATTCCATTGCATTTTTCTTCCCACTTCTTCTCTGCTTCCACTGCTACTTTACTCTGTGCTGGAATACAGTACAGAAAACATCTTGAATACAATGACAAGGCAGTGTTTCCAAGTTTTGAATTTCTAAACTGAGCATAATTTAGGGCATTTTCTCTACTGCTATGACTACTAAGTTACCTAGAGTTTTGAAAAAATAGTTTAAATTGCTGTAAAGCCACTATCTCTGTATTTGTGGAATTTCAGTGAAATTATCATTTGTTAAATTATCTGTATCCAACCAAATCCAATGAAACCCTCCAAGACTTAGACTAGGAGGAAGTTGTGTCCTGGCTCTCACCAAGAGATTTTAGACCAGATGGTCTCCAGAAGTCCCTTCCAAACTCAACCGTTCTGTGATTCTGTGCTCTTCAAATAGAACACGATATTGGCACATGCAGCCCTCTGGAGGCTCAGGGGTCGGACACCCACCTCCCTGTCAGGGATTCACAGGTTTACAGCAGCCCTTCTCGTTTTATCTGTTCTCATTCTGCTCCAGTTTGAAATATTTCTCATTTCCTTGCTGCTGCTGTGTGACAGATGACACTATCACACAAGTATCCCAACCATGCTGTGATTTGGTGTTGGTGTAAGCTGTCTTGCGAGGTGAGGCTAGCTGATGAGGAAACACAGTTACAGGAGAACTTTTAAACCTGAAGAAGCAACTCTGGGTAGCAAGGACTGACAAAAAGTTCCCAGCGTGCAAAATAGAAGATGCAGCACACAAAGATGACCAAGAGCTTCATACAACAGCTTCTAAGCTATATCCACAAATTAATGACTCGCCAAGCGCCCAGGGGTCCCTGCGGGATGATCTCCTGTTGTGCCTCCCCTCTAGACTCACGTGTGTATAAAACAATGTTCACTACGGGGTATGACCTAGGAAACATCTCTGCTGCTCCTCAGCAGCACAGATGGTCTCTTCTGCAGGCACATAACCGAGACAAAAAATTTATGGCTAGCTCCTCTACCCCAGAATAAGTTGCATCCACAGAGGAACAACTGCATTTGTAAGACAGTGCCCTGATTTTCTTTCACATTTTTGAGCCGGTTGTCTGTATCTACATCACCAGTGGAGTGAAGAAAATCCAGCTGCTACAGGGAGACATCTTGCTCCTGAAGTATAGAAGAACGTCAGAAGCTCGCTGCTTTGAAATGCCAAAGCTGGACAAAGTTCACTGTTCCTAAGCCTCGCACTGGTCCCAGGAAACAACCTGGAGTATCAAATAATGCTCTCCTCTCTGCAACTCCCCTAAATCAGCCTGCACAGAAAATGAGTAGGGAGCCTCTTCCAGACACCAGCTGTGTGCCAGCCTGCTGTGGGGATATGGCTCGTGCCCACTGGGCTGTAAAATGCTGCTTTCCAGGAAAAGTGTTTTAAAAATAAGACCCCAGCTATTCCACTGAGCAACACACAAGCACGACTGTGCACACTGGCCAAAAAAAGCTGGGCCATTGTCCTTCCCCCATCCCTCCCAGAGGCTTTGGCTGGCCAAGTACCATTTTGTGTATCCACGGCTGAGCTGTTTCTCCTGGCTTTTGGCATCGGGGATCCTGCCTTGGTTCTGCCCTACTGTGACAATAGCTCTTACCCCTAGCTGTGCACCGATAAAAATTTATGTGGCTTTGTTGCCATGTATTATGCTGCCACTGCAAGCCCATGGCTCGTGTTTCTCATTCCCCAAAAATACGTGGTTCTTTGCAAAGCACTGATGATCCTCTGTGCAGTCTGAGTCACAGAGAAAGCACTGCTTCAGCCCGGGGATGGTCCACAGTTAAGGCAAAGTATATGTTCAACAGGCTGTCATCTACAGAGCAATAGGGAACCAACACAATTCCCCACCAGGCTGAGCCTACAGAAAACCCATCTTTGTGCTTAACCAAATGAGTAGGCCATAAGGAGAAGCCCGTGTGTGCACAAATCCTAGCCAGAGGCAGCCAGTTGTCCCCTGAATTCAACGACCCATCACCTTTTGCTGAACCAAGGAGGGATTGTCGAAGTTTGACCTGGCTGTTTTTTTTCTGAAAAAAGTGCGTCTTTATGGAGGGCAGTGAAGAGTTACTGAACCAGCCAATCAACCTGCCTGAAGTACTGTGTTGGTGCAATATATTTGTGCAAGCAAGGAATTAAGAAGAGGGTTTATGTTTGTGTTGGAGGTGCCACAGGCACCCAGGCAGGTGGCTCCTGAACAGGTTCCACGTGCTGCAGGAAATTCAGGGTGATAGATAAACCCTCCTCCCACCAAGTGGAGACAAGACCATAGAGGCTCCATCTAACATGGACTTGTAAAATAGCTAATAAATCACCCAGGAGAAGATGGTACATGATTCGCCTTTGGGAGAATGTCTGTGCTGATAGACCTCTGTCTCCACCATGCTTATGCCACGCAGTGAGTTTTGCCAGGCCTTGTGGTGCTTTATGGCAGCTCCTGGCATGCCCCAGCACAACTCAGGGCTGTCCAGCCAGACCTGTTTGCAAGTGATCAAAAAATTGTGTTTTTGTCTGACAGGAGAGCCTCCATCATTCAGCACAAGCCAGAAGTAACAGAGCTCAGCCTGCCTGCAAAAGAACTGTCCTCCCAGCTCAGCCACGTACGGCAGGAGCAGTGGGTCCAGGGCAGCTATTCCACTCCAGGGTCTCTTCAAGTCCTTCTCCAAACTGGGGCTGGTTTGTTGGCTTTTCATCCCTCCCTCTGCCCCAGCAGCCTGGCTATTTTCTTCCTCCCCATGGCACACAGCATCACCCCCCAGTTAGGCAAAGCAAGCTCCAGCCACACTTCCCAGCTTTGCTCCACAACGGACTGACACAGGGCTGAGACCTAGAAATACTTGACTTCTTCTTCTTAAGAACAAGCTATGGCTATCTGCCAGAAAAATACAATTAAAAATCTGGCACGGGCCCTCACAGTCCTTAGGTGGTGAACTCAGATATATTGCTGCACAAGTTGTTGGCATCAGAAAAGTCACACTTTGGTGAAGGCACAGAGGAGCAGGCAGCGGGTGAGGATTAATCAAACTGGCATCTAAAAAAGGCCCCTGCGCAGGTCTGGGCTGCTCCACACACAGCTGCACACAGAAATGAGAACCGCAACAAGAAGTTTCCTTCCCAAGCCATTTCCACCCGACTTGCAGTCACATCAGCATTCAACCTAACCTCTGGATTAACCACGGGGGGATGAAAACACTGAGGTTAAAATCAGCACTGAGGTTAAAATCAGCACTGAGGTTAAAATCAGCACTGAGGTTAAAATCCTCCAGCCGATCATCTTCCCCCCAGATGCAGAAAGAAGGGAGGAAATTTGGAGCAGCAGTTTCCCTGCAGCCGCCTGGCATCAGGGCAACATTTGCCTGCATCAGCCTCTCGCAGGGCAAACCACACTCAGGTCCCTGCGGCGCGGCAGCATGCCTGGGCACAGTGAGGGCACGGCACGGCCACCCAGCTGAGTGGCAGCAGGCAAGCATCGAGAATGGGACGTTTTGTACCACACCAGCTGGGGAGCACGTGAGCAAGGCTCATCATGTCACGGGAGCGCCAGCGATGCGAGATTGCAGACGCGGCTGTTGCAAACGTCTCTCTCCTAAGGTTTGCTCTCCAAGTGCGATTTCTGCGCCGCAGACTGCTGTCTGGCCCTAACTATAGACACTGCTCAAGAGCAGTAGCACAGACTTCCCTATCATCTCTTGTATGGGAGCAAATTTCTAAAGGGGATTGTCTAGAAGAGGTTTTAGGAGAAAACCATTGAACACACAATGTATGAAGGATATTTAAATAAAGGCTTGGAAAGGTAAAAGAGAGAAGAGTTGGACAAGCTTTGTGGCCTTCCCAGAGGACTACAGAATAGCTACAACAGTGAATCCTTATGCAGTGGCCAGGGAGGGAGACAAGCTCTAACAGGAGAAAGGGGGAGGCAGCCTGCACTTCTGCCCCTGCCCAAGTTAAGGCAGGAGGAGCCAAAGTGCTGCTCACAGAGAAACAGTAAAACCCATGTTAGCAAAGCTGCAATAGGAATACAA
This sequence comes from Pterocles orientalis, assembly GCA_011057875.1. Lineage (NCBI taxonomy): Eukaryota > Metazoa > Chordata > Aves > Pterocliformes > Pteroclidae > Pterocles > Pterocles orientalis. Next base: position 161,179 of record WKFP01013986.1, on the reverse strand, counting down.
CAGCAGTCCCGTCTTGGCTTCAGTTGCTTCATGAAGAAATTAAAAAAACACTTAGAAGTGTGAGGGAACGGTCCCATAACAGCCTAAAGTAGAGGCAGGTGGTTCTAGAGCCAAGGAAGTAATCCCACATCAGGGCACTGCCTGTGCAATGTGTTGCGTCAGGAGCCCGCTCCTGCTTCTTGCCCATTAACCCATGACACTGCCCAAAGCTGTCTTGAGACACTGGAGCACGGTGTTCCCTCCAGCAATTAAGGAAGTTACAGCATCCATAAATGCATCTCCTGCACCGAATAGAAGAAAAAATGGTGTTAGCTTGGTGTTAGCTTGTTAACTGTGTTCAACAAACTGCAACAGTGTCTCTGGGACCTTCCTCCACTACACAGGACCGACCACTATCAGGCCAGACAAACTGAGGTACCACTACTCCACCCAACACCTCACAGAGTCACTGGAGTATCTGCCCTTGGCTTTCTGGGGCTGCAGGGAAGCCTTCAAGATGGTGAAGCCTTTTTTAGCAGATGTTAACTCATAAAAATCAAATTACAGACAAACACATTTCACCCTGAACTGAGGACTCAGCTTGGATGTATGAGTTTTTACTAGGGATTGTTTGTTTGGATTGGTTTTGATTTTTTCCACTACCAGGCATCATCCGTCCTGTGTACCGGACTGGCACAGGACCACACGCAGGCCTTTTCGTAACCTGCAGCAGTAACGATTGACTCCACACGTACAGCAATCCTATAGCTGTCAGCACTTTTGGAGATTGCCTTCTGAGTACAGTCGGCAACGTACCATTGCCAATGACCAACAACGTTAAACCAGTCAAGAATTCCAATGTCTGCAGGGCTGTAGGAGCTGTCACAGACTAATGCTTTCAGGGTAGTCCATAGGCTCTCAGAAATGGGAGCAAAAAAATAGCATTTGCCTGCCAGCCTCTTGTCTCAGAGCAAAGATTGCTTTTCCCTCCTGGGATTCCAGATCTTCCTTTTTGTGGAAAGCAAGCCTCTCCAAACGTTTCCTTTGCTCTAACACTCACAAAAGAATCCCTTGCAGATATTTAAAAACCTGAACCACAATGGGTCTGTCTTTTCGTTTTGCTCATCAGAGCTGCAGTGCTGTCACTGCAAGGACACACACCCTTAATGACGGCGGTCAGGTGGGGCTGCATCCCCTGCGGCTCCCCGGCCCTCGGGGGGATGCTGTGAAGCCACAGGGAATTTGAGGAGCCGGCCAGCCAGTGCCCTGAAATGCAGTCGGTGGCTGTCCCAGGCAATTCCTCTCGGCATGAGATGGGGCAGTTATTTGGCTTGTCACATTAAAATCCAGATAAAAAATTTCTCCTGCTTATGGAAAATTCTCCGCAACTCATCCTGAAGATGGTTTCCAGGCTCCAAGCACACGTTCTCAGGAGACTTGTCCTGCAGGCTGAAAGTTTGTGAAACACCGATGTTAAAGAAAATTTGAAGGGAAAATAGCAATGTCCCCCAGTAAAGATCTGTATTTAGAGAGGTACCACTCTGGTACCTTATAAAAAAGCAGCAGCCCTCCTGATGTTATCATGGGACCAATATGCTTTAAGCAGCAGAAGGAGGAAAGGTGAAAGTTTGACAGTAGAGTCACAGATTTTATTTCCAATACCTTTTCTTGTGCCAAGATGTTTTGACCTGGGTATGTCAGTATTGGACACAAATTCCATGGAGATAAATTTGACTTTATCAGCCAATCTCAACAGATGTGGGATCGGCAGGTGCAAATTTAACCTGTGCAAACACTGACCCGTGTGCTCCCAGGATTCATGCTAACATATCAAGGGTTTCACTTGCAAAACCCCTGCTGTAATCAGCTGCATATACAAATGCCAACCACGCTCACAAATAAGCACACAGCTGCTTAACAGGGTTATTCCCTTTATATTGATGAGGGTGCAAGTCCACAGACGCACGGGACATTAGCCAAGTGGCAATTTCACAAATGTCAATTAAGTGATAAACTTGTCATCACGCTCCTTTTATGTCAGGGTTGCAAGAAAAAGCCATGCAACCTGTTCAGCTTCTCTTGCAATGGAGCACAAGTCAGCACTGCTATCCGAGCACCCTGGCTGGCTCTGATTTATGCCGTAACAAAACCAAGACATAAGCAAATAGGGATACGGCAGCCAAGCTGTGGTCACAGACTCTCAGCTGGCACAAGCCCAGTTCTGCTGAAGCCATGGGAGACAAAATGACTCATGTAAGGCTGAAGTTCTGCCCCGCGTGTCCAGTATGTGCTGAAAAATGTGCAGCTCACTTAACTTCAAACTTACCCTCAGTCTCAAGCAACAATTCAATCTGAGGCTACTTGCCACTAGCAGAAACTCACTCATTTTGATACATAATCGGAAATTTAATGCCTGATGCCAAGTGGCATCGCATCTGTCTCCAAAGCTGGTGTCTGGTGAGGGGCAAAAAATGAAACCTTGCCATTCAAACTTGACAAAAGTCCTCAGGACAATTCAGTAACATGGCTTGTCTCATCTGCCCTCAGTCTGGGAAAGTATGTTTTGCAGTAATCTATAGAAATTAGTTTTGGGGAGAAAGTGTAGCCTTCTAGTAGAAACAAGGTATTTCCATAAACTCACAGCAAGGTGAATCAAAACAGCCACCATTCTCACTACCAGTCACATCTGCAACACAAGAGTCAGCCCGCAACATTAAATTACCACAAGAAGAGACACAAGTTGCACTTAACCCAGAGAAGAACTGTGCCCTGAGCAATTCTGGGTCAGAGCCTGTGGTGTGAGCCCCTGGGCTCTCTGCAGGTATCTGAAATCCTTCCCACCCTAGCACACTTGAAATCTTCCAGGAAGGCTCTCGCCCAGGCCACCCACCACCTTTCAGCTCTGGTGGTATATAATCCTCTCTGAGACAGTTTTCTGCTCCATGTTACCTGGATAGTTGTTTGCGTTCAGCTTTACGTGGAGAGATGCTCCAGACTGACACAGCTGTCACACAGAAACCTGCCATTAGCTGAAATGCTGTTTAGATTACGGCAGTATAAGAGATGGATACAGGAAGGGCACAGGCAGGCTAGAAGAAGCAATAACCATCACTTTCCTTTTGGGCATGCTGCAGCAAGCAAACCCTACATCTCTACTGTAATGACAAATCCACTGGGCATTGTGTGATGTGAAGGGCAGCAGGAAAATTAAGTGCTAATATAATAGCCCCTTCGGCCTGGGGGAGGGAGTTATATAACTGATAATCTTGTTGGTGTTCAAGAGTTTCCACACGCTAGCAGAAGATGGGTTCCAGATGCCATCTTTTTCTAAGAGTGTAATTTCACTGGAGTTATTATTTCCTCAGTATTATGCAGTTACCCACAGAGAAAGATATCTTTGGCTCTTCTGTTGCGCTCAGTGTATTTTGGATATAGATCCTTGAGCAGGAAAAGAGAACGGCAGAAATGCATCTCTGTCCATTCAGAGGAACTGCGTGGGAGTACAGGCTTCTGCACTGGACCCATAATCTTAATGCACAAAGCACACTTTGAACAACAGACGCGTGTGACTTGACTGATAGACTTGAGTTAATGAAGCCTTTAATCTACAGCCCTGCCTGCAGCAGCGATCAGCACTGGCTGCTTAATGCGGCCAGGCTGGGACTGGGAAGAGCGCAAGAGAAGCCCGCACTTTCTAGCCTCCAATTCCTGTTCCCTGTAGCTAAGGCCACCCTCTCACGGCAACAGCTGCAGTAAAGAATGTCAATGTCATAGGAAGAATGCACAAGTTCAGTCTGAAAAAATAAATCGTAACACTGTGCTGGCGTCTAGCTGGCATAAATCAGCACAGCTCTTTGCTCAGAAGGACCAAAGCTTTCAGGCTTCTCCCAAAAGGTGTGACTGACACCAATGTTACTAAGAGGTGATGATTCCCTCCCCTGCTTCATTGAGTTCAGCTGTTTAGAAATCTTTTCTGTAATTCATTTAAATTGGCTTGGTTTTTACACAAGTGCCACACTTCCATAGTTGTCTATGTGGTGTATAAATGTGTATGATTACAAGCCTCCTGTGTAATAAAATCACAATTTATGATTGTATTTAAGTAATGGGGGAAATTACAAAGAAAGCAACAATGGTGGCTATAAACAAAAGAGAACAAGTAAAATTAATCTCTCTGCTGTAATAGTTACTTCTGACTTAGATGGTTGCTAACACTTTATTCCTTAATGCAGAAATAATACTTCCTCTGTTTAAGAAGCAAAGGCTGAAATAGTTCAAAGTGTGATCCGGCTTTCTTGTTTTCAACAGCAGTTTGAGGATTATGGAGCACACTTTCTAATAATAAACTTTTAAAACGATGCTGAGACCTACTACTGCTACAATTGCCCCCAGCAGAGTGTCTAAGGAACATGATTTACATCAGGTTTCTCTATTCATCTGGATCACTGTGGCTTGGACCCTCTTCAGAAACTCAAATGACACCCAATTCTCCAGTGCTATTCAGGATTTGTTACTGGTGAATACCTTTCCAGATCATACTTTTCGGGTTTTTTGCCCAGTTTTTGTAAGTGACCTTCATACTCCCCCACTGTGACATCCTGCATTCAAAGATGCAAATACATCAGAGGACAAAAGGGAAAGGATGGGGATTGTCAAGGTAGGGCTTCTGGGCAAAAACATGTCCCAAACAGGGAGTTTCACTCCCTCCCACACACAGGACTGTGCTAGGCCAAGTGAAAGTCAAGTGCAGAGGGGATGTTGTAGGGATGGGAGCCCGTAGTTCATCTTGCTCAAAAAGACACACCAATATCATCTGTAACTGTCCCCAGAAGAGACCTATTCTCAGCCAGTCTTTGTATTTCCCATGCCCTGTTTTCCTCAAGGTGGTGCAAAGCCCTATCCTAAGTTTATCCCTAAACTTTAGGAGAAAAATAGGGTCCCTTTGAACAACGAGCATTATGTAAATACCAGAATAACTCATGTCTCCAGGCTTATCTCCTGCACATGGCAGTCCCTGCAACCACGGTGCCTGCTGGGCAGAGAGGTCCTTAAGGCAAGGGCTGTATCCCACAAGTGCATGCTAAAAACTGCTTAACTAATAGTGGGGAGAGAAAAAAAAAAAAAAAAAAAAAAAAAAGGACAAGAATCACTAACAGGGCAGTCTCAGAAAGGACTTTTATTAAGATGGAACCCGTGGGGACTGAACAAGAAGGGAATTAAACCCCTCATATCCATGAAGCAAATTCACATTTATTAATACTGCTCTCCAACTGCAGGCTCTCAGCCCACATGGCTTCATGCAGAAAAAACAGCTCTTAATCAGAGCAGTATCAAGAATAATAATTTCTAAGCAGGATGTCCCTGCTTGCCTAGCAGAGTAAGCAGTGAAAGCTTCCCTCCAAGGTGACTTCCAACCAGAGCGAGCATTGCTCACCAGCTGGAGCAGGACTGGCAGACAAATACATTGTCGCCACAGCCCAGCACCATGCAAGTCTAGACTGGCACCAGTGGGACCCCAGAGCTCTATCCCAGCTGAAGACATAGCACAATACGTTAAAGGTATTTTGGCCCCAGACTCATTTATTTGTGGGCATGCTCCCCCTCAGCACATCTGAACTATGCAGCTTGCTCTGCACAATCGCGGCCTCTCCTTGCACGTGGGGCGGACGTGCCAAACCCCCTGGGGCCACGATGCACACCTGGCTGCCAGCGCCAACAAGCAGTCAGAGCCGCGATCTCTCCCTAGCTTCCTTCCACGGGCCATGCCTCCTTGCATGGCTCCTCCAGCTCTCCATCATCTAGCAAACCTGGAGCTCAGGGCTTCCGACTCTTGTTACAAGAATGTCCTAAAGAAGGAAAGAAGGGGAGACGCAGGAGACCAGGGTGTATGGAAGCAGCCAGGGCCATCTGCTGCATCTATAGACAAAGGCCATCGCTTTGAAAACAGGGAACAAGATCGTGTCACTCTGGGCTGTGCTCTTCCAGTGTCCTCCCCACTGAGGCTGGTGCTGCAGCGTACCAGGAGAAGACGTACACTGTCGATAAATCAATTCCTCCAGCTAATTTGATTCTGCCTCAGGTGCTGCCCACACAGAGAGTGTCCCCATCATGTGTCATAACAGCGATGGCTCTGGTGGCTCCCAACACCTGCTCTATCTAAGCAGCACAAGGCGGTGCGGCACAGAGATAAGGCCTGGGCCCCAAGGGCAGCACCTCGCTGTGGCCAGACCCATCGCCCACTGCTGTTCCCTTCAGCAAGAGACTTGCCGGAGGGAGCCACCGGCTGTGCAGCTATCCTGCCAGGGCCACACCGTGCTCCCGGGCAGCGCGCGCTGCTGCACGACACCGGCTCAGCCTGCCCTTCGCGGACCGCAGCACAGCCAGAGAGCAGCGTACTCCTTCAGAGGAAGAGCAATGGGAAAACCCACTGCAGGTGATGTGGAAAGAACAGCTCCGTAACAGACTGAAGGCTGGCAGCTCCTTTTTTATGAGCTCTGGCAAACAGCTGCAGCTCTGGTCGCAGCTCCCGGTCTCATCATCCCTCCAGCTCTCCGCAGCTTCACACCTGTGTTAGTTGCCTTTGGCAAAGATTCAGTATGTCAGGGGTGAAGCCAGAGCAGAAATGTGCCTTGTGACATGTCAAAAGGGCAAGTGAAGAAAGCAGATTTTTTTTTTCATTTTCCCTCTCAAGTTATCTTCCTAAAGCGCAATTTTTGGTGTAGGTAAAGCCTTCCGCTCGGAACTACGTACACCCTTCCTAACACATCATCATGCTTTAGTCATTTGCCTTCTCTCAAAGCTCAGCTGAAATATACTCCACAAGACCACCCTGATTCACTAGCCTTAAAAGCCAAGTACTGCCTCTTGTGGATTATAAAACAAGTTCTAGCAGTTTTTGAGCCATTCTGGTATTGTCCCAGCATAAGATTTTACTTCCATGGTACACGGACACAATTCACTGTAACTAAAAGTATTACTGAAGGATGAATTTAGCTTATGGCACAGAAGCACAAAGATACCAAACTGCTTTAGTTATTTTTGAAAAGCATTAAAAAAAATAAAAAATATTGGCACTACAATGGTATAATTTGCAAGGTACTTCCCTCTGTCTCTAAAGATAAAAATCACCCCCAGGCTGCTGATGAACTTACCAGGTACATGTCAGTAACTGGGGGAAAATTCATCTGAAGTATCAGACAATACAAGCTGCTGTGCAGAACTGGCAAAGCAATTTAAAAGTTTTGAGCCCTGGCTTTGTGAGTTAAGCACGGGGAAGGGGCAGGATTTCTACCTGCAAGAGAGAACACAACGGACTGGCCACTAACCAAAATATTTCAAAACAGGATGACAAGGGATCCGCAGGGAAGCGGGATACCAGCAATAGGTGACCAGTGCTGCAGCAAAGCACCAGCAACTTTCCCACCACCAGTCAGCTATTCCTGCAGCACGCACTGCTCTGCTGGTGTACCCAGACAAATCCCTCGCTTTCTAGAAACAGGAACATGCAAAGCAGCGTGTCTAACAGCGCAGCTTCCCTGCTGTTCTGGCTGAAAGCGTTTTGTCTTTCAGCACTGAAACACCCTCCCTGCACTGGCAGGGCCAGGACCCGGTATTGCTGGTCCAGCCTGCCATGCGCCACAGCCACCCCAGCTACCAGCTTTGCTCCATCAGTCCAGCTGTGCTGCTCCCTCAATCCAGCTGTGCTGCTCCCTCAATCCAGCTGTGCTGCTGCTCACGGCACCTCCTGACAAGACAGCAGCGAGTCGCTACCTTACTGCTGGTTAATGAAGCATCATGACTCCCCCAAGAGACAGGCAGGTGACACCACCCCCACTCATGTCATTAGATGGTGGAAGTGCCAGACCGGCTTGTCAGGGGCGACGAGGTCTCGGCAGGAGGTCGCCCAGCCTGTGCCAGCTGTGCAGACGCGGTGGCTGAGCGCAAGCCGTCCCCTGCACAGCAAAGCCACCCCCCGAGGGCACGGCGGGGGCTGGAGGATGCTCCGGGGCGCTGCCACGGCGCCAGCCCCGGGCAGCTGGGGCACAGGCGCCCGAGCAGGTGCACCCCGTGTGGGGCAGGTGCACCCCGCGAGGGGCAGGTGCACCCCGTGTGGGGCAGGTGCACCCCGTGTGGGGCAGGTGCCGCAGGACCTTTAAAATCACCAACGACAAGCGCGGGAAGAGCCGCCCGGGGCCCAGCACCGCCGGAGCAACAGCTGCCGGGGGCGCGCGGGGCCGGCGCGAGCGCGGGGCGCGCGGGCGGGGGTCTCTCCAGTGGCGGCTGCCTCACACCTCAGGCGCGCGGGGAGCGGAGCGGCGGGACAGCCAGCCTCGGGGACCGGGTAGGGGACACCGGCGGAGGGGAGGGGACGCGAGGGAAGGGAAGGGAAGGAGGGACACCACCCGGGGAGGGCGGCCGTGGGAGGCGGCGCGGGTCCCGCTCCCCCCGCCCGCCGCGCGGCCCGCACTCACCACAGTGACGGGGGACACCATGTCGGCGGCGGCGCGGCTCGTCCTGCTGCCGCCCGCCCTGTCGCTGCCCGCTGCCTGCCCGCCCGCCTGCCGGGGCGCGTTTTTACACAGCGGTGGCGTCACCGGAGAGGGGCCCCCGCGCTGCGGGGAGAGGGCGGGGGGCGGCCCCGGCACCGCCCCGGGGCGGGCAGCGCGGGCAGGCGCAGCCGGGGTCCGCCGGGCGGGTTCGCGGTTCGCTCGGCCCCCGGCGGCGGCGGTGGCGGCGTCTCGGTCCCGGCCAGGCAGCCGGCAGCGGGTCCTGCGCTGTGTCCCCTCCCCGGGGGCGGCCGCAGCGGGGGCGCGGCCTGCGGGGTCCGTGCGAGCCCCGGTCGCTGCCCGTTTCCGGGCCCGGGGGCAGGCGCAGGGGCTCCCCCCCGAACGCGGGCTCCCCGCAGGCGGTGCCGGGCGCGCTGCCCCCCGCCCCCCGCAGCACTGGGGCAGGGCATCCCCGCCGCCTGTGCCCCGGCACCGCCCGCAGCTGCCGGGGCCGTTCCCGGGCACGGACCGAGGGGCAGCGCACCCGGATCTCTGGCTCTGTCTCGGGACCCTCCCGCCTCAGCTGCCACCCCCGCGGCCCCGGCCCCAGCTTTCCCCTCTCCTGCCTCCCTGGGGCTCCCCGCCTGCCGCTCTCCGGCTCCTGCCCTTTCCTTGCCATCCCTGTCTCTTGCACAGACCCCTGTGGCCGTCCACATTTCCTGCCCCACCTGGACTCCTCTGCAGCCCCCATTATTCCCTTTCCAGGGGCTTCTCTCACTTCACAGCTGCCCCCTTAATGCTTTCCATCGCCTCCATCTTAAGACCCGCAGGTGCCTGGCAGACCCCCTGCAGGGCTGGCCACCTTTTCCAGCCCGGTCCCTGCTCCCAGCTGCTGCTGGATGGCCCCTGACCTGCCAGGAGCAGGTCCCTCACAGGTCCCCATCCTCCTGCCGAGGTCATCCAGAGGCAGCAAAAAAATATTAGTGTTGGCACAAAGACAGGGTGAGGAACATGTAATGTGGGATACTAGAGAGTGGGATGCAGCAGCTCAGGCTTGTTGAAATGACCCTGGGACTACTTTCAATCTGTTTTTACTTGAGGATTAATATTTAAGGATGCAGGAAGCTGCTTTATGTGTAATGCGATCTTGCTCAAAAGTTTCGCTTCATAACAAAACAAACAGGTACTTAAATAGTAGGTGATTAAGTAATCTGCTATTTGCAGCCTGAGCAAAAGTCATGCTCAGTATTTATCACATCAAGGGAACATTTTCTTCTATAAAGTAAAAAAAAAAAAAATTATGCAATTCTTTTGCAGTCTTTGTGCAATAGATTAGTATCATGTTTCTGAAGATGAAATGTATGAACAGCACTCCCAAAATCCCAGACAGACAACCCTATTTATATCGACAGAGGCATGTAAATAGAGAGAGGACAGCGTTTGGCCCATCACCGTCCAATGGGACCAGGATGGACACTGCAGCCTTTGCGTCGTTTACCAATCTGAGAGGGATTTCTACTCGAAAAAAGAAACTGCAAATCTGCCCTATCAGATCAGAGAGGCATTGCAGTAAAATCTGTGGCAAGCAAACTTCAGTCAGATCAAAGCAAACTGTTCTCTGTACAGCAATGACCCGCACGGCCACAGATAGGGGATTGAGTGCTGCTCTTACAATTTGAGTTAAAATAGTTCATAGGGCAGTTACATTTTCATTAGGCAGGAAGAGAAGGGTAAGCTTTTGCTTTTTTCAGGGAGCTGGGTGAATTAGAGAATGGGAAGAAATTTCACAGCTTTTCACAATGAATGTTTTGCCCTGCTGAAATCAAGGGGAGCAGTCCCTAGCAGAAGCAGCACAAGGGAACAGAGGTATTCCGATGTCCATGGATGCGGTTAATTTGATACCACACAGGATTTTCAGAAGGACCAATGGACTCTTAGACCTTGGTTCCTAATTGCTTTTGAAAATCCTTCTGGGAGCTTGATTATGTCTTGGCATTTAAAAACCTAAAAAAAAAGAAAAAAAAAATCTGCTCCTTGGTCCTTAGCCAAGCTCTTTGTCTGCTTATCCTGGCCTTTACTGAAGCGATGAGCCAGGCAGTGCAATGGGTAGGGACCTGTTTGCATTTGGGTATTGTCTCTGCTGCTCCAAAAGTGGGAGATGGTATTAGGATGGATGCAGCTTTGCTTTTGTTCTTTTTTTCTAATGTAGTGTCTGCCTTGACTGGTTAGCAGCTGAAGCTTCTCCTGCTTTTGCAAATGGGGTATTTCTCTGTGTCATTGATGCAGACGTTCAAAATGCATTAGCACTTGGGGGTGGTTTTTCATGCTCTGTTATTAGCTCCCAGAAACCTATCAGAAAGGGAGGGGGAACTGTGTGTGCATGCTGACTTTCCCATCTCAAACAGACACTGGGAAAGTCAGTCTCGTTAGTTTTGCTTGGGTAGGGGTTGACCTTTTGTGATTTCCAGACAGTTCTTTCCACAAATCTTTTAAAAACAGAGATTCAGAAGTCCTAATGGCAAATACGGTATTTGTGTGTAATAGAGATGGCTCCTGTGACAAAGACTTTACAACCTGAATATAATGTGAAAGTTTGTTGCTGTTGTTTATTTAATACTAGATTAATTTCATGTGACTCACACAATTGTTCAAGGGATGGTGTCCAATTTTCCACTATCAAAATAAGTGCTACATCAACAATAAGTAATTCCTTGTAAAGTGAGAGACACTTTGGAGTATAAATTAGGAATTTGGATAGAACAGAAATGTTTTACATTTCATTTTATATTTTATCCAGATTACATTTTATCTACATTTTATCTAAATAATAAATATTTTATATTTAATCTAAGTTAGGGGCACCTTGGAGTATAAATTAAGAATTTGGATAGAGCAGAAATATTCTACATTTTATCTAAATGTAAGCTCTGACAGAACAGGTCCTGCCACAAATCCATTCCCGCTGTAGAAACACCAAGCAACAGATGAAGCAAACAAAGGGAATACAGGATTGATGGCTTCATAGCACAGTGAAATTTGCCCCGGTCTGTGCACGGCACGCTTTTGGTGGGGTTTTTTTTGCTGGTGGTGTTGCAGTCTCCTGTCCTGACCACTGCAGCCAAGGAAGATCTCATGTGGTTCATCACAATATTTGGTTCTGTATCAACTGCAGGGATTTAACAAAAAATAGAAAATAGTTCTAATTTGGGATGTGTGTGGTATTTTTAACTTGCTATCAGTAGGCAAACAGAGAGCAGTAATTACATGAGCATGAATCTATGGAGGCTGGGAATAGCAAACCAGAGCATTAAGTGCTCCTGTGCATGTTTGTGCTTGAAAGTGCTTCAGCTGGGCCATGTTTGTGGTGTGCAGGGGAAAAAAACAGAAAGCAAGAAAAGTTCTATCTTCAGCAAGGTTGCTACACAGCCAATTTGTTGTTCAGTCTACTGCTCATAGCCCCATGGCTCTGTGTGTGTGCGGTAGCTCCGTGGCTCATGCGGGCATATTATTTCTTTTTTACACTGACCACCATACATTTAAATAATAGCTTGACCCTTTTTCTTCCCTTTGCTGTGTTTTTTTTCACTGCTTTATTCTTCTGCTGGTGAACTGTCAGTCTGTGGACTCCACCAGTCCCTCCTAGCTGCATCCCCCCCAAGCCCAGTGCATCAGGAAGACTCCAAGCTCTGCCTTGTCAAACGCAGTTGAACATGTCCAAAAGGCACGCTCTTCCAAAAAGCGATTGCCTTCACAGTGCAAGGGTCTGTGGACATTCACATGGAATAGAATATAGGGGTCTTTGTAGGAGAATGCTGGGACAACCATAAAGCTCTATGTTTTCTAGCTGTTTATGATTCAGGGAGGTTGTCCTGCCTCCAGCAATGGCTGGAAGAGCAGCAAGACATTTCTCACATTCAGGTGCCTCTGGAATGAGGGGATCCCTGTCTGCTCTCACTCTGCGGGAATAGGCTCTGCCAACGGGCCATGGCGGCACACGCTTCGTTTTGCACTTTTAGATTCACTAGTAATGCAAAAGTGCCTGGGAATTAACCCACTGAGGAACCAGAAACAAATGTGTTGTAAAGTGCTGGGAAAGTTTTATTTGAGGCTCATCCATGCGAGGTGCTCCTGAATCATCTCCTTGCTGGCTGCTCCGAGCACAGTGCACCCAGATCCTGACAGCAGTGTTCACGTCAGCCGCCACGGGAGGCATCCAGTGCAGCTTTCTGTTTTGTCATATCCAACTCCATTTAGATCCTTTTGTGGTTTGTGTACTGGTCATTGCACTTGTTCCTGGTACTTTTCATGTCGTGCAATGTGGCGTTTCCCCTGCACATGACAACATACTGGGCTGTTTCCTTTCTATACAGATTTATTTCCTGCAGCCTAGAGAAATTCAGAAAGTGCCTTTGCTTCCCTCATGGTGATTCCCATAATGATAATAAGCATCAAGTATTAAATTGAGACTGCAGAATTAACATCTCAGTGAAATAAGGGGGGACACTGCAAATTCACACCTTCTGAGAGCACTTTTCAGGCTATTTACTGAGCTAGAAAGGCAACACATCACCTATTTATAGGCTTTGTATTTGAAAGTTTTCTTCCCAGACATAAAATCAATTTGTTACTTGGGCTTAATAAGTGCTGTCTGTACGTGTGTGTGTACCTGTGAATGGAAAAGGTGTCAGGGCGATTGGAGTGCCGCAGCGGGATCAGAGCATGCCAGCGCCGTGTTTCCTGTAGGGGAAGAATGCTTCACAACAGGCTCCCCTCGCTTGGTGGCCTGCAGTCAGCACCAGCCACGAGGCTTCCTTTGCTGGCTTGGCCTCTAGTTGTTACTCATAAGCTCTCAACCTTGTTCACTGCTGTTTTTCAAAGACAGTTCTGTGCAGTCAATGTGGTTTTTTACATGGAGGGCAACCTCTCTGCCCCTCCGTCCTTGCCTGTGCCTTCTGAACAGTTTATAGCCATCGGCTGCAGAGCTCCAGCTGTGTGACTGGTCCCACCACGTTTCAGTGACAGTGATTAGATCGTAGCTTTCTAGCTGCACTATGGCTTCCAGCTCCTCCTGTTTGTTACCCAACCAGCAGTTTTCTATCTCTGTGCTATCCTTTAAAGCTATTGCATGTCATGTGTTAGAAGTTAAAAGAAATTGAGAAGGGTTCAACAGAAGCTCTTAAATAAACTAAAAAATCCAGAACAGGCTACCTCAAATAAAAGTTCTGATGCAGTTACAATGTCTGTTCCTCACTCAGGTGCCCCACTTCCCAGGTTAGAAACCTGCCAAAACAAGCTCTGATTTATCTAGTGATCAATTCAAGGGTTATTTCGTTATGTACTTCTCTACAACCAGGAGGTTGTAATAGCTGGAGTATTACAACATGCACGAAGAGGTGAAGGCTTGTCCTGTCAAACGTTATCAGATGATTGTAGCGAAACAACATGACAATTAAATGGCTAGATTACAAAACAGAGTAGAGGTAGGGCAAATGCTTTAATGTCTATTTTCATTAAAGCAATCTAGCTGACCATCTGGCAGAAAAATTATACTCATCAGATGGGAGAAGCTAGATGGAAGGAGGGAGAAGATCCCAGTGCAACCCAAAGCTGAGTGCTGGTGGATGAGAGCAGCTGTTGGGGTATTTTAGGTTTTGGTGGGCTTATACTCATCATGAATGCATAGTGGCATGCAGGGTGAGGGCCATCCAGAAGCTGGGAGGGGAGCAAAAAATTGGCCTGGAAAAGGTGCATGGTGGTCATTAGAGCCATAGTAACCTGATGTTGTTTGTCTCAGGTTTTCAAAACTGACTGGTGGCGTTCAATGGATGGTCCTGGTACCTTGAGTACCTATTTTTCAGAGAGCATTTTCAGAAGTTCTGCTCTGTTCTATGATATTTTCCAGTGGCCCACCATAAATTGCAGTATCCAAAGTCACTGATCACCTCAAAGTCTGTGGGCAACAAGTGTTTTCTGAATTACTCTAAAATCAGTCTGAGTCAGGTAGTTTTTCACCACTGTGTTTATTTAAAGCTGATCACTGCTTTATTTCCCAGAGGAAAACACTGCCAGCACCATCAGCAGGCAATACATTGATTTTAAATCAGCAAGACTGCCATTGATCTTAGCAGCTATTTATTGCACATGTTCCCAGCAGCCACTTTCTAATGGAATTTTAACAATTCAGCAGGGTTGCTTGAAGGTCTCAAGGAAGCAAGGGAAAATTTTGTCTCTTGCAGGAAATGCCTCCCTAGGACAGTGCCTTCAGTCGCAATCGTAAGACAGTCGGAGTGGTGCACTTCTCAAGCTTTGGTGAATCCTAATTATTAATTTTCAAGACATACTTAGTTTTTATTTTATTCATCTTGTCCTGGCAATATGTACACAGTTTCACCTCTGTCTTATTAAATCCCTGAGCTGCTGGTTGCTGGAGGCTGGGAGTGTATGAAGCAAATCTGTCTGGTCTCTTGGCCTCTTCTGGGGCTCCGCAGCAGTTAGCTGCTGTCAGCCTTAGGGGGGACGAGTGTGGTGCAATACATCTACCCTTACATTAGAAATACTGTTATAGGAACTGGTCTAAATGCGCCTCTCTGTCCCCTTGCTTTCCTACAGAACATAGCCTTTCTTATTAGTGTTAAAATCTTGCACCAGAAAGGCGATTTTTTGTGCGGGTATACCATTTCCAATGGTTTAAGAGGAAACAACATGCAAA
This sequence comes from Pterocles orientalis, assembly GCA_011057875.1. NCBI lineage: Eukaryota > Metazoa > Chordata > Aves > Pterocliformes > Pteroclidae > Pterocles > Pterocles orientalis. Next base: position 146,005 of record WKFP01013986.1, on the reverse strand, counting down.
ACATCATTCTCTGACAAAAACTACATTTGTTACTAATCTCACTCTGTTTTCTTGCATGTGATCTCAGCTCTGAAAGTGTCGCATGGGTATGTGAGCAAAAATAGGAGGAGTAGGAAGGGAACAATAGTTGTAAAATATTTAAGAAAAACATTAGTTTAACATAAAACTGAAAGGGATAGTGCGTAGCTTGGGGCTGGAGGAGGTGGCCAGTGTACGCTCAGAGCTGGACTGGTGTCCTGCCTTTGGTGCCAGAAGAGCCTTGGCCGGCTCCATGCCGTGGCTCCTTTCTGTTCTGAAATCACTGTGTGCACAGCAGTACCTGTCAGGGCCATTATATCCTTGTGCCCCTCGGGCAGGCATCCTTGTCCCTGTCCAGTTGGCTCCACAGGCTGCAGAGACCCTCATAGACATCTGTGGCCTCGGGTATTCCTGAGGAAAGACGTAAGTGCCAGACCGACAGAGAGGGTTCCCGAGATTCGTACAAGCAACACAGCCACAGTTTGCTCTACCTCTTACATGTGTGTAATGCACATTATCTAAAAGCTACAAGTAACATAAGCTCTTGACGGGTACCTGTAATTTTAGCCAAGACTTACCTGTAAGAGTGCTGTGGTTGTATTTCTTTGCATACTACAGACTGCAACATAATCCAGCAGATAACGAAGGGTGACGGTAAACAAGCACTTTGAATAAGAGCCGGCATCCGTCACTTGCAAAGCTCCACCGCCTGCCATTGAGCTGGACCTGGGGGATTTTCTGAGCCACGCTGGCGTGCTTCGTACATGTTAAAGCAAGGACCAGAAGTATAATATGATTGTGTGACATTCCCTAGGCCCTTTTGGGAGATATGGATTGTAGACATGGGTAGAAGTACCCCGTACAATGAATAACGGGAGGGAAGGAGGGAGGCAGCACGTTCTAGTAAAGAAGAATTAAATGGGACCTGAGCTTTCAGCCGGGCCCCTTTACTGTCTCGCCATATGATCGTGAGCACATGTTGGTTTTTTACACCAGTCTGCAAAGCTGTCTTCAAATCTGCCTTTTCCCTTTCTTGAATTCAGCTAACCCCAAACGAGCCAGAGAACATATCCCTTTTTTGGAAACACACAATTTTACCTGTGATAAGGTGAAGCTGCGGTGCTCAGGGGTGGTGGCTGGTGGGCAGGGAGGTGTTTGCACAGAGCCCCGCTGTGAACGCAGCAGTGGCTGGGGCAGGCTGCACTGCTGGATTTCTGGCTAACACCCGGCCTGGGCTTTTTGGACCCTCACAATGGTGCCACAGTTCCCTGTCACTATGGAAACAGGTTTTTGAAAAGGCAGTAGTTTAAAAAAGCAAATTGAAACCAAAACTTGTGCTTTGAGTCCATCCCTGGCACTGGGGTTCCCCTGGGAAGAGGGGAAGGCTCCTGGAGGCGGGGCTGGCCACCTCAGAACCCAAACCCAGGTTCCCCTTCATGACAGAGCTACAGCTGAATCAGCAGCCTCTTCCTCCATAGATAGGGGCAGAGACCACAAAAGCTGTTAAGTCAGCAGGAAAGACCCCCAAAATAGCTCGAGAGGAACCAAAACCAGTGGCCTGTCCCTCCTGTGTTACGTTACAGGGTGAGTAGTAGAACAGGGTACAGCTCAGACAGGTTCACCTGAGAGCATTAAACAGCTTCAGGAGACATTTATTTAAATTTCTTTGTTCTCTGCAGTCTTGCCAAAGCTTAGACCTGGGAGCAAACAGTACTTTGCGGTTATTGAGGGAACAGGATAACAGCCTGGGGGGGCTTTTCCCTCTGTATATGCTCAGCATACCTGGCTGCCAGGCCACTCACAGCCTAATTCAAACCCAGCAGAGATGAGGGTAAACAAAAGGATTTTTCTTTCCACGTATGGGCTATAAAAAGGTCCTTATTGAAAATGGCTTTTTCTTGGAGCCTACAGTTCAGACTTAGCTGCATTCATAATGCTCTGGATAGGTCATGCTTGGCTTCAGTGAGAAAACCCAGTATTTTCGGTCTCTCACTGCAAAAATCACACACGAGACCTGCATGTGGTACAGGTCCCAGACTAGACCTAGCGGCACAGCCCTCATTTTAATGGTCAGTATTTATACATCACTGCCCAGCATTAGAGAATCACACCTGAATCTTGACACTAGCTTTGTCATCTGGGAATCATAGAGCACTTGCAACCTGTATTTTCAGCCCTGGAGGCATCACTGGAGCCTAAAAGCCCTTTGCAGAGGCCCAGTGAGGACGGGGACTTCTCTCCCCACCATTCCTGCTCCTTTCCTGGTTTCATCATTGTGCCCATGTAATTCTCTGTGGGGCTCTGCTGAATTACAAAGAGAAGAACTGAGGGCTGGAAAGTCTGGGGAGAGGGAGGGGAATGAGCAGCCTGAGGTGGAGAAAGGAGGGAGGGAGGATTCTGAACACTGGCACTAGAGGAAGTCCTCATTTAACTACCTTTCTGGGATGAGTTCAGGAAGCTCTACGTAGGGCATACCCACTTGCAGCCCTTACAGACACCTAATTAGCAGGTGCCAGGATCCAGGATGTGAATCAAAGTAATTAATTTCCATATACAATTGTCAGAAGGAAGTGAAGACTCCCTCAGGAAAGACCCAGAAAGCTAAGTAATTATAAAGAGCTGGAAAGACAAGGCACAGTGTTTCCTTCTGTCTCTGAAATTTCAGTACCCAAACCACACTCTCTCATCACATCCTGAAACAATAAATTCATGTTTAGGACAAAGAAATGGAGGAACAGAAACGTGACAGCCCCATACAGTACTGACCCAGTAAAAACAGTAGAAGTAAGCAGGTGGACTTGATTTTTCCAGCAAACTTAGTGCTGCTCCATTATCATGTAGCCGTGCTGGATTGCTCAGACCTCTCAAGCCTTTTTATCATCCCTTCCCACTTGCTGTGTCAGCATCTTGCCATGGAGCCTACAGCTCTGCAAAGAACTGCAAGGAGCCCAAGGAGAACCATGAGCGAGTCCACGTGCAATGAGGCACCTGCTCTTGTGCAGAATTACGGTGCAAACCCTGCTCCGGAGCACAGGCACAATTCCCAGCCCAAATACTGCAGGCTGCCCCTTGTTCAAGGCCAACGTGCTGTCTCCAGGGCAGGCAGGAACCTGTATGATGCAGTTCATCAGGGACTGCTGGTGAGGACAAAGTCGGTGGTGGAAATGGCTTTTCTGAGCCCCAGGTGCCTTTGGACCAAAGGCATGAGCCAGCATTTACTGGCCCATGTAAGGGAGCCTATGCAGGCCCCTTCCGCTTGCATTTATTTTTGGTCTGTTTTGCTTTCTCTCCCTTAGGGTTTTCTCTTTTCCTAGGTATGCTGTCAGGCCCTGGGCACTTGGCCAGCCGTGCAGTTCAGCATTGCTGGTCACACTGTGCCCCAGCCTGGGAATTTCTGCTCCCAGCATTTTTGCTCCAGTCTCCTCCAGCCAGAACTACATGGTGGCAGTTTTCAGCGAGCAAATGCAGATAGACATGCACCCCTGAAGCCATCCACGGTGACACTCATTGCTCCTTCCGATCAGAAACATGTTCAGAAAAGAGAAGTGAGGCCGGATCCATGTCTGGCTCCTCTCAGAGACTACCAGTGTGCCAACATATCAGGAAAGGAGAGACGGGAGAGTAGCTGAGGATAGCTACAGGCAATGCCATCTTAACCTGGAATCACACTTTTTTGTCTACGGAAGTCCTAGATGCTGCACTACACAAACTCAGGAGGAGCTCCTTTATCAGCCATGCTGCCCCTGTGCTTCACCTGTTTTCAGCTGCTAAGCTGGAAGGCATAGCCTTAAATTTGGGCCAGCATTTCTTTACCATAAATATCTGCGGTAGCAGCCTCAAAGACAATTATTTTCCCCTGCCACTCTTAGTGGGTTTTTTTAACATTTCAGTACACTACCAAGCCATTAGACTTCAAAGTACTTTAGCGTTTGTGGTTCCTTCATCTGCCCAAGGAGAACAAATGCTGCAAATGGAGGGCATGAGCCTCCTGATGGGCAGAGGAGATGCTGGTGCTGGTGCAAATCCTTTCCACCTGGTGCACCGAGGCTTCCCCACAGCTGCCAGGAGCAGAGTGAAAGCAGGGGGAGATTTTAGGATAAGCAGCAGTGCAGTATCACTGGGCTGGCACAACGGGGCTGCTGTCTGCCTCCCAGTCCACCTCACATCCCAGGACATGGGGCAGAGGAAGGACAGCAAGCTCATGTTTGCCTCTGTAAAGGCTCTGTCCCAAGGACACGGGGATATGAGGTAATTCAATCATTATTTTTTGTTCTTGCAAACATGGAAATATTTTAAGCTCATTTGGGACTTTTTCAGCTCCTCCAGAGGTATAGCTTAAAAATGTTTAAGCTTCAGACATTTGCCCATGGGCAAAATACAGAGGAACATTAGAAATAAGATCAGAAGTAGGCAAAGCTGACATTAACTGTTGTCTTTGGAAAACAATTTCAGGCCCTGAGAAACACAAAACTCTGGTTACCAGTGGTTCTCTTCTTGGGGTGGCTGTATCTGACTGCCTTACCAGCAGGTTGCTTTGTAACAAGCATTTCTCATTGTAGGAAAGAATAAAACAGTGGTACCTCACTTACTGGGCCATAGCTAGTCTGTGTGAGCTTGGTTGCCCTTTTGCTTGCCCTGTGCCTCTTATGCAATCTTATGCAAGACTGAGATGGTTAAACTAGAATTTTTATTTAGCCTATTGAAGACTTATAGCTAAAGAAGAAAAAATATTTTACAGAGGAAAATCTGGATGGTGCTTAAAAATTCCTATACCAGCTGTACCAGCTGTAGGAGGCAAGCACTTTAAAAATCCCTATTTTGGCAATTGAGAGTTAGGCAGCATTTAGGAACTGACATCTAAGACAATTATTCAGAAAGCATGTTAGACTGCACTCCAAAGTCACTCTTATTGATCAAGTAAATAACGTGTCCTTGCAGTTACCATCTCCAGTGTTTCTGTTAAGCACAGAGCTAATTTGGCTTTCTCCTAGTCTTTCTTCCATGGGGCAAAAAGAAATGCAAATATTAGAAGTCCAAAGTGCTTCTCTGCACTACTATCAGTATTGTCATATCAGATAAAAATAGTTTTAAATTTTTACTCTTTGGCACAGAGGAAGCCCTGTTTGTCACCAGAGTTCATGTAGGCTCTGAGCCAGGGTCAGCAAGTGGCCAAAGGATAACAGACAGTAAATCCAGCATAAATAACTGAATCTGGATTTACATCAGGAGGTAAATTACAAATGTTTGAGAAGCTTAAAGAAGAGATTTGAAGTTATCATCATTGCTAAAAATAGGTTTTAACATTTTTTAAAGCTTTTTTGTTTTTAAAATTTCAGATAGCTAAGAGTCTTTAGTTTTCCTGCGGTGGAAACACTCAGAAGACAACAGTGTGGTTTTGCTGTGAAGGAAACATGCTGAGATCAGCACATGTGTCTGTCCAGAACTGCTGACTTCAGGGTGCACTGCTAAGTGCCTGCTTTTCATCTCATGATAACTCATGTGTGTTCATGCTGCTGCTGTGACAAAATACAGCTCTTTTAGCAGCTAAGGCTGACTTTGTAGTTACATGAGAGCATGGTATACTTTCTAGCAGGGACAGTGCACTAACACTAATGTTTTGTTTTGAGCCATTAATGAGAACAAGGATTTTCTTCAGCTGGAGTTGGAATTTTTATGTTTTTACTACACTTGGTCATGAATGGCTGCTTTCTAGCAGGACTATATAAACTGGGCAGCAAAAGTCCCTTCAGCTCAAGCCTCTCCTCCAAAGCTGGACATTGCAGCGCATCTAGTAATGCTGAAAAGTGGAATGGCAAAAGGATTAGGAAACTTTGAGCCCTGTGAGACATGTACGTGTGATCTCTTGCAAAGAGTCTTCTTATCAGGAAAAAGATGGAAAGACTTATTCGTTGCTGTCAGTGGCAGAGTCCATAATTGCTGCTGTGCCAACAAACAGTGCTGGGGCTTTTAGAAACACCCAAGGGTCAGCTCTTGCTTTTGAATTAATGTTCTGCCTCCTGTAACATTATCTGACAAGGAAATGTTTAGAGAATATTGCATTTGTACAGGTGCATGTGCTGTTGTGCCTCAGCAGAAGAGGAGACGTGGCTGGGAGTGGGGAGGTGGACAGACACTACATTTGCACTTACATTGTAGGGGTTTAAGTCTTAGTTCTGCCACAAACCATCTGTTTGTCTCTCGCTGGATGCATGGGTGAGGCACAGCGCAACCTGCACTGTGGCTGGCATTTCTGAGTAGTGTTGTAGTAAGGGTAACATAGACTTTACTTTCCAGTGTTGTACCTTCAAGAGTTTGCGTTTCTGCATCAATAGCATTAGTTTGAAGCTAGCTGAAATAACAACACCCACAGTAAAGCAGGTGTTCTTCATTGCAAGTCCTTGACCCGTGCCTATTAAAGCATTTACAGGAGGTGTGATCTGCAGCCTATTCAAGTGAAGAAAGTCTGTGCGTTCACCTCCATAGGCTTCAGATCAAGCCCAATGAAATTAATTACAGAGACAATTTACAAGAAAGAATAAAAAGAAAGGCATAGGACTGGAGGATGCAAAAGAGAATAGTGGCAACAAAGCTTAATCACTCAGAACTGCTTAAAGGCTTTTTTTAGTTAAATGATCAAAAGTGTTGGTATAATTATTGTGAATACGATGACAGGAAAATGAGATTTTGTATATAAAAACGATTAGGTTAAACCACTATGCACAGAGTTTTGAATAACTGCATATAATTGACTTTATACCAACAAATTAACCAAGAGAATGACGAACCTGTTGATAAGAATAAGGCTGTAAGCAGAGATGTGAAGATGGGGCAGCCTTGCTAAGGTACAGGCTACAGGCACTGTTCCACTGCTCTGGTCTAAGGCAGTGGCTTCAGAAATTCAATATTTGGCAGCAATATCAGTTAGTGATATTTCTTTCCCAGCTCCTGGGGTTGCTCCATTTCCCCCCTTGCCCGTGCCTGCCCTCGTGCCAGCACAGACCTTGGTACAGGTTCTCCATGAATCACACGGGGAAACTGAGCCCGCTTCCAAACACGCACACACAGAGACAAGCAAACATATTTTGCTGGATTATTTTTTAACCCAAGTCACCCCCCAGTCTGGCTCACAGCGTGGGCTTTTGAGCGCTGGTGTTGACACCAGGGCCAGGATGGCTGGAATGGGCACAGGGCTGGGGCTGGTGGGGCAGCCCTGGGGCACCAGCCAGCCACCAGCATTTCAAGTCAGCTCCCTCTTTGCTAAGGGGTCCACAAAGCTTTCACGTGATCTAAAGATCGCCAGAAATACCCATTCTTGGGTTTCTGTTTGTTTGTTTGTTTTAATGCAGTCAAATGGTGTTTTTACAGTAACCAGCAAATTGTTTAACCTTGTAGGAAGTGATGGAGTGTTGATTACTCATTCACTGAAACTCAGGAATCTGAATATAAATTCTTCTCTCACTCCCATTCCTAGCATGTCATTATTCCAATTAGGAGAGTGTTTAAAATATTTAAATAATCTCCCATTCAGCTACATATATGTATGAGCAACTGCATTCACTCAGCACAATAATGCAATTGTGCCTTTCTTCTGATGGCAAAAGAGGGTTGTTGGAGCCAGTTTGCAAAACAGTAACTGAAAAGCAAAGGCAGTCGGACAGATTGGGCATAGGAAAGAATAAAATCAAATAGCAAACGTGTGTAAAAGCCCCTCTGCATTCACAGACGGTGGAGAACAAAGCTAACAGGGCAGTTTGTGTGAGATGAGAAAGCCCACTGCTCCATCAATGAGAGAAATAAGAATTTCGGGTTGACTCTTCTTCAAACTGGCCAAGAAAGGAGAGTGTGAGCGGGCTGATGCTCTTCTGATTTACAGTGATGCAAATCAGGAGCCACTATGCTCCAGCAATTTCTTTAAGCACAGGTATGCTAAAGGAAAAATTATCTAAGTGAAAAAAAGGTTCAGGCCCAAAAGAATAGGTACAAAACCTGGCAGTCAGCCCTCGTAATTCCTAACAACCAGAACATTTCTGTGGTGCTGACCTAAGAAAACACAAAGTCCCAGCGACGATTATTCACAGCACGGATGCTGGGACATTTACTGTACAGCCAAAGATGAGGAGCAGAGGAGGTCTATGTTTAACCAGAGGGGACAAAAAGACATTTTTACCATTGTTTATGTTTATTTGTTCTATAAATGTTGAGAATGGGATTCCTTTTTGGACAGTATGCGGATCAAATTAATTTGTTTTTCAGTTTCATTTTTGTGACTATAAGTTCAGAGTTGACTTAAGGTTGCAATACACAGCAACCACAGCTGCTAAAAATAGACCCCAATAACATACTGCATACAACAGTGTTTAACCACTGCATTGCCCTACACCTCAGCTCTCTGAACTCCCCACACTTCGGCAGATTTGTGTATTTGGAGGCATGTAAACCTGCTGTGGTTGTGAATTACCGTGTCCAGAGTAACATGGGGAAGGAGAAAAGATGAAAACAGCATGTTCAGAGAGTCATCCTGAGCTGAACAGACACATGGCTGAACACTGTCCCATAGGGATGGGTGGGGAAACGTTTTCCCTTAGGAAAGCTGGGATTTCAGCCTTTTTGGTGTCGCATGGCATTGATTTCAACTGCAAACAGTTATTAAAAGAGCAGCCTCTAAAATCAAGACAGAAAAGAAAGAAAAGGGTGTGACAGGGATCAGAATGACATGATTTTGATGGAATTTTTCTTGTGAAGTCCCAAGCCTAGAATTAAATCTTACAAAGTAAAAATTTTTCTTATCAGTCATGATCCACCCCAGCAGGACTCTAATTTTTTAGGTGCTGTTATATAGTGTCTTAGTTTTGTGTTTAGGGTCTTTAATTTTGTGCTTATGGTACAAATTTGGCATTCAAGCAATACTGCAGGTGACTGGCTGGCACCCTCTCTTCAGCCCCTCTTTCCTGGCACTGTCCTCATCTCTCTCTTCACCCCATCTCCAGCCGTGGCTCTGCCAGGGCTCCAGTGATCCCACAGCAGCTGCTGACAGGTGGATGGCGATGCCTCACATATGGGGAAAATGTAGCCTTGCCTAGATGGGACATATCTGACATAATATTCTGTTTCTCCTAGACAGCCCTTCGTTCCCATCTGCGCCTCCAGCGACTGTAGTTAAGCCATTCCTGCCATATCGCTTCCTGCATGCAGGGGTATTTGCACAAGGTGTGTTTGTAAGACCACATTGTGTGATGTGTTTGTGCTCTGGATTAGTTTAATGGAACTGCAATATAACCTGCAAGACAGTTTCCCAGCTGGTAAATCCTGTTTAAACAGTGAAAAACAAATACACTTTCTTATTGCTCCAGTCTTTCTATATCTGGTTGCTTAGCATTGGTCCTGTCTTGTGTCCGCTTTGCAGTGCTTCTTCAAGATTGCCAAACAAACTGGCCAAAAATCAATGTAACAGAGATCAGGAAAAAAAAATCCAAATGAGATATAACAGTCATTGATGGGTTACACAGACGTATCAATCTGGCAGCTAGCCAAACTCATCAGAGCCATCAGTTCATTTATTTGAAATAAAGATAAATCTTTTCCCTAAGTATTTACAAACCTTACAGATTTGAATTTAAATGCCAGTAAAACTGGTACCAAGTTTTGATCTGATAATTTATACAGCAATGTAAGCATTTATATAGACACATTTGTTTCAAATCTTTTCCCCTACACCACAAAAGTGATAGGGCTTCTAAGTGGGTTTTAGCGGGTTTTTTTGATGTGGAAGATTCAAGAAGCAACAAACTTTCTGTAAACACTCAAGCTTGGAAAGAAAGATGCTGCCATTACTGGGTTTTGTTTTCTTAGTACGTAAGCTGCTGTGATATTATATAACTGCCAGGAGGTGGCATAAAATTGAAGACAGCTAGGGTGAGGTAGAGAAAGCCGAATTCTTCTAGAGGTCAGCAAAGAAAGAGCAAAAGCTTCCTCCCCACTAGCACTGCAGAGCAGCACCGGAGAGGGCATGGCCAGCACAGAGAGCTTCCCAGCCCTGTCCAGTGTCTCTGCTCTGCACGTCAGGAGGTTCTTGCTGCTTTGGGTTCAAAAAGCATAAATCAGAAGACACAGGGGCTTGCTCTTTTGGGTAGGCTTTGGGAAAAATTTTGGGACAAGAGCTGATACTGGGCAGACATCAGGAAGGTTGTTTTATGTATCTGACAGGGGCCTCGACACTGCCAGGGTTTACGCCAGGTATTATCCTGATAACTCTGCAGAAATCAGTGAGGTCTCCCACCACCAGGCTGGTTATCCAGTGTGGCAGAGGTTGTGAAACAGGCACTTGGTTAAGAGCTTTGCCTCACTGAGGACCTTGTGATTTGACCTTTGGTTTTGGATGTGTGACTGTATAAACAAGCCATCACAATTCACCTGCACTGCCCTCGTCACAAAAACCACTCGCATGGAAAGGACCTGGAGGCAAGGAGCAGGCAGAGGCCATCCTTATAACACCCCAGCCTGGTGATTTCTCTGAGGACAAGAGACATCCTTACCGCAAAGGTGGAGAGCTGCCCGGTTTTACAGCCAGGAACCCAAGTGCTCTGCAGGTCCCTCTGCAGGAAAGCCTTTGCCTGGGGTCTTCATATATCTGGGAATTGGGAAAAATGTTTGAGAGTCAAGCACTCCTCTGTGCAAGAAAGAGATACTATTGCTTCTGGAGCGCGGTATTTCTGTTGCATTAGGTAAGAGGCACCATCAGGTTCTGACTAATGCTGCCTGCTTATATCGTGTTTCAAAACACGCAAACGAATCTGAGCCCTTTGCTCCCAGCAGAACTGCTGTGCGGATCGGAATGGAGATGGGGAGACTGGCTGGCAGAGGGGACCCACAGACCAGCTAAACCATCCACTGCTGGACAAGGGAATCGGGAGGGTTCTTAAAAGTGCAAAGTCTGTGTCAGACACTGCATTTATCCAGCACTGGACCCGACGGGGATCAGTGCCCTTCGTTCCACTGCTCAGACGCCGCAGCACCTCAGGCAGAAGAGGCATTTATTAAGCCAATGCTAAGTAGCATTTGCAATGTGTATGAAACTGTTACGTAGGATACTATTCACCATAGAGGAGGGTATCAGTTTTCCACCTCTAGCATGCTAATTCTCAGGAAAGACTTAAAATTGTACCCATAGCCTCAAAATCTGTGGCTGTTCACCCCTTGTTGGGTCAGCAGTTGCCAAATAAAGGAGCCCTTGACATCCTCACCTGTAGAGGGAAAGTCCAAAGGTATCTTCAGAAGGTTTTGGGGTTGTTTACCAAAAAGGAGAACTGCAGAAACCCCCACAGGGAGGTAGCCTGGGAATACAAGCCAAAAAAGATGTTGTAACGCCTCCGACTACCAATAGGAGAGTACAGGTCTCCACGTGTAACTTTGCAATGCACCTCAACCATGTGAAACCCCAACCAAAGGACATCTCCTTTGAGTGACATCGACTGAATCTGGCTGAATCTACGATTCAGTGCCATAGCTGCATGGCTTCCTGCAATCCCTCTGATGCTGAAGAAAATAACTTGCCTATTATCTTTACTGTTAAAGCCTGGATTTCCTGAACAGGGGAAGTCCTCATATAAAAAAAGCTGAGAAAATGCTTTAAAGAAGGAGGAGAATGTGCTCAGATTGTGAAGCAGCTGATCTAAAGGCAGTGAGACCCTTAGGGAACCCTGGGCCACAATAGTTGACATTTGAGGCAGGAAACGATGGTTTATTTAACTAACTGAACTGAAAACTGCCAGGGAATTTATACAAGGGAAACGGAATTACCAAGAGCAGCATTTAGCTAAGACAGACATGAAGGCTAAAACTGCTACGATTGATCGTGGGAAATACTAAGAGAGATTTGACATTTGTAAGTGGAAGTGGCCTCTGCTTTGTGATTCATCTAAAAGACAGCTCAGGTGGGCAAGGGATCTCCTGGAGGGGGTTCCTCCTTGCTCATCAACACAGCTTCTTGCAGTTTCTGTTCCAGCCACAGACCTGCCTTGAAGTTTCTGAGATATAACAGCACAATTCTGCAGCTAGGCTATTCTACTTCTAAACGTGCATGTTTTTTTTTAAAATGCTTCAGTAAAAATACTTCTGAACAGATTTGCTAGTTAAAAAGGACCTTTCTGTTCAGATAATGGTGTTTTTTTCAGAAACGGTTTTCACTGTTCCTACCAAAATGCAGTAAACACTGTTTTTTTTTCACTTTCTGTGATAATGAATGATCCCCGAGAGTTTGACTTTGTTAGAGGATCTGGCTACAGACACCAAGCTGAGAGGAGAAAACCTAAGTCAGACAACTTTAGTAACAGCAAAGGGAGAGAATGGCACAGCTTAGAAGCATTCATTATTCATCAGTTGATACCCAGGGGAAAAAATCTCTGAGCAGTTTTTAGGTTTCACAAACCACATCTGACTTTGCCAGAGCCTGGCTGGTCTGAAGGCAGAGATCCCCCAGGTGAAGTGCTTGATCTATGTCCTCCCCTGTTTTTGCCCAACAAGGACATTCCCCGTGGCCCAGCGTTCTCCCCTGCGTGTCCCTCCCCGTCCTCTCTCCAGCCCTGCTGAGGGCCAAGAGTAGGTGTTTCAGGGCTGGAATCCGTTGTACCCGCTGCGCTCGAGCACATGTAACGTGGAAAATGGCAGGTAGCTGTCCTTCTGCAGAGCGGTGACCTTCATTCACCTCCTCCTGCAGCCGCTGGGAGAGCAGAGTCCAATGAACAGCAGTCTGGCTGCACTGCTGAAAGCCGTGGCCTTAGGGGGACTCACTTGTTGTTGTTGTTGGGTTTGCTTCCAGCCAAATGGTTCCCAGTCGGATTCATTGTGCAATTGTACGGATCCTGATGCCAGCACAAACAAGAAGCGATGGAACAGCCAGCGATGCAGGCAGAGCAGAGGTTTCTTCTCCCAGCAGCTGCACCAGCCATGCCATCCAGAAACGCTTGTGGGAGGCCTACTGCAAGGAAAGCTTGAGGCAACTATGTCGAGTGTAAAAGCCTGTGAGATGATTACTCAGACTCTTCTGCAATTCTGCACAGATCCTACATGGGCTTGCTCCTGCCTGTACTGTACTTCACTCAATTTCTGTGTGCTGCGTGCTTTTTAAATATTCACACAGCACTGTTGAGAGGAGAGTGCTTCAAAGGGGAACGAGTCTATAACACTAAATCACCTCCTGCTGAGCACCACCAAATCATCCCAACCTCAGACAATCAATCAACTGATTTTGTGTTATTTATGTTGCCCTAAAGGCTACATTTCAAAACCTGAAATGTATGGATTGGACAAGCTGACAACAATTCATTCTGCCCAAGCTGTTTATTAATGCTGCACAGACCTTGTTTGAAAAGCTTGCTTTCAAGGAAGGGAATTTAACCAACTTGCGGACCAACTTCCTCCTCAGTTATGGTGAACAAAAAGTCTTCAAAAATATTTAGAATCTGATTTAAGCTGACAAGTCAAGGAAATAAGTGCTAAAACTCAGACTCCTGCTTGACGCTCTATTTGTAGTCCATCCAGTGGTAATGAGCCAGATTCTTGCCTAGTATAAATGGGCATAAATCCACTTAAGCCATGCAAGAATGTTGATTTATGCTTGCTACAAATCTGACCTTTATTTCGGTATTTCATGGTAAGCTCCAATCCTCTTTGCACTGCTCATTTGTTGGAATGGAATTAGATTTACCAAGGTATGCTTTGACAAAATGAATTGCTTTTCCCTTAAGTTGTTGTGCCGGGGATAAAGTGGTGGCCTGTTTGAATGTAGAACTGTTAATAAGATAGTTTTGTTGAAGGAAAGTCAGAAATGATAGTATCATTCGTTACGATGCTGCATGGTTTTTCTTTCTCAGAGTTACACCAAATGAGTACAATATGCTCCACCAATACCTCCTTCTAGGAATTCTCCATCCTCATACACATGAAAGAAGGAGCGAGGACGGTCTGTGAGTGAAAGTGTTAAATCAGATTAAAATAAAATAAACTTCCCCTTCTATGTGGTTTTGTATTGACCTCTGCTGCATTAGTGAAGGAAACACTCAAGATAACTCTGACCTGATAGAGAGGTGCAGGATTTTTTGTGCCCTTGATTCTGGAGGTTGTTCCCTGATAATATACAAAAGAGATTGGGTTTGTAAATCCTGGAGGGTGGGGGGTACTCGCTAATCTGGGCATGAGCTTCTTCAAGGCAGGGAGAGGATGAGGTGAAGAGCTGCAATAGGTGGAGGAGCAGGGTTTCAAGGAACAGTTCATTAGGCAGTCTGTTATATTGTTTTTATTTTCACGTGTAACATGGTAGAGATACATAAAACCAGCTGGGAGCCTAACTCTCAGAAATTACATAGCCGCCAAAATGAAGTAGATCTTCAAATCAGGCTCTCAGCACTGTTTGGGAAATAAACCCAAATATTTCTCTAAGTGTCTGAAAAGAAGATGCTTTGGCTCCGGAGTGCTACGAGAACACGTACAATCCTTTTGATCTGCTTCGGATGCCACAACCACCTGCACCCGCATGTGGCAAACATGCCTTTTGCAGCTTCACGGGCACGTAGGATTACGAAGAGCTTTGAATACTTGCAGTAGAATCGATAAACCTTTGGTATGCTCTTTTTGTTGTTTACTTATCTCTCAGCAGCATTCAGTGGAAAGAAGTCCCCCTCCAAGGCATGGGGGGTAAGCACACGCTGCTGTCCTGGTGTCCCTGAGCGTGGGCGCCAGCCCCTGCTGGCCTGTGGACCATCACACACCCGGACACCACCGTCCCCTGCTGTCACACACCCGGACACCACCGTCCCCTGCTGTCACACACCTGGACACCACCATCCCCTCTGTCACACACCCGGACACCACCGTCCCCTGCTGTCACACACCCCGGACACCACTGTCCCCTCTGTCACACACCCGGACACCACCGTAACCCTCTGTCACAGACCCCGGACACCACCATCCCCTCTGTCACACACCCAGACACCACCGTCCCCTGCTGTCACACACCTGGACACCACCATCCCCTCTGTCACACACCCAGGCACCACCGTCCCCTGCTGCCACACACCTGGACACCACCATCCCCTCTGTCACACACCTGGACACCCCCGTCCCCTGCTGTCACACACCTGGACACCACCGGCCCCTCTGTCACACACCTGGACACCCCCGTCCCCTGCTGTCACACACCCCGGACACCACCGGCCCCTCTGTCACACACCCGGACACCACCATCCCCTGCTGTCACACACCCGGACACCACTGCCACCTGCTGTCACACACCCCGGACACCACTGCCACCTGCTGTCACACACCTGGACACCACCGTCCCCTGCTGTCACACACCCCGGACACCACTGTCCCCTCTGTCACACATCCGGACACCACCGCCCCCCGCTGTCACACACCCCGGACACCACCATCCCCTGCTGTCACACATCCGGACACCACTGCCACCTGCTGTCACACACCCCGGACACCACCGTCCCCTGCTGTCACACACCTGGACACCACTGCCACCTGCTGTCACACACCCCGGACACCCCCGCCCCCTGCTGTCACACACCTGGAGTAAGAGTCAGAGTATGTTGTTAACTTGGCTGGGTGCACCAAGCAGAATTCTGCAGGAGTATCTCCATAGCACCAATTCGATATTTTCATTCAATAATTTGGATAGCAGAACAGACAACTTGCTTACCAATCCCACCGGCTGGGAGGGGCGGGAAGTGTTGAGGGACAGGGCTGGGGTCTCAGGGAACTTGGACAACTACAGTTGGGGGAAAGAAAGTGATTCAAAGGACGTGCTTTCGCTTTCTGCAGAATGATCAACATCACAAATGCAGGCTGTGGAGTTACTGGTCTGATAGCATCAGTGGATAAACAGACTTGGTGGTTAGCACAGATCACAAACCAAACAGAGTCAGCCACGCCGCTACAAAAAAGGCAAATAGCACTGGGGGCTATGTGAAAAGGAATATTTTTGCCAGGCAGATGAAGCTCTTCTGTTACGGTTGGGGCTAGTAAACCTTCAGTTGGAGTATTGTATTCTGCTTTGGCTAGAATAGAGAATTAGAGGTTTTATGAGGAAACACTGGAGGAACTGGGGTGGTTTGTCCTAGAGAAAGGGGAGACCCAGTAGGGGGGCCCTAAATATATGCACTGTATTTCTAAGGGAGAGGGCAACTAACATCTCGTCTGCTACGAAGGCTCCGTGGGCAGCAGATCTGGGTTAGAGGTTAGCAATAGCTTTCTCATGGTGTGCATAGAAGGCAGCAAGAGATTACTAAGGGGTATGACAGCCTTGGGTTTTGAGTTTTCAGATGCAGATTGGACATGTATCTATCAGAAATTACCTAAATATAATTGATTCTGATTTTTGGGTGGGAGGAAAGAAGCAATTCCCATCCCTGTTTTTCTCATATTCCTGTTTGGAGCCAAAGGTCTAAATAAGACATTGTCAATACCAGCAAATTATCATGGTATGACTCCTGCTTTCCATTTCTGTTTAATATATCATTAGGAAAAAAAAATCTTATTGGTTAATAATTCAAATCAGAAGCAGCTATAAAGTAGGCTGGTACCATGCTATGCAAACTTGATTTGTTCAAACCTGTGTTTTCCAAATCCTAGGCTTCTTTTGAGCACATCCTGCCAGCTCTGCTAAAGTCTGTTGGACACCAGGATGAGCCAGTTCATTTAATAAAGGCCACCCTGGAACAAACATTTAACTTACTGCAGAAAGGATGCTGGGTACAAAGGGAAAACTCACACACATATTACTCACCAAGAAAATGCTAAAACTTGGGCTCTGAACAGCCTTTGATATTTGGCCTCTGCAGATGGCCTGTAATTAAGACTCTAATCCTTTAAACACTCAAACACACTTACAGTTAATGGGATTGCTCACATGCCTGAAGTGTGCGTGGCTGGAGTGAAAACCTGTTGTTGAGTACAGCTGATTAAAAAGTTGCAACAAAGACACTCTGGTGGAATATTGTCTTTTATTTTCTAGGTCTTTTCTAAGCAGTTATAGTCCCAACTAATTTCCTAATGTGAAGATATTTAATAAAGTTAAAACTTTACCAAGTTCTTGCTTAAAAAGGTGTACACAGAAAGAATAAATCAATCTGAACTTTTTCAGAGGCAGAAATTACAGGTTCCTGGGAGATGGGAGAGGAGTTATTTTGGTTTTCTGGAAAATGTAGGTTTAAATTCACTGACTTTTACAATTTTTTCAAAGTAAATTTAAGGTTAAACATGCACAGAATCAGATCAAAGAGTTACAAAAAGAGGAAGAAACATTTTCTATCGTGTTTTTTATTTAACAGAAATACCAGTTTGGCTTAATGGCACAAAAGTTGTTTCTTCTCTTGTCACTGGCAGACTAGCTGTACTTGGGAATCCTGGCAAGCTTGGACTGGATCAGTTCATCACATTGTAAATGTACAAAAAGATGATACAGAGTGAACACCATTTGGGAAGTGCTTTAAGACACAGGGAGGACAGAACTGTAGGCACACACGTCACAGAGGTTCCTATTTGTTGCTCCAGAAAAAGATACTGGACAACACCAAGGCATTGCGCTGATGTGTAACGTCCACTAGATCTGGGTTAGAGTGCCATGGGTGCAATCTGGGAATCCCGACACCGCTCAGCATCCTTTGCTGCTGCCCTATAAAATGCCTGTGGCGCACATTTACGCAGGGCTGTTATTCCTGCCATTGGCCCTGGCGCAGATGTAAATCCCCTCTGCTGAAGGACATGTGGCATCACAGTATTGCCAGATACAGGAAAAGGTAACGACTCGGGTTAAAGGTTTCCAAAAAGTGGGATGCAACAAACAACTGCAGTGCCATGCCCTGGCCTGGCTGTTCTTTTAGATGCAGGGACAGATTTTCTCCACTCATCTTCAGGATCGCAGTGAGCAGAACAAAGACTGCATCTAGCCAAGAGTTCCTGCCAACTCTAACACAGACCAAAGTAAGCAAACATAAAAGCCAAAGCGCAACAATCATCGCTCTGTCAATACCGATGTTGTTACACAGGAATCTGAGTCATACTGAAAGGTGTCTCAAGGAAGGGAGCAGCGGAGATACAAGAAATTCAAGACAAGCAGGGAAATTCTGATTAAAGAAGCAGGACAGCAGCGATGGGGTGGCAGATAAGACTACCAGAAAATGACAGTGCCATGGGGGTAACAGAATGCTAAAAATGAGAGAAAAATTGGTGAACCACTCACTGCCTGTGAAGAGGGACTGACAAGAAAGTCTCAAAATTAAAAAATACTCAAACTGAAAATTTAGAGAAAGTAACAATATAAAGAGGGCGGAAGCCAAAAGAGGTGATCTGGGTCTGAGACAGAAGTAAGAAGTCACTGCAGCGTCTTATGGGATGAGAATTAACAGGGAAAGAGAAAGATGAAGCTCCTACAGGACAAGGGGTAAAATCGGGACTGGAGCCCAACAGAAACAGTGGGCGATGAGGAGGAGTGCCTACACTGCACAGAGCAATGCCACGCAGAGATACCAGAGCAGGCACCACAGAAAAACCTTCAGATCTCCCATAGTTCAAGAACTACAAAAGCCCTGTGTTAGCTGCTGCAGTGCCTCCCTCAAATAAACCCTCTTGTTCCTCCCCACGGTGAGAGCTGCACTGGGCGTCTTTACACCGGGCTGCAACGTGGCTTATAGCTACACCCAGAAAGGAATTTCAGATGGAGAGAAACAAAGGGAGTGCAGCGAAGAGGCAAAGGGAGAGTGGAAAGGGCAGGAACCTGGAGGAACTGAGAGTGAAGAGTGGTCAAGTAAGAGCAGTGTTAAAGACCTGATGTTAAAGAAGGGTAAAATGAAGAAAACCCCTTCCTGTCAGTGCCCGGGTTTCTGTGAGCAGTGTGGAGCAGAGGGGTTTCTGTCAGATCTCAGGTAACAGCGACAGGAAAACAGCGGACAGCCGGACCAAGGGGAGAGGCTTCACTCGGCTGGTGTTCTTGCACCATTTTCCAGGTTGTCAGAGACTTGGAAAAATATCTGAGCACGCACAGAGAGCGTTTCGTTCGGGCCCTCCGGAGGCCAGCACCGCTCCCGGGAGCCGCGTTCGCCAGGCGGCATTCCCGCGGCACTGCTGCCCCAGCCCGACCCCGGGAGCCTGCCCTGCTTGGCAAGCCGCGACAGCCCTGCAGAAACCCAACCCGCGCTCCTCCCTGGCTTTCCCCTCAAACCCCCCAAGCAGCAGCAGCCGCTACTGAACAGCGGCGAAGCACGAACGGCTGCTGATCTGCCGGCACGTCCCCGTGCCCAGGCCGGCGCCCAGCCCGAGGGGCCGAACCCGCCCATCAGCCCCAACGCGGCGGCAGCTGCTGGCGGACGGGGGCGGGCGGGGCGAGGTGGCCCCCGGGGCCCTTATCAGGCCGCTGCGGCCGCGGCCCCAGGCCCCTGCACTCCCCGGGGCTCCCGGAGCGGCGGCCGACAAGCGCCGCCCCTCCGCCCTCCCCCGACGGACGCGTTTCCTGAGGCGAGGCACGGGTCACAGAGGAAGTGACGCGCGGGCTGTGTGACGCCGGCGCGCGGCGAGGTTATATAAAGGGTAGGCAGCACGGCCGGAAACGAGCGGAGCGGAGCCGAGCGGAGCGGCGAGGGGCGGGCGGCAGCAGGCGGGCGGCCGGCGTCGCCTGTGCCGGGCGCGGAGGGGAGCGGGGAGGAGCAGGGCGGGCGCCTCACCCCTCTCCCTCAGCCAGCCATGGATTTCCGCAATATTCTCGTGATGGCCTCGGAGCAGCAGGGGCTGAACTCGGTGCCGGTGAGCTCGGGGTGGCTGAGGGTGGTGGGAGACGGGGGCTGGCTGGGGCGCAGCGGCCGTTATAGCCGCTGGCGGAGCTCGTCGCTGCCCGCACTCTGGTGGCCCCCGGGGGGCCGGGTCCCGGCGGCTCTGACTGGGCCCGGTCGAGTCTTGCGGAGGCCCGCGCACCCCTCACGGGGCGTCGAGGCTCCTGCTTGGGCCTCGACCCCCGCCCGGGACCCTGCCCGAGGAAGCCGGTTTGCGGCCTGGCTGGCGCACTCGGAGCCTGCCCGGGGCCGGGCCTCTCGCCTCGCCGTGCGCAGCTGCTCGGTTTCGGAGGCTGGAGAAGCGCCTGGGTGCAGGGGGCGAAGCGAGGCTCCTGTCAACAGGTCCTGGCGGGCCCGCAGCCGGGAAGGGGCAGCGGGGTGTGCGCCTGCTGGTGGCTGAAAGTCCCGATCCGCAGAGAAGAGCCGGGGTGCCGGGACGGCAGGGGTTGTGGTTAGAAGTCGGCTAAATCCTTTTGTTTGTTCTGAAAACAGAAGTCTGCCACGTCTCAGATGCGGGTCGGAGACAAAGAATGACACGTTGGGGGTGAATGCCCACCGCTGAGGAATAGCCTGGCACAGCTCTGTGGGGAAGATTGCTGAAAGGCATTCTGTTTGTCAGGAATATTATTCTCAAGTCGGTATTTCAGCAGTTTGTATTTTAACTCGAGCTGTCAGTTGTGTGGTGATTCAGTATGGAATAACCCTGAATGGAGTCCGGCAGTAGGAAGGGCGTGTGGTGTCGTACATTAGTGTGCTGGATTTCATTCCTTTGGCAGGACCCAAATTATAAGTCGTATGCTTATTTGGATAAAAAATATTTTTTCAGTAGCCACCAGCTAGGGAAACACTTTTCCTGTCTGTTCTTTAACCGAGCACCAGAGTTCTGTTTCTGTGATGAGCTAGCTTAAACCAGGGTAAATGAAAGGGGTGGCTGTTTTTAGCATAAGCTATAGGAAAACCAGAAGAAGTGTGCTCTTCAGTTCTGACACTGCTGAAATGGAGATACTCCAGAATTAAGGGTATCTCAGTCTCTCTGTATCACTAGTAAAACTTTGGTAATGTTCATTAATATAAGACCAGGGGATAATATGGACCAACCATATGGTAGATACATGCAATTTGTCAGATTCCAGAGTGTTTGAAAAAATCTTATAAAATGTGCTCTCTGATATTTAGCCTGATTTAGCTTGTCTCTGACTCTACATAGAAATATGGTTTGAAACTTGAAAATGTAAAATACTTGTATTTGAGATACAAAGCCTGGTTTATGTTTCTGAAAATAAGAAGCTGTTCCACCAAATTGTCATTCTGTTGTTGTAGTTCTTACTTCAGATGTTTAAAACTTTTTACCTTCTTAGTTTTCTCATGCAGCTTTAAAGTACCATACAACTATTTTTTGTCACAATTAGTTATAAACCGTGATGATGAATTGATTAAATATCTGCCATGTTCTCCGATGCAGATGTAATGGTGGGGGGAGGCAATCCTACTCCTTGTGCAGTGGATGAGGGTTTTGTTATTCTTTTCTGAAAAGGCAGGATTAGGATTTGCTTACCTGATTAACTCATGGAGGGAAAGTGCAATTCAATCCACAGCTTGGTTTGGTTGCCTCCTGTTCTAGTGTGTTAGTGGTGCAGCTTTTAACTATAAAGATGGCTTTAGTCTCTGAGCAGAAGTGGAGCTGCACTTGGCACTGCTTGAGGTTATCTGCAGCTTCAGGCTTCAGAAGAGGGCCTGTGGAGGTTTCCTGGTCAATAGCCATCAAAGTAACTCCCCTAGATTGGAACTAGGGCATAAAGTATGTTCATATAAGAGGAATATAATTAATCTTAAATATTTTTGTTTGAAAAATACTGTAAAGACTAAAAAACTTCCTGGTATGTAAAGTTAACAAGTTTCCAGAAATGTTAGTTCTTGCATTGCGATCAGCGTATCCCCTGAATTTCCCTTTGAGAAGTTTAAAATAAACTTCATAGTGCACTAAATAAAATGTTCCACACTTGTTGTAATGAAACAGAGTAACATGCACAAGTGGTATATATATCAAAAATAGAAACTATAGAAAAACTCTAAGAAATAATAACCTTGTATCATAAGAGGGATTTGCATAAAACACATATTGCATCATGTCCCTGTAAAAATGGATCTGCTTGCTCATCTCCCTATGGAAATCCAGATTCAAAAGGAACATTGCTGAAATCAGCCTTTCAGTGCCTTATTAGTTGCATTGGGTTTTGTTTCTAAATCAAACAGTACATATAGGACCTAGTGTGTAAGCTATTAACAATGTGTTGCTACTAGACTTCGTAGCAGCTGCTGAAAAGAGCCCCAGTTTTTCTCATGTAATGTTCCACAGGGACTTCAGTGTTGTCTGTGTGTATGTTATTACATGTGTTCATATGAATTGTCCATTCGATTTCCAATATGATCTTGCTTTGAGACTTTTTTATGACTAATAATTTTAGTAAAGTTACAAACAAATATTTGAGTGGTTGCTTTTATCTATAGCAATGTTATCTACAAATATAAAACTGCAAAATGTTGTACAAACACATCCTCTTCTAATATAGACAAGTACAGTTTCAGGGGTTTCGTTGGGATGTATTTCAAAATGACAAACATTTTGTCAAGCCAAATGTCTTGGGGTTTGAGGGTGTTACTCTCACAAGTAAATCCTTGTTCTCATACAGCACATGCATAGGATGTACTTAAGAACAGTGAACAGGTTGCTTTGATTGTGGAGATATTAATTTGCATCGATAGTTCTACTTGTTCAAGAGACCACGATGGATTAGATAACACTTGTTGTTGGCCTGTGTTTTTGATCGCTTACGGTCCCATTTTAGAAATATGTGGGGATGGACTTTTCTTATCCTTTACAATCAGGGCAGATGTTGTACTAGGCTCAGTAATGTCTATTTTAAATGTAAATGATAGTTCTATGCTATGGTGAGCTACAGGCAGACTGTAAAAACAGGTGGTACTAAGGTAAACTTGTGCCAACAGTACCAATCTTTCAGAGGCACAAGGTTTTGTATATTTTGCTATTGGGTTTGATGTGATATACACAGAGACCTGAGATACCTTCTCATGTGTAGCCCCATTGATCATGCAGCATCCTATTCTAGTTTCTTTCCCTGCTGTTCCTTGAAGTCAGGGAACTCTATCATCAGCTTCATCTTTATCCCAGCTCCATTCGTTTTCAGTATATTTCAGTTCTGTGCCTGACTGGTGGAAAGCTTTGAATCTCCCTTAGTAGAGTGTATTCCCACACTCACAGTATACTTGACATGAGCTTGACACTGTGGGCACTCCTCGGTTCTTTGACCACAGGTGAGGAGAAGCAGCATTGATAGAGTTTGGAATAGCAACAGGAGCATTTCTGTTTGCCATCCTGTAGGGTGCTGCAAGAGAAAATAGAGACTTGTTTCAGTGGAGGGAATCCAAACGGGTTACTCTGTTAAAAAGGAGAAATCAATCCTGCACTAATTCTGTGTTTTGCACCACTGCTATTGGTAGCTTCCCAGGCAAGTGGACCGGGAGGTTTAGTTAAAGTCACAGGCACAGTACTGATGGATGGTAGATTGACCATCACAGCCTGTTATGCCATGTTCTCTTTTTTCTAGTAGGTGGAACGGTAAGCTCAGTTTTTGTGAAGAATGCTTGGCTTGCGGGGCTTCCAGTAGGCCTGTATCAGTTATTTAACTGATGGAGTACATTGGGAAGTCACATACCCCATTGAGTCTTGGGTGGTTTGAGATTCCTTTTCAATAAGCCATTAGCTCCTTCTATCTTCCCGTTTGATTGAGAGTAGTATGGGATATGGAATATCCATTTAATTCCCTCTTGTTTTGCCTCATCTTCCCCTTGCTTACATGCAAGATGTGAGCCATTATCATTTTGGATAACATCAGAAATAGATAGATTTGAAAACTAGTTGATACCACTCAGGATTTGAGGTGATTTTCCTAGTTTTAGTTAGCTTATCTGCCTTTTGATTCCACTTCATGGCTGGTTGATTATTCTTAGCATGAGCTTTTACCCATCCCATCTGGAGAGTTGTTTTCCTGGCTATATCTAGCAGTAATTGCCAATCTTTGTTTTTCTAATCTGGGGATATGTTTATTTTATGTTCAATATGTATCTTGTTGACAAAGCAACTGTGTGGCACTGGCCCACACAACACAAGTCTACACATATGATTTTTGCTCATTTCTGTGCTGTCAAAACAGCTGCTTTTATTTCTTCTACTTGTGCACTGCCTTCAACTTCTGTTGTTTGCTGGTGGTAATATCTAATGCCATGGCCTTCTGTTGCCATTTGCTGTTTACCCTTTTTGCTGAAGCATCCATAAATGAAATGTTTTCTGTTTGTGTGTACCCTCAGTGAGGGGTAGTGCCTCAGAACAGGTGAAGGTTTTAAAGGTTGTTGTAATGCTAAAAGGTTTGTGTTTGTGGGCATTTGCAATTTGGAAACCTTTGTGTCCTTCAGTGAATTGGGTATTTTCCTCAACTCCTGTTAGGCACGCATACCATCCTCTGAGATGGGGTTTTGTGCAACCCCTTCTGAGGTAGCAGTCCCCTTCAGGGTTGCTTCTAGTAAATGGAATGGTCTTCTAGTTTGCACGGGCTGTCCCTGATGTATTTTTTCAACTTGTTTAACTGCTTAGACTAAAGGTAAGTCCCTTTTCCCATTCAGAGTATAATTGTTCCGTTTCTTTAAAGGTGGTTGGGCTAAACAATAGGTCGTCTTGGTCCATCAGGGCCAGTTTGGAACAGGTTACAGTAAGTTGTGTGTTCAGCAAAACCCCATTTGGCTCTAATAGGGTCATGAGGATGTACTGGTCCCAGTACATACTGGCTGGTATGTTTTTAGTTCTTCAGTTAGAGTTTTGGCTTCCTCTTTATGTCCCATTTTCTACTCCCGGGGTTTTCCCTTTCCCTAAGAGAGAGTATAACAGATGGGAAACTATAGAAAATCTGGGTACTTGCTTCCTCCAATATCCTAAAGTTCCCATTAATTATTGTAATACATTCCTTGATTGGGGCATTTCCAGCTCTTCGATTTTTCTTAACGTATCTTGATGAATCACTGCACTGCCTGCTGTCCACCAAGTACTTAAAAATTTTACTTCTGTACTTGGTCCCTGACGTTTTCCAGATGGAATCTCAATTTCTGCTTTATTTAGTGCTTGCCATACTGCTGCTGCCCTCACCTTCTCAGGGGAAGTTCCTCCTGTCAGAGTATCATCTTTGTATTCGTGCAGTTTTGCATCTTGGGGGAGTGAGACTGTCTGTAGAAGTTGGTGAACTTTTATACCCCTGTGGGAGTCTGTTAAAGGTATATTGTGGTCCCTCCCAAGTGAAAGCAAACTTCTCCTTATCCCATTCAAGGGATCCATGAAGAACATGTCTTTCACATTGAGCACTGCCATCCATGGGCGTGCAGCTGCTTGCAAAGTAGCTGTGAAATTTCAGTGTTTGGTACAGCAGCTGCTAGGGGCTGTATTAGCATTCCGGCGCTAATGATCAGTTGTTATACACCACCTCCTGTCTGATTTCCAAACTGGCCAGACAGGTGAGTTATATGGGAGGTAGGTTCTGGAGATAATTGGTTGTTTCTCCAAATCAGCTATGACTTCACAAACTATTTCGTGCCGCAGCAGAAATTGGCTATTGCTGTGCGTTAGTAATTTTTGAATCGAGAAGTGCAGGGGCTGTGGAAAGTACTCACCCTGCAGCCTCCCTGTTTCTACCGGGGCTGGGATCAATGTTTGAGTCAAAGGACCACACTCTGCCATTTGTAAGACACCAGATTTGTCCATTTAAAACATCAAAACTTAAAGTATTTTCTTTATTTTTAATTGCAAAGCGAGTAATCAACATGTACTTCTTACCTGGGAGCTGTAAATTGATGTTGGCAGTTTAGCACAAAATGCTCTGTTCACAGCGGTGATCTTAACTCTTTTCTATGTGATTCCATGCCCAGCTTCTCAGCATCTTGTTGTGTTAGTACTGAAGTTTGTGCTCTAGTATCTATTAAAAACTTTACCAATTGTCCTAAAGGACCAGCTGGAATTAAAATGTCTGGGCCATCAGCACTTAGCCACTGATAAGCTTCCACTTTCTGGTCTGGCAGGCCCAGTTGCCTTCTGGACGTGACTGACTTTACTTCATGCCCTGCCTTTCCTCCCTAAGGGGGAGGAAGGGTTTATCTCCCTCTGGGAAGGGCAGGGGGAAGGGACTGGCACCAGAGAAGTTGAAATAGGCTTCTTCCTTTCACTGTTATCTTGTTTCTGGAATGCTTCAGTCGGACTCAAGATAGTACCAGTAGACTGACCTGCATCAGGCTGGGAATGCCTAGGGCTAATGCATTCCTCCAGAATTCATTTCTCAGTTCTTGAGCTTTTGTTGGGGTTTTAAAATTTGTTTCCTTTTGATCTAGTTTTTGTTCCCTCTTTCACAGGTCTTACTTTGTGATCTCTTCACTGGTGCTGGTCAGCCCATTTCACAGCTGTAGCTAACGATACTGTGCACTAATTCTGCACATTTAGGAGTTGCTTAGGAGCATTATTGCCCTGTTTTTAGCAACCACTTCACAATTATGACAACGGTCATAGGCCCATTCTTCTGAGAAGTTGGGACTCTAGATTTACTCCTTGCCTTCTAAATAATCAGTGGTACTCCTGGCTGTCCTGCCTGCTAAGGGAGATGCACTTCACTTCCCCTGAACCAGTTAGGAGATTTAATGTTGATTTCAGTAAAATTTAAATCCTTACCATGTAACTCTTCTCTTTTTGGTGAAATTGATATATTCTGTTATGCCACAAGAGTGTTATGTGACATAATGGATGTGGTGAAGCACTTCGAGATCTTCGTATGGAAGATACTCTTAAAAGTACGAAATTGCATTGCAGTTTAAAAGAAAAACACTTAGCATGGTTGGAACCAAGTCATTCTTCTATTTCACCTTGTTTCTATGCTATTAATAATTTCTTAGAAATGACCTCACATAGCTCCCTACTCCTTTTAACTGAAGATGAGTTGTTGGTGTACAGGACTTGCAAAAAGTCTGATACAGGATTGCATTTAACCCCAAAGAGGTGGCCCAAAACTGAAACAGCTTGTCATCCACGTCAGTACTTGCTGAAGTCTCATTTGGAGTCAGGCTGATAAGTAGTGAGTATGAACTGTTAGCAAATAGCCTCCAGTAAAGTTGACAGATACATGTAGGTACCAGAAATGAAGTATTTGGGGAGTAAAACCATAGCAGGATCCCAGAGTTTGTTCAGAGGACCCTGTGTGTTACAGAGCCTGCCCATTAAATCATAATCTACAAACTATTGAATGTTTTCTTGTAGGCAAGAGAAGCTCTGCAAGAGCAATATGAAGAATGGCTGTGAATATATGAAGAATTGCTGTCACAGAACCAGACTCCTATTCAATTGGTGTGCATACATTTATTAAGTGATTGAAACTTGTCTTGAAACAGGGCCTAGAAATGCTTTGTATTGTATTAGCAACCACATGAGGAGAACGGCAGGGTGTGCGATGTAAAAAGCTGGCAAGGGGTGAGGAGGAGGGGCTTTTACTCTTAGCTTGACTGAACTTGATAGTTAAGTTCCAGGATGTTGCAAACACTGACTAAAACAGGTAAACCTTTCAGCTTTTCGAATTCCTGATCTCTTTGTGCATAAGCAGATGAAAATGGGAACCACTACATAAGGAAAGAATAAAGCACGATTTAATTATTTTTTTTTTTACTGTGTGAAGCTAAATTTAACAGAAGAAACTTCTGCATTTTTTTTTCAGTTAATGGTTCAGCTGGGGTGTTGTGACAGCAGTTGCAAAACCTTACTATTATTGCATTTTTAGGAGTCAAGTGCATGACCCTGTTAATTTGGTTTGGGGAGATAACAGCATGAGCTGATGGTTAAAATACTCTTATCGGCAAAGCCTTTCTCTTGGTGGGGGTTGTTAGAACCTGAAGAGAATTAAACAAATGTAACATGCTTGGTAACTACCATTTACTTGTCATAACTAGACACTGGTAACAGTAGTTGAGAAAGTGTTACGTGCACATATTCTAAGAAAGTCTAACTGCAGAGTGAGTTGATGGTAACCCCAGCATGATGTCTGCAGAACGGACAGTGATGAGACTGTAGCAGAGGCCTTGGAAGTACCAGCACAGGATGACAGCAGAGGCCCCTGGGCAGTTAACACAAATGGCTGTGTATCAATTTGGAAAGCTGCCTTTTGAGGAACCAGTATTAGGGCACTGCAAGAGGAGTGACACAAACAAGGATATATGTGTGGCCCAACCAGGTGAATGGTCCATTAGTGATGTTATCAGAAAGTTATACCCTGAGGAATAGTTAGGGGGAAACAGGGTTTTCCCATTGGCCAAGGCTACATGTCTTGATGAGTGGTAAGGAACGGGAAAAGTGGTGTAACATTGTACAGGAGTCACAACTTGCTAGTGAAAAACAAGTAAACAAAAAGCCCCCCACCCTGTGGGAAACTGCACATTGCCCATACTGGTTAGCACACGTGGAATTGTCTTTCCATTGGATGTGCAAGCCCGTAGCAATAATGGTTAGTTGGACAGGTGCTGCTCTACTTGAGAATCAGGTTTGCCAGAATTGATCACTTAATTGCTACCTGTGTAAATATTGATCATCATTAAAGGCAGCGCTGCTTCTGTTGCTTGTGTCTGGGTCTAGTATTTGGTCTAGAGCTTTTGGAGCTTCATTTGGATGCCACACAGTTTACAATAAATTTATCACATCTGTTTTACATTCCAAGATTTGGCACTTGAATGCTGACATCAAAACAGGTAAAAAATGAGAAACCTCGGGAGAAATACTACTCACTGGTAGGAAAAGACTTGTTGTTTCTTGAGGGTGCACAGTTGAAGAAAGACACTTCTGCCGCCTTTACTTTTTCCTTCAGGTAAAGTGGTGCCCACTTTGTGTATATCAGCAGCGCTCAGTCAGAGCTGTCACTACTTGCTACCCAGAGAGAGCGTTTACAGCTTGAGTAGTGCAGTGTTCTGGGAACAGCTTGACCTGCTCTCTCCTAAAGGCTAAATGTTTCTGTTTCTCTGATTTAATCAACTTGGCAACAGCTAAAAAAAAAACACAATAGTGCAGCTGCTGCTTGGATGGTAAAGTAGTGTTGTGCCCTGGCTTATTTTGTCTGGTTTACCTGGAATCTGATGCATATTCATTTGTACTGCAAGTAAAACACTTCTTCAGTGCCTGTGGAACATGTGCATGGTTCAGTGCTTTTAAAAAGACTAAATTTAAGCTGGTTATTTTATGCCATTTCTAAATGAAGGTGAACAAAGCTTTTATCAACAATACTAGTGATTCACAGTACAGGAATCAGGTATTCATTTACAAATTGTTTAGCTGTGTTTTCAGTTGTTAGTCAAAATCAAGAAGTGCTACTGATAGGAAGATTTTTAAAACTTGTCCTTTACACAATTTGCCATGTTAGTGGCAGTGAGAGAACAGCATGTCTGTGAAGCTGCTTTACAAGGCTGCTCCTGAATAGGACTGTTCATTGTAGTGCAGCAAAACAAAGCCTGAAAACTGCTTCCCCATCACTTCAATTCTTTACACGGCTTCCTAACAGGACAGATCAATCTACATTTGCCCCTGCTGTTTAGCAGTTTTGGAAGGTGCTCCTTGGGCTTAAAACTCTTTCAGAATCATAGAATCATTTTGGTTGGAAAAGACTCTTAAGATTGAATCCAACCATGTCCTCTGTTTTGAAAATGTCCTTTTTTGTCTGTTGTAAAAGACGGGGTAGAACTTGAATAATTAAACCAAGTTTTGCCAAATTAGGTTACCAATGGCAAAACATGACATGTTTAACTTTGGGAGTAAGTTAATTTGCATATGTATTATACTAATGAGTATACTACAGAGTACCTCACATTGTTCCTAAGGTACTACTGATTTGCTTCAGCCTTCTTCTGAATGGATTTTCTGTGATAATGTGTGGATTGCTTTGCTTCTCCATCTGTTCCAGTTTAGATGGAGCACGCCAGATTACTTTGGGCCACTGAGTCATGGGCTACATTTGAGCAAAAATTGAGAGGCAGTAGTGCATGATGGTTCAGGTTTCCTGAAGAGTTAGGTCTGTGTTTTGCCAGTGTCCTTACTTACGGTTAAAACAATATAGTGCAAAGCATTAAAATAAAAGACAAAATAGTACAGTACAAAGAAAGTAAGTATTACTGTATGTGGTTAACCATAGTGATTAAGATACATCACCAGTTACCCTAATTACCGTCACCCAGATCCACAGTTGCTGGGGAGCCCTGGTTGCGGTGAGGATCTGGAGAGCCTGTCCCGGCAATTGGGAGGTCCTATGCAGTGGGTCCACTCATAGGTGAGATCTCCAAAGTTGCTGCAAGAGGGTCCAGCCTTTTATACTGTTGAATAAACAAGTTTACATCACTTCAAATGCAGAAATATCCAGCTTTGTTCTCCATTAGATTAGCCCCCAAAACCTGGCCAGGGCTCAAGGAGGAACCAGGGGAGTTTCTTTACCTGTTTGGCTTTGGCCACATTATTCCAACCACGGCCAGACATCAGGTCCTACGGCCTTGACAACCTGTCTCTGAACATGGGAAAGAGGGGTAGTCTCACAACATTTCATCTTCACTAGGGTTTATACTTTATTTACTAATGGGCGTACATACTTTACTAATGATCAAGTACTAATATTATATGACGTTCTGTTGGAGAGGTTCATCTAGAGGTCAGTTTTGGTTTGAGGCCTGTTGCTCAGGCTTCAGTACTTCAGACTTGGAATACTTCTGGTGTAAATAACCCAAGTTGGGGAGGGAAGGACCTCCGGTTCCCGGAAGAGGGGGGCTCCAGCTATCATCCTTTAATAGTCCTACCAATGTTGATCAATTCTAATGATTTCAATTGTAAGTACCAAAAATTGTTCAGAGTTGGAGCTTCTCCAAGTGATAAGGATTTACAAAATCAGTTCTTGGATTGTGGTAAACTCTCTTGTGCAGAGGTGAATCTTGGTAAACGAGCTTGACTGTAGTAAGTCTTTAACATGATGTTTATAATAATGTTGAGCAGCTACATGGATTAGTAATGTTTCGTAGTACTGATTCAGCATGCAGTCACTTACCAAGGATCTGTCACAGGTAAGGGATCTCCCTGCCTTGGGTAAGGAATCTGACCTTGAGAGGTGTCCCTGCTCAAGGGGAGAGTTAGCAGGCATGCAGTCTAACTGCAGTTCAGGGAGAGATCAAATTGGGTGCATCCTAGTGGTGATATTTATAGGGCGACGTAGTTGGCTGCTAGTCAGTAGTATAGACAAGATAGATGTCTTCGTTTTAGCTGTGATATCTTGTTCTGTACTTCGGTTATCTCATGCTTTTGGGTTTTGAAGTAACTTTTCAAAATATTTTTTCAAGACAGCTTCACTCCTTTGTATGTGAGCCAGGGGCTTTCTAGTTCACAAGTTCAATTCAAGGACATGAGGCCTCTTGCTCCTTAGTCAGCCTGAACCAAAGTATGACCAGGAGTCAAGTGTATCTGTTGGAACTCTCAGCTTCAGTGGGAATTCATTGTTTGCTTACTCTGTACCATCTCCATGCTTAAAGTGAAGTACATGACTGTCACGCAACTCAGTTTTTTTAAAACTTGAA
Source organism: Pterocles orientalis (assembly GCA_011057875.1). Classification (NCBI taxonomy): domain Eukaryota; kingdom Metazoa; phylum Chordata; class Aves; order Pterocliformes; family Pteroclidae; genus Pterocles; species Pterocles orientalis. The sequence goes on along the minus strand of WKFP01013986.1, from coordinate 114,479 downwards.
GATTTTTACATTTCTTAATTTTTCTTTGTTCTTTGCAGAAAAGGTACAGTTTGGCTGTTGGTCCTCCCAAAAAGGTTCCAAAAGTCAAGGGTGTAGAGTCTGCAGCAGTGCAAGCATTTCTCAGACGGCAAGAAGAAGAAAAAAGAAAAAAAGGTAATGGTCTAAAATATTTCCTGTGGGAGACTTTAATTGACTCTTTGAGATTTTGTCACTTATTCAAAGCTCTTGCAAATATGGCTATACATCTGTTTCAGGAATTTATGCATGTAACTGATGTCAAGGGAAGGCCGGGACTAAGTAAGGGCTAGGGATGTGTGCATGCTTTCCTAAGGAGTTAAATGTTAATCAGCTACACTAGCATTTACTGTTGGAGATTGAGAAGTAGTTCAGGTGAAGAGATACTGCAAGAAACCATCTTGGCTTTTGGTAACTTAACTTTGAAAAGCTTTATCCACGTGAAAAAAAAGGGATTTTTTTTTTCTGGATCTGGATTTGAAATTTGTATGGCAGAGGCTTTGTTTGAGCTACAGTTTTTCTGCTGTATTATATTTCCTTTAAATGGTCTATAGAACAAACTAATACTACATTGCTTCTGATGTTAATGTTTTGTTAAAGATAACCAAAGCTGATGGACTGGATGGCCCAGGATATTCTTCATTTTCTGGGCCGGTCATGAGCCTGCTACTTGTCCCTGCTGCCAGGTCGAGCCAGAAGCAAGACTGAAGCAAGCCCTGTAGTCATGCATGCACTCACACTCTGTACAGTCACAGCCCTTGACAACAGAATAACATAGGCAGGGGATGTACCTTTACACAGGATGAGTAGCCCAATCCATTTTCTAGGAATTTGATTTTCCTGAGTCTTTCTGGTATTTGGCCGCCACTCCCTTGGTCTCTCCTCTTTCTGGTGTTCAGACTTCTCATGCTATTCAACAGCTAGTTCAGCTGAGTTTTGTTAGCAGGTCACACAGACTCAAGATAGAGAGCATACTTAAGCAGAAAATAGCTGAAATCAGTTCAGTAAGAATATAGGACAGACTCTGGAGACAGGACACAGGGCTCTACCAGACAAATGTGACTAGCAGCTTGCTTATCTGTGGCTGTCTGCTTCTGTCTCCCCTATGCCTCTTTACACACAGACTCAGCCTGTTTTCCAGTTCTTATACCCCCAATACTTTGGTTCCCTCCCTTTCCTCATCTTCCCTTAAACATCTGACAGTAATTCTGTACAGTTTCAAAATTCTCTTGCTCAGTCTCGGAACTCCTTCCATTACGCAGAGATCCCATAAGTCCTGTACCTCCTCCCAGTAATTCTCCATAGTTTACACAGCATTCAGCAGAGCTGCTTCAGTTGCATCGCCTTAGTGGGTTTTGCAATAGTGGCATTTGACTTAATTGTTCACCTTTGTTGGTGCAGCTGATTTAGGTGGGCTAGCTTGCCCTGCTGGCAGACCTCTGATCACTTTCTGGTCTATTTTGAATAGCTGTTAGCCAGATATCCTTAGACTGCTGTCCTAAAGACTGCTGTCCTAATTGGTGTATCAGTTTGGAAGAAATTGAAATAAAAAGTAGTGCTTTTGCATAACTTTCTTCTGGTTTTGTTTTACAGCACTGGAAGAAAGAAGAAAGAAAGAACAACTCTTGGCTAAGCGTATTGAACTGAAACATGACAGAAAGGCAAGAGCTATGGCCTCACGAACAAAGGATAATTTTTATGGCTACAATGGCGTTCCTGTTGAAGAGAAGCCTAAAAAGAGGAGGGCTTGTGAGAATGTCGCTCAGGCCCCAGAGGCTGAGTATGCAATGGAAGATGAAACTGAGCAACTTGAATACAGTCAGACTGAATCTGAGCATGAGCAAGAAGAATATGAAGAGAAACCATCCAAAGTTTCAGTGAAACCAAAGGCACCTCCCAAAAGCGCACCAGCACCTCTGAACTTTGCAGAACTCTTAAAGCTTGCTGAAAAAAAACAATATGAACCAGTGGAAATAAAAGCAGTGAAAAAGGTAGAAGAGAGACCAAGAACAGCAGAAGAATTGAGAGAGAGGGAATATTTGGAACGCAAAAAGAAAAGAGTAGAAATACATAAGAAAAGTGAGAATGAGATTAAGAATACAGGGATATCCAATTCTTCAAAAAAA
>WKFP01013986.1:75372-104516 GCA_011057875.1 Pterocles orientalis | reverse complement strand
TGCTTCTGTCTCCCCTATGCCTCTTTACACACAGACTCAGCCTGTTTTCCAGTTCTTATACCCCCAATACTTTGGTTCCCTCCCTTTCCTCATCTTCCCTTAAACATCTGACAGTAATTCTGTACAGTTTCAAAATTCTCTTGCTCAGTCTCGGAACTCCTTCCATTACGCAGAGATCCCATAAGTCCTGTACCTCCTCCCAGTAATTCTCCATAGTTTACACAGCATTCAGCAGAGCTGCTTCAGTTGCATCGCCTTAGTGGGTTTTGCAATAGTGGCATTTGACTTAATTGTTCACCTTTGTTGGTGCAGCTGATTTAGGTGGGCTAGCTTGCCCTGCTGGCAGACCTCTGATCACTTTCTGGTCTATTTTGAATAGCTGTTAGCCAGATATCCTTAGACTGCTGTCCTAAAGACTGCTGTCCTAATTGGTGTATCAGTTTGGAAGAAATTGAAATAAAAAGTAGTGCTTTTGCATAACTTTCTTCTGGTTTTGTTTTACAGCACTGGAAGAAAGAAGAAAGAAAGAACAACTCTTGGCTAAGCGTATTGAACTGAAACATGACAGAAAGGCAAGAGCTATGGCCTCACGAACAAAGGATAATTTTTATGGCTACAATGGCGTTCCTGTTGAAGAGAAGCCTAAAAAGAGGAGGGCTTGTGAGAATGTCGCTCAGGCCCCAGAGGCTGAGTATGCAATGGAAGATGAAACTGAGCAACTTGAATACAGTCAGACTGAATCTGAGCATGAGCAAGAAGAATATGAAGAGAAACCATCCAAAGTTTCAGTGAAACCAAAGGCACCTCCCAAAAGCGCACCAGCACCTCTGAACTTTGCAGAACTCTTAAAGCTTGCTGAAAAAAAACAATATGAACCAGTGGAAATAAAAGCAGTGAAAAAGGTAGAAGAGAGACCAAGAACAGCAGAAGAATTGAGAGAGAGGGAATATTTGGAACGCAAAAAGAAAAGAGTAGAAATACATAAGAAAAGTGAGAATGAGATTAAGAATACAGGGATATCCAATTCTTCAAAAAAAACGACTTCTCAGAAAGAATCTGTAAATGCAAAACTGAACAAAAGCTCAGTAGATAAACGAAAAGGCAGTATCTCATCTTCAGTGAGTGGTACTGATAAGAAATCCAAAGCACCAGCATTGACTGAAAAACACTCATGGTCATCACCTTCTTCCAGATTTGATAAAACGGAAAAAACCTCACAAAATGTCTCCTTAAAAAGCTCTGCCAGTAGCAGTCATGGTAAATTACCTGTCGATGGTATTGGAAAGTCTGGCTCAAGCTCTCATGTGCCATCCTCAAAACCAGCAGCCAATGGGTCTCAGAGGCTACCATCTGCTAAAGAATCCAGCCTGAAAAAGTCTGCCCATACGAAATCGGGAAATGCTGCAGGCCTTCAGCATGGAGTCAACTCCAACGCGAAACGATCAGGCAGCAGCTTAGGAAAAGGAGGACCTGGACATCCAGGTGGCAGTTCAAGTGCAGGACCTGGGCGGGCGAGCAGCAGTTCTGGCGTGGGACCTGGAAGGCCAGGAAGTGGTTTAAGCCCAGGACCTGGGCGACTGGGTGGTGGCTCAGCTACGGGACCTGGAAGGCCAGGCAGCAGCTCAAGCACAGGACCTGGGCGACCAGGCAGCAGCTTGGGCACTGGACCAGGAAGGCCAGGCATCAGCACAAACACAGGACCTGGGCGACCAGGTGGCAGCAGCTTGGGAACAGGACCAGGAAGGCCAGGAGTCAGCCCAAGCACTGGCCCCGGGCGACCAGGCAGCAGCTTGGGAACAGGACCAGGAAGGCCAGGGATTGGTCCAAGCACAGGAGTCAAGCGACCAGGCAGCAGCTTGGGAACAGGACCAGGAAGGCCAGGCATCAGTCCAAGCCCCGGAGCCAAGCGACCAGGCAGCAGCTTGGGAACTGGCCCAGGAAGGCCAGGCGTCAGCCCAAGCACAGGACCTGGGCGACCAGGCAGCAGCTTGGGTACCACTGTAAAGCCGAAGTGTACTGTTGTATCAGAGACTATTTCTTCTAAAAACCTAGTCACAAGACCTAGCAATGGACAGATAAATGGAATGAGATCTTTTCAAGGGCATAGACCTGTGCTTCATTCACAAGGTATGAAGTTCTAGAGCAGCACATATTTCTTAGTTATTTGGTTTGTATTTTTTATATATGTCTGAGTTGAGGTCACTGAGGGACTTTGACAATTATAAATGTAATTAGGAAGACTGGGACAAAATACCTTTTAAATAGTGCATTTAACAGCAGAATGCTTTTTTTCTGCTTTTCAACTTTGTATTTACTTGTACCCAAGCACATATTCCTTGAAATACAGGCCTGAGGTGTAAAGTATTGCATGAAAAAAAAAATAAGTAGCCTGTGATGGATGTTGGTAAATGAATGCTGTTAGAAGGAAAATAATTGAAGATTTAAGTTCCTGCATCACTTAATGATGCTTAGTCTTTACATTTTTGTAGTGTCTTAAATAACAGATCCTTAAAGTGGTACATGAAAATTAAAACCATGCAGCAATCCTGTGAGTGATTTTTGGCAAATTCACCTTATCAGTAAGCAGGCAGTTAGGCAGTTATAAAAATTTATTTCTGAACAGGAACAAGCAGCATGGACTCTTGCACATAAGTGCCTAAAAAACCCTGAACAAGGACACAAACTTCTGTGTGGTAGTTTCCTCAGGATGCCGTTGGTGGTACTGAGATGTAATCTGCTACAGCACAGCTTAGAGGAAGTATTTCCTTTTACTGAATTTCTAGGAATTGCTAGTTAACTCGAGGCAGAAGTTTTTCTCCTTGAAGCCTGGAGCTGTAAAATGGCTGTGCTCAAGGCGCAGCGAGAAGTACTGTTAAATTAATGTTATATTAATATTAATGTTACTAATGATTTTTTTGCTCCCCTGTCATTTAGGTCTTAGAAGACCACCTATGGGTTACAAGAGACAAATAGAAGATGATGATGACGATGATGAATATGACTCTGAAATGGATGACTTCATTGAAGATGAAGGGGAACCCCAAGAAGAAATATCAAAACATATTCGGGAAATATTTGGCTATGACCGGAAAAGGTAAAAAAAAAAAGTCAGTGTAAAAATATTGCAGAACAAGCAACAGAACAACAGGAATTAATATAGTTCAACAAATGTTTTAGAAACTGGTATCCAAAAATGAATTTTCATTGCAGAAATTTAAGCAGCATTGGACCTGCTTCTGTGCAGACAAGGCCTTGAATTTGGCTTGAATTCTGCCATGCTCTTCTTGGGTGCAATAAAATTTGATGCAATAGGAGATAGTTAGAAAACGACACAGCTTCTTCAGTGTGTCACCTGTATAATTCATAGCACCTCTTTGCTATTATTGGATGTTAAAATGCTTTCTATACAGTCTACAGTATTTCAGAATTCATCAGATGTAGCTGCCTGAACATGAACTGCTAAATGCAGCAGTGTTCGCTGTTCTGGAAGGGGATGTAACCTGGTATGACTAGGAACTGCTGGAAAGTGAAGGCTCCTACTTGACTTATTTAAATAGTTCCATCTTGTCTGACAGTAAGGTATTTTAAAGCAAGCATTTTAAAGGCTTATAGATTCTTTCTTTTAAATCTTATAGATTCTTTCAAAACATTAAAATTTGTGTATGGTAGGGTAATTATCCTTTCTGAGGAAGGATGTGAATTCATAACTCAACTGTACATTATCATGCTTCTGTGTGCTCATAACTAGTATTTAATTTCCAGATACAAAGATGAAAGTGATTATGCCTTACGTTATATGGAGAGCAGCTGGAGGGAGCAACAGAAAGAAGAAGCTAGGAGGTATGAATGGATTTAAACTCGGGTAGAAAGTGGGAGGTTTGTTTATTGCCCAAGTCATGGAGTGAAGTTAGAGTGGGTGTTTGCTGTTTTTTGTAGCAGAGGTAAATAAGCAGTACCATTTTTTATAAGAAAGCTTAGGTAAAGATGAAACTCAGCCAGCCAGTGGTGAGCACAGTGGATAAATTTTGTATGCTCATTCTCATGCATCACAAACTTTGTTTGTAAAAAAACAAAAAAGAAACAAACCACAAAAACAAAAAAACCCCAACCAAACAAAAAAAACTAAAAACCAAAACCAGCTTATGCCCAAAAGTCTTTTTAAAAAGACATTAAACTTGTTTAAATGCTAAACTGTTCAGTTTGTCCGAAACATTGCAATATTCTGCTACTTTGAGGACTAGAAGGAAATGTATTTGCTTTTATCTATGTACATGTGTTTGTGTCTATATTCCCGTGTATGTATAAGAAATACTCTGACAAGCTCTTGTAATCAGGGATCTTCTGATTTGTAATCAGAAGATTATATTTTCATGTTGGTTTTGGCTACTGGTTTTGGCCTCCAGACCTGCACAATTCTGTGTCACTATTATAAAACCTGGTGTTCTTAAACTGATTTTCTTTTTGGTTTTTAATAGCTGGCGGAACAAGCTTTGTGAAAGTTATAAGAGGTTTTTTATAGGTAATGAAAAATATTGGAAAATATTGAATTACCATATTTTTGAAATTTTTATATGGTTATTCAGAAGGTACCTTGAGCATTGCAGACTTGCATCTTTTTGAAGTTACAGTCAGTGTCCCTATTTCTCCTTGGTCCTGGAGACTGGCTGTGGCTCATGCAAGGCTGTAGTCTGTTAAATGGAGTTAGAGAAAAGAACTGGAATTTTACAGTGATGCTACTATTGACTGAATTCTCTGAAGACGTAAGTGAGGATTTGCAGAGCTGAATACCTGGCTAACTTTTGACTACACATGCTAGCATAAAGGAAGGGGAGATAAGAATCTCGAGTAAAATTGAGTTTCACTATTTTCAATGCTCAGCTACTTTTCACTGAGAGTTTGGTGAAAAGCAATTTGACCTTTGAAATGACAAACTTTTTCTAACCAAGCAAGTCCACTAAACTTAAGTTTTAAGTTGAAATGAAGAGCAACGCTGCTTTTGTCACACAAATCCTTGATGTGTTTGTTTCTATTCTTAATTTGAATGACTGAATTTCCTGAATTTGTGATAACTTCGCTATGCTCGTTTAGGCATAAAATCCATTTTAGAGCCTGTACTGGAGCAGTTCAGCCCAGAACAGTTGAATCCTTGTTGTCATGTGGCTGAACCTTTTGCATGGAGGTGGATGTTACCCTGCCTTATTGCTTCCTAATGAACTGTGGATATACAAGGGCCCTTGGTAGGCTGCAGATGAGGCAGTAGCTGATCACGAGATGGTCACTTTGCCCCATCCATTCCTCATATCAAACCAGAGAGACTCTCCAGCCCTTATTTATTGAAGAGGAGGTCAGTGCTTGCAGATACTGTTTTAATTATCCCTTTCACATACTGACTTCTGGGAAGCTGAAGAAATTATGCAGGGATGTAGCTGGAACATCCTGTGTTAGTAGAGTCTCTTCTGTGGGCCTGTCACCCACAGTCATGGAAGCTAGATGGACGGAGGGTGGAGTGACATTGTGCTTGTAGCTACCTGAGTGGTGCCTCAAGCCAGGAAGTTGCAACAAAATCTTTTGCTTCTCTGCTGTGTGACATATCTTCTCTCCCTTGCCACTGTAAAAGCTCTGGGTGGCTCTCTGAAGTTGATGTCAGTCCTGCTCTTGCTTGTATGTAAGAGTTACATTGGCAAGAATTGATGCATGTGTTTCAGCAGCTTTTTGGGAAAAAAACCCAGGTTTTTTCACAATGTTTATTTTTTTTTAAAAAGTTTAAAATTATTCCCTGAAAAGAGTTGATTCTACTCTAAGAAATCAAGACTTTGTCATTAGAACTGTATTCTTGATATATTTAAAGAAAATTTATGATTGTGGAACTGATCTGAAATTTTTGCTCGTATCTTCTGTAATAATTTTAGGATTGCTTTTGTTGGGGGAGGGATAGAAGTAAAATTTAATGTTTCCTCAGTAGCAGTGTGTAAAGGATTTCATCTTCTTTGGCAGCTTGAGACTTGGTGTTCAGGAGGACTTAGAAGAATTGAGACGGGAAGAAGAAGAATTAAAACGCAAGAGACAGTCTAAGAAGCTGAGGACACGTTAACTGACTTATGATGTTGACTTTGTTCATTTTCCTGCTACCCTCTGCCTCCATGCATCTCTTATTCTACTTCAGTTTCCATTTGCTTGTTAGAAGACGAAAGAATATTTAAAGGGATTAAAAGTATTGAAAAGCAAGGCTTTAGTTTGACCTAAATAAGATATTTATTTTTAATACTTGCCAGGGTTGGTTTTTTATGAAGAAATTAATGCACTAATGCGTATTATTAAGTGGAAGAAAATGAATAGATTTTTCCATTGATTAAACCAGTTCAAGATGCCAGCAGAAATATTGACTAGCTATGCACTGACTCAAACTGTGTGGGCCCGTATACCAGTAAGCCAATTTTACATTCCCTTGAAAGAAAGGAATAGCATTCTTGTTCCCTGATATTTCTTGAGACTTGGAGAAATTGCTGTATATCCTACTGTCTCCCAACTTGAGCCTCGAAGTATTGAAATGTCATCTTCTGTACAGAAGGAGCTTGGGTGTAAATTCAGCCATTGCCACGTATGTTCAAAGCAATAAAGTGCTGCATATTTTCTGATTTGAGGATCCATAAACAATTATTTGAACCTCTTTATTTCTAAACAGAAAAGTGCATGTCACTTGCAAATTGTCCAGTTACAGATATGGCCAAAATATGATGTTGGCTTTTGCTGGGTCTGGAATTGCAATGCCAGTCTAATTCAGTATGATAAATACACACCCTGAAAACAGGAACTTCTAGTGTTTGTATGTCACTTGTGCTTTTGGGCTCAAGTGTATGCTTGGGAATTCTTTTCCTGCCCTGTAAATCTTCACATTTGTTTAACAGCTTCTGCTGCTTTTACAAATTGTGTACATTGCACAGTTTTTTCTTGCATTAAACATCTGATGTGTTAAATGCTTTAAAATCTGAAGCGGTTGTTTATCAAATTAGATTTTCTATTTGGGAAGCACATCAGAATTAAGTTTTGTTAAGAGTGTATTTATTTGTAGCTCTTCAATATTAACAACTTCATGTTAGTTTGTTAATACTTGTGATTAATTTCATCAAACCAAAAATGTGAAATGTGAGGTATTTCAGGAGAGTTAGTTCAGTTTTTTTACCTTAATGCCCATATTTGCACATTATTTCTAACTATGCACTTAGACTGTTTCTTTCAGTGACTGAATTTGTTTACAATCAGCACAGGATTCATATAAGTCTACAGGAGTTGTACCGAGAGTCTGAAGGTCAAATCTGGATTTTGTATCTACTTTAATTTCCCTAGTTTGCCCTTTGAAGCTCACCAATATCACTGTTCAGCTTTGCTGCAAGCTCCAGGACTCAGTTGATAGTACCTCTGGCTTCAGCTACTGAGGCCGTTATGTTTTAATGCTAGAAGTACTTGGAAAAGTACAAAAAGGCCTTTGGGTGTTTGTTGGAGGGGAAAAAATTAAAGGAATAAAAAGGAAAAATTACCTTGTAGAAAAACAACAGAGGAATTTTTCCCATCGGGGGCTATTCTAGGGAGCAGTTCAGATAGCAACCTGTGAGGAACAATCTTGGAAGCTGCTGAAGTTTAAACATCTGATTCTTAATGTAAGAAAAAGCATATTTTCTTTAAGATCTTTTCTGTCAGTGGTGTAGCATTTCACTGCCTCAGTAAAACACTGACATGAGTAACCTATTGGGAGGGAGTCTAAACTAACTCAAGTATTAGCTGACGGAGCCCAGATGATGATACCATTGTTGCTCCTCTGTATTTTTAACTTTCTATATTAACAAATAAGAACAGTTTCTCAGTGTATGCACTTGAGACCATGCAAGATAGTGTAACCTCGCTGCTTGTCTAGAAGTGTGTTGCATTCACTCTGCTTCTTTGGGACCATCTAAAACTTTCTGTTAATAGTTCCTAGAATTTTCTATTTAAGACAGGGAACACTGGGACCATGATCATGTTACTGGGTTTTTTACTTTTTAATTCTTCTTTGCTGGAGAAAGGCTCTAGGTCTGTCAACCCAGACAGCTGTATCAACTGTGAGCAATTCCCTGCCAGGCTGGGAAAAAAAGCTGCTTATGAAGCAAAAGAAATACATCAGTTCAAAATTGTCTGAGTTGGGAATTAAACCTGCATTTCAGATAAATATTGGTTAAATAAAACCTGGTTATTTCACCACTTTCTGATTATTTAACCATGCAAGATCAGTTCAGTTTCTTAATCTGCAAAGCACTTTGTCATTTGTCTTTTAGATGGTGACTGGAATGTACTCTGCTAGCCTCCCTAAGACACTGTAACTGTTTCTTCACAAAGTGATCATTGCTTAAATTTTGTCTATTTCACATGAAAAATTATTCAAGGACACATTTGTAATTTTACAGTCAAGAAGTACTTTCTCACAATTGGCATGGGATGCTAATGATTTTCAAATTTTGTACAAATGTTTGGGTTTTAATGTGTTTGCATTTGCTGTATATTTGTAAATTGGCCAGGAAGGGATGAAATTCTTGGGTTTTAATTCCTGACCTTGTATCCAAACACGTTTGCTGTTTGCCAGATTAATAGTATTAGTCTAACGAGAGTACTTCAGTACTTGTCCAAAGAGCATCTGAATTTGAGGTTAAGAAAAACTGAAAGAATGCTTATGTTGGTTTATGAGGATCTGATGTTAAGCTAATGATTTAATTATATTTAATGAAATTCCGGTTTGGTTTTTAGATTTTTAATTCACTGTTCAACAATGTGCCTTTTTTTACTAAATTGTGTCCAAAAAATAATGAATGTAAGGGTATAAAAAGGTTGGTTGGTATCTGCTATCTCAGATTCTATATCCTTAAACTTGATGGTGTGAAGTGACGTACTTTTCATAAAACCCTCCCAGGTCTGGCTTTGATTGCACAATTACAGTAGCTACTTCTTTACTGCTAATGCTAAATCAAATGAAGGGCACTTTCTATTGATGACTACTTTTTGAAAATGTCTTGTATTTACACTTGAGCTGTATTTCACTTTACAGCGATGTCTTTTGGAGGCCAGGGTTTTGCATATCACAGGAGGCCTTAGTGTGCAACTCTGTGCTGTGCTTTAAAATAAAAATCTTTCAAGAAGTATATGAGATATCTATGGAAATCTGGGTTTATTTTTATGTAAAGCCCAAAATATTGTCCAGGAAAACTAATTTTCTATTTTTTTTGCATTTTGTAACATAATGTAGTAGCTGATGCATATTTCTAGATATAGCATATTTCTGGAGACCAAAACATGTCAGAAAGAAAATAAATATATGGAGAGACTGGTGTTTAAATTGTGATGAATGTACTTCTATTTATTTTGGTGAGTGGGTGTGATGCACTATTGAAGTGTTAGTTTGTAAATAAGGGTACTTCTAGTTTTAGCCTTTTTTTTTTTTTCCTTCGGGGATATCATTTGTGCACAATGGCTTTTTACATAATGTGACAAATCAGGTTAAAAACTCATACATAGCTTAACTTTTCTGGTGCTGGCAAGAAAGTGTATACTTTTGAACACACCAAGTGCATATAAGTTTTGCAGAGTATGTATACAATAAATTACAGGCATTAAACATTTTACTGCTATTTCTCATTGGTTTACTTTATAGGAGATTTTTTTTCAGAATTCTTTTCTGCTGGTTTCCTCCGAGCTGTCACATAAAACAGCACTAGGCTGAGTGTTCTCAAAGAACTGTTCTCTTCTCATGCAGCCAGCAAAAAGGTATGAAAAATTCATGGAGTCACTTAAGCATTCAGAGAAGATCTGAAAATCAGTGGCATCTCCTGCAGTTTAGGCTTGTGACATAATATATGTTTGGAGGTACATGTATTTTAGAATTATAACAAACACAAGCGTGCCAGTTGCCTTTAATCTCTGGTGTTTCATGAGCAGCATCTTTCTCAGATTCTCTTAATCCCATGTAAAGAATCTGAACCTCCTTGATTGCTGTCTCCAGCAGAACAGTTTACTGCTTCGACAGGTGGAGGTGAATACCAGTGACTGTTCTGATCAACTAGTGCTACGACCCACTTCCAAACAGATGACTGAATACTGAGTGAGCCCATCTGCCTTCCTTTAGAACAGCAATGCTTGCATACTCTTGTGCTTAAAATATTTTTTAAAATCATATTGCAAATTAGCATTTAATCAGTGTCCTACAAGTACCTTGTTTCAAAGGCATGAAATCTTACCTTGTTTGGAGTAACTTTGTATGGAATTCCCTTGGGATTTTTAATGTATTGTAATAGCTGTAATCAGTCACCAGTCATTATTTCAAAGCAAATATATTCTGTTCAGGAGGAGGGTGGTTCTACACTGAGTTATTATTTTAATCCAGACAGTAAAGATGTACTTCTCTGGAAGCACTAAAATTATTTTACTCAGGTTTGGAAAAAAAAAATTATGTATCCCTTGTTTGAGGGCAGGTTTTAGCTGTAATTTATTTGAAAAAATATTTTAGTTCCACAAGACAGAACTGCAGTTTAGACATCCCATAGAGAACCTTTTCATATTATTTTATATTTGCATGAGCCTAGGGATCCAAAAAGCCTTTGACATATCATGCTTGGCATACTTTGTGGGATGAAATTAAAGACAGAAGAGGTTCCTGAAGTAACAAAACATGTCACCAGTTTAGTTCTAACTTCTGTCCACAACTGATGAATGGCTTTGTTTTCCCAAACCATCTGGTGCTTAATTTGCCTTGGGGATTTTGTCTGTTCAGTTCTTCATTAGAGTCCTGGTTTTTACCTGTATCCTTTTCCCTGCACTAATAAATTCATAATTTTTTTTTGTATGCGGGATGCAACTTCTCCCAGTTTCTCAACATTCCTCAGCTGAGGAAAGGCAAGTATCTGACGCCATCTCCTATTGTACTATGTGTGTGAAAGTTGATAACAATTGACAGTTTAAAGAGAATCAAGAGCCTTGGTGGTTTTTTTTCTTGTTAAAGGAATGGGTTTGATTCTGACTTGAAAAGCACTTGAGTGTAGTGTTCCAGGTTTTACAGTGCACTCAGAATAACTATGAGAGCATACTTACGCATACACAGTGTAAAAGGATGTTTTGAAGTGCCTTACGTGTACTTCTCAATGTATTTAACCTCTTTTGTGGACTTCTTCATGAGAAAGAACTGAATTCCTTGAATGATACAACTAAGGGCACATGTTTGTTATGGGTCTGCCCTCAACTCCCTAACCCAATAATTCTCCTCCCTGCCAGCTTCTACCAGCTCTTGCATCTTATGAATACTTTGTGGTCCCTCAACACACCTAGTATGTTGTGAGATTTGTCCAAAGAAGTGGTGTGTGTCTGTTAGCACCACACCTGTGACCTGCTGCTCTGCAGTCAATAAAGGACTCTGCTTATCATTGCTTTTTGGACAGAAGGAGCACTAGTGTGAGTCAATCCACTTTTTCTGGTTCTTGATTTTTGCAGAATGTGCAGGAAGTCTAGTTTTGAGACCTCTACAGCAGTGGAAATCTGTCTGTAATGAGACAGACAGCCTGGTCACATAAGGTGAATCTTCAGAGTTCATGCAGAGTGACACGTTGTTAACAATTCTCTTTCCCCAGCCAAAATGAGTGAACCAGCAAACCCTTTATTACCCTGGCTTCTGTCTGCTGGCTGCACATACAAAGGGAATGTGGTGATGGCAGCATATAGTGTGTGCTGTGGCCCAGGGCTATGGGAAGCCCTGTTTGTGAGCAGTGTGAGAAAAGCTGACGCTTGCAGGAAAAAGTAACTATTTAGTGGAGGACTATTTGCTGCAACAAGCAGTTGGCAGTGAGGTCTGGTGTACCCTGAAACTGCTGGTTTAAATCCAGCTTTGGTTGGATGGTGCTTTTAAACTGATAGTTATGACATAAAATAGTCACACTGTAGTTCACACAGGTGACTTACTGGTTGTTCAGAACAAAGGTGAACACTGAGATAAATGATGTTCTTATTCATTGTATTTCTAGAGCTAAAGCTAGTTTGGGTTTTGTGAGGAAATGCTCCTACCACTTGTGTAAGTTCAACTTGTAATTTCCATTCCATTACTCTTAACTTAATTTGGACAGCTCATAGTGTTGTATGACTTTCTCCACAGGAGAAAATTCTTTTAAATACTTCCTGAATTGTTTCCAAACACCTAACCTACTGATAACTGTAAATATCTATCAGACTTTCCTAGTTGCTTTTGCTTGATATTTTGATATTTTAATGCTTGATATTAAAAATTTAAAAGGAATGCTGTATTCTCAAATATTAGTCTGTGCTAGAGCTTTGTGACACAAAATGATTTTCAAGTTGTCTCTTAAAAGGGTTTAGATAAATGTTTGTGCAGATCACTCTGTAACAGCTCATCATAGGGTTTGCTTTGTTTCTACTCTCCAAAGAAAGAAAAACATATAGCCACAGAGTTTGTAGGAGGCTGAGAGGAAGGCAGTTGCCATTGCATGTGTCCCAGACTGGAGCTCTCGGGGTCCCAGTAAAGATTTAATTTCCTGTTTCTCCTACCACAAAACCCAGGTTGGCTGGAATACTTCCCCCTGTTTACAGAGTGTCTCTACTGCAGCGCCCACCAGCCCGGAGAACACCACATGCAAGGCTATACTGGTGAAAAGCTATGGTTTCTGCGTCTGGATGGGCTTTCACAACCCTGGAGACAAGATGCGATTGTGAATCCACATAGCTGTGGTCCTCGAGTGCAAGAAAGGCCAATATGTAATGGTCCTACCAGAAAAATGCAAGGTGAGTCTTTAAGATGAGTGTCTTTTAAGATCATGGCCTTCTTGAAACTTAGTTGCATTCAGCGTGGACAGCTGGAAACTAAAGTATCTTCTCTACATAATATATCAGCCTCTGATCTGGAGAACATCATGTCTTAATAAGCAGTATTTAAAACTAATCAGATGCTGATTCACTGAGAAGGCTCAAAGGGCCAGAAAGCAGATCCTCAGCATGTATAAGTTACTGTAAGTCTGCTCATGTGTACTGCAACTTATTCTGGCAGAGGGCCTGTGCTGCTGCTTGAAAAAGCTATCTCTGGTTATGTCTTGTTAGTGGAGTGTGCAGAAACAGCTTAAAATCTCCAAGTGTTCTTTTAGGAATTCTGCTAGTGGTATTATGACCTTCTCTTGTATGAAACAGTTAATGCTTTTACAGGGATGCAGAGGTATTTTGAACTCATCTCACAGTTCTTCCCCTCCAGTATTATTCACAAAACAAACAACATCTAAAAGGTAATGCCCGTGGCACATTGTTTGCAGAACTGCATTACCAAAGAGGTACTGTGTGTTCTGGGCAAATGATGTGTAGCACATGCTGGCATCTGCAATGCCAGTTCTTCATGGATGGACCTCGAGTGGTCTAGTTTTGTGGTTTTCCTTTGCGGCTGTAGTACCCTGAACTGAACGCTGGAATTGTAAGGTCATTCATTATGTCACAGGTGACAATTTCAGCACAGAAACAGAATAGCATCAGTAAACAATACATATAATGGAAAAACTCAATAAAAGTTGTTCTAAACCTAATTATTTTCTGCTGTGGCTGTACCAACAACAGCCTGTGCTCCTGGTTACTGTTTGCCTGAGGCCTCGCATCAGAGAGGGAGGAAAAAAAATTTAATGAGCTTTCTTGAGGAGAACTTACTCCTTGTAGAAACATGCGACTATGGTGTTTGGTCTGTTGTGTTATTATTTGGCAGTTTTCTGGTAGGTTAAGTGGATAGAACTGGCACTTGTCTCTGTGTAGCTGAACCTGCTGTGTATTCCACTGAACTGGCCACCAGACTCCCACAGCCTATTTTCCAAAAAGCAGTTTTCTGGTATCTTTACCATGGGTTAGGAAGCTTAAAAAAATGAGGCAGATTAATGTATGGAAAGAAGTTCATGCCAGATTTTTATTTACATACTGGTATCTCCATGAAGTTGCAAATCAGTTGTGATACTGTCAACACAGAGGGAAGAAATGCCTGAAACCCTAGAATATCTATGTATGGTCTTATACCTGAGATTACTTCTCAGTTATTGCACACTGACATTACATTGAAAACTCATGTTAGGCTAGTGAGAGAAGAAACAGAAAGGAAAGGAGGACAGTAGCTGAGAACTGTCTGGTGGTGCCATGCATTAGATGTGATCTGCTGGAGGAGCATTGTTCATCTCCCAAAGGGGCTCTAATGTAGGAGCATTGTTCATCTCCCACAGGGGCTCTAATGTTTTTCTGCAGATTTCATTTTTCCAGTGCAGGCAATGGCAGGCACCTGCCATGCTAGTGCCCCAGGAGCAGTGCATGGGGAACCTGCAAGACCTTTGCTCTCCAGTTACAAGTGCCACATAGTGGTTAAGGGGTTGACTGCATCCAACAAACTAGTGGTAGTTTGGTAGAAGCTCCAAAGGAGGTGAAGGCCTGATCCATAGCCAAGCCAAGAATTCCTCTAGTTTCAATAGGTTCTCTGAAAACCCAGAAAGGAGCAGAGTGACACAGTGAGCATTGACGCATAGGAACGTAGAACACCAATCATGCGACCAACACATTAATTGTAGGTGGCTTTTCCAAGACTCATTTATCAAGAACAAAGAAAGTTGTGAGTACAAGCAGTCTCATGCAGATCTTTTCTATCACATGTAATTTGACTACAAGCCAACCACTTTATTCCATAAATATTACAGCCTTTTTTTGAGCTCTCCCTGCTAGGCAGTGTGGCTGCATGGCAGTGATCTCTCCTCAAGCTGGGACACCTCTCAAGGCTGCTCCTTGAGGCAAAGAGACATTTTACCAACAGCAGATCTTTGGATAAGCCCCATTTGAGCTCTCCCTGAATTGCAGTTGGACTGCACACGAGCTAATTCCCCCCTTGAGAACAGATGCCTCTCCAGGTTTGAGATTCCTCACCTGAGACTGAAATCCTTCCTTGCCTAAGGCAGAGAGATCCCTTACCACAGATCCTTTGTAAATGACCAATAGCATCCTGAATTAATTAGTAATGAAACATCTCTAATCCATGGAGTTAGTATTAATTATTGTAAACTTTGTATGGCTAATTCCATTAGACATAAACAGTTGTCCAAGTCTGAGACTAACACTGCACCGAGCCACAGAAGGCTCCAGCAGGAGTTTAGAAAGCAAGGGAGCCTGCTCTGAACCTCGTGACTCTGCAGGAGGGTCTTCCTCACCCTTTGTGTCTCCGGTCTCTGTGTGAATCCTTCTGACTTGGTTTTCCTTTGAGTGTTTCTCCCATGCAGTAATTATAAGGTGAACCTTGCAATCAAACATATTGAACCTTGCTACACTAGGACTTGGTACTGCTAAACTTTGTTTAAAATGTCCATGGAATTTATTGAACTCTGAGAAATTATTGTTTTACCTCAATAGAACATACTGCTGCTTCTCTCTTTGGGGTGAGGTGCACTCCACTCGTCCATGACACTCCTCTTGTCTTGAAGAATGCGTCTGAGTGGGCTGTGAGGCTTTTTCCCCACAGCTTTCAGCCGTTCTTCCAGGCCGCAGCCCGGCTGGCAGGTGGGTGTGTGCCATGACGGTGATAACGGCGCCAGGCCAGAGCTCTTTGCCTTCACCTGCCGCAGTAACGTGCTGAACCGTTTATTTGACCTCCCGCAAACCCATTAGGAGGTTTTAAAAGGATTTTTATTTTTTTCCTTTACGGTTCCCCGGAGAACATCGGGGAGGGACGTTCCCGCCCAAGCAGCCGCCCTGAGGTACTCCGCTGTCCCGCGCGAGGGCTGCTGGGAGGCGCCCCGCCCGCCGCCGCCATGGAGCTCTCTGAGGAAGCGCTGAGGAAACAGCTGGGCAAGGTGCGCGCGCCCGGGGCGGGAAGGGGCGCGCGGGCTCCTCCGGCCGCGGAGGCTGAGGCGATGGCGGGCGGCGGCGGAGCTGTGGAGAAGCTGTGGAGAAGCTGTGGAGAAGGGTGACTTTGTAGGCGGGGTGGAGCGAGCGGAGCGGCTCTGCTGATGCGGGAGAGGACAGAGCGGGTGTGCGGCCGGTGAAAGGTCCCGCGAGTCAGAACGTGGGGCGGGGAGGGGCAGAGCGGTGCGGTTGTGCTGTCGTGACAGTCGTTTGTAAAAGGCTTCTGTCCTGTTCGGGTGCAGGATCTCCACTGCCGCACTGCAACCGAGTTTAAAGTGGCACCACCCATGATTTTAAGGCATTAATTTGAAGCCTTGCTCTGCGTGAAGAGTTACTGATTTCCTTGGGAATTTTTGGTGACAGGCCCTGCATTCGTGTCTCCCTGCTTTAGGAACACATCTATTTTTGTAGCGTCCCTCTGAGGCAAAGGCGTTTTAGTTTCCATGTGAGAAACTGAGGTGTGCGTATTCAAATTTTGGGCGTGCCAGATAATTTTAGGTGCAAAACGCGAAAGGTCTGTATCAGGCTCACATATAAGTCTTCTGATCTTTAGGAAAGAACAAAATATTCGACAGGAATGCCTTGTTTTTCATTATGAATAAGAAGGGGGTCAGCTGGGGAGTGATGGCTTTGATTTCACCCCCAGATGTATCGACACCTCTGGAAATGTGCTGTGTACGCATTCCTAATTTGAGCAACTTCGTTTTTTCTTTTTTAGTGCTTGACTTTGCAGTATCCTGTAAGACTGAGTGTGGAAAAGCTGACTAAAAGGTGTTTCTTTTGACAGCTTTGTGTTTTCTTGTACAAAGTGGAAAGTAGTTGTACCATCCATACAGCTGTAGTATTGCTGCTGTTTCTGGTGTGTGCCTTACTGAAGGGAGCGGAGATTTTAGGTAGGACTTCGTGACAAGGATTCCAGTGCAGCGAGCAGCTCCTTAAGCCATTGTCAGGCTGCAGTTGTGTTTGCTTAGGTGAGAGTTAAAGGACAACTCCAGACTTCCTAAAATGAGAAGCAGATGCTTTAATCTAGGAAATGGAAAATATTCTTCATAACTTTAATATGTAGGAGGATGCAAATCTCTTGGAAGTTCAGGTGTCAGACTGGCTGGGGACAGTCAAAGTGAAGTAGCAATGAATTGTTCTTGCTGATAGTTACTTTCAGATCACATTTCAAGCATCAGTATTTCTGTTAATCTGTGGGCGGGTTTTCTGCAGGCAGTCGAGAGGGATGCATTGTTTTGTTTGAATTTTCTCAGCTCTCAAGGGCAGATTAAACATGGAAAATATTTCCCAAAGGCTAATTGCTTATACATGTAATGTTTGTGCAAATGAACATCTTACGAAATTCTTTTCAAATATGTGTGGGTGGATTGGAGTTTTTAGTAGTAACTGTGTCAGTAGTAAGACAACTTATTTTTTCTAAGAGATTTATAATTTTATATTGTTTTTATTATTGTGTGCAGAGGAGACTAAATTTTATTAAGCCTCCGCTCATATAGCTGTAAAGGTTTAGAAATAGTATATAAGGAGCAGTGTTCAAAATTTGAGTTCTAATGTAGTAACAGCAGAGGTGTGATACCTTTGAAGCTTTTTTTGGTGTGTAATTTTTTTATCATTTATTTCACACCAAACCTATGTATAATACTACAGGTAATTATTATTTTCCTCTTATTGTGTTTCTACTTTCTCATGGTTCCTTTGCCCTATCTCTGGTAGTGAAAGAAGAAACCTTTGAAATTCACCGGTTGTTTTTTTTCCTGATTGTTTTTTCTTCCCCCCCTTCCCAGTATAAGTTCAGAGACCTGACCATAGAAGAACTAAAGAATGTTAACAAGACCTACCCAACCTTCACGTTCTCCATGAACACATACAGTAAGAAGTGATACAGTAACTGTGAGGATTCTGCCTTGGCATAGATTCAGACTGTGAATAATAGCATCTAAATAGTATGAATATCTGTCAGTTGTGTGTTTGTCTTTATTTTGACTTGCAGTAAAATTTCTCATGCCATGTGACTATTTTCTGAAAGCTCTCCCAAGAATGCATACATATAAAAACCTAAGCAACTCATTCACTAAATTTACTTTTAACTTGTATGTAATTACAGAAGATTTATGTTCTTTTAAATTCTTCATATGTAACAGGATTTTTCCATATCCTGTGACTGTATTGAAAGTATTTTGATGTCTTTAGCGTAACAAGTGTAACTTCCAGAATCCCCCAGCCTGACTGAAAGTTCCTACAACACCACAATTAGCCAGGACGAGGGGTTTTCAGACTAATGATGTGCTTAGTTGTACCAATGCAATTTTCATTAAGATTCTATTAAGGAATTATCTCAAAGAGGGAGGGGGAATCTTAGTAACATTTTAGCCTTGGCTCTTTCAGGAGCAGTGTATTTGATTTATAAAGAAAAATTAGTGTTGTATATTGGTAGTTGTGAATGAGATTCCCATGCCAGATTCAAAAGGATTTATTTATTTTTTTTTTTTTAATTTCAGCCTTCAAGGATGGATCCCAGAAGGACCTCCTGAATTTTAGTGGTACTGTTCCAGTGAAATATGGTAAGATAAGTCAAATATAATTTCCTTACCAGTTATGAATCTAATTGTAAAATGTGTTGGGTTCTGCCTCTTAACCATATACTGTGCGCATTCTTTAAAGGTGGCTCTAAAGGATTTTGCCTGAATTGGCAGAAGCCACGTCTACTGCATAAACAAGTGCCTTTATGCACTCACAGATGCTGAAATAAGGTGATATTAGATAAGTCAGTTAACTATTAAAAAAAATCATGTAGTTTGAGGCTGTGTAGGCAAACTCTTTGGTTCTGATGGAGGTTGCATGAACTCTATAAGCCCTATGCCTGTAAAGGCAGTGTCCAAAAATAACTAGTAGGTAATTTTTTGTTTTTAACTTGAAGCCTTTGAATTCTGAGGTAAAGCTTTTGACAGACGCCAGTTTGCATTATTGTTGAGTCCTACAATAAGTGTGAAACATGTACCTATAAGAGATTTCTTTGCCTGGAAAAGGGGGCCCGTTGGCTGATAGAATATTCTGGGAAACAAAACAGCAACAAAGCTTTATATTAAGAAAGACACAATTGGTAGCACTTCAAGTTGATCCGGACAAGTCTGCTTTTATTAACTAGCATATGTAACATAAATACTTTCTGGTGTGAATCTAGAAAGTAATCTGTCACCTTTTTCTCTTTGTTGTTATGAAGTGTGAATCACATGCACACACACTTGTTTTTAGTGCCTCTTCTCAATGCAGAAGTGAGCAATGGCTTTTGTTTTGTGTTGAACAGGTAATTCCTATAACATACCTATTCGTCTGTGGATTCTGGATTCTCATCCCTTTGCTCCCCC
This sequence comes from Pterocles orientalis, assembly GCA_011057875.1. NCBI lineage: Eukaryota > Metazoa > Chordata > Aves > Pterocliformes > Pteroclidae > Pterocles > Pterocles orientalis. Next base: position 85,230 of record WKFP01013986.1, on the reverse strand, counting down.
CATTTGCTTCTTGAAGCCGACTGTGAACATGGGCATTTCAGTGGGAAAGCATGTTGATGCTCATGGCAGGATTTATTTGCCCTATCTGCAAAACTGGAGCCATGTAAGAGGTGGAGAGGCTGACAGGGGAGGAAAGTATTTGGGAATAAAGCATGGTATCATATGGAAAACAGTGGAGAAGAGTGGGTAGGGTTTGGGGCTTTTTGTTTTCAGCATTTTTTGTTTTTGGCATTTTTTGTTAATCTTAAATATGTAATGATTATGCAAAGAGAAGCAGGAAGTTATGTCTCTTGAAATTACAGCTTTCAGACTGTCTGAAGCAATTGTAAAGGAAGTTACAAGTGGTTGCAAGGAAAATTATTTTAAGCTGAAGAAAAAAGGGACTGAGTTTGTTATAAAGCAGTATAAGCCTCATGTGGACCCTTTGATCCTTTTTCCTTTGTTGCTGTGAATAATGAATAATAATACTAGAGCAACTCAGTATCTCTCAAGAAAGTTCAGTGGAAGTTCCTGCCTATTGGATATGTCCCTTTGAGCAGAACTTCCTTTATGAAATACTGCAGTTTACAGCTGATACCACTATATGAAATAGCTAGTCAATTGTTTTGTCTTCTGTATTGCTATATTTCAGCCTAAATCAACTATAATTGGATTAATCAAGGAAATGATTGCAAAATTTGAGGAAGAGCTCCCTTTGTATTCACTGTCATCTTCTGATGCGCCCAGCCCATCGGAACTTCTCTCCTACATTGCAAAGATTACTGAAGGTGTGGATGTTTTCATATATTTGTTTGTAATGTTCCTACACAATATTTATTTTATTTACTGTTATTGCTTGATATCACAAAGATGCCTACACAATTTTAATATCTGATTTTTTGGTGTTTGCATGTCCACAGTGTTTGCTATTTTCTCTGTATAGTCAGAAGTGCCTCTTTTTGAACCAAGAGCTCAGATTCTCTTTACTTGAATAAGCAACTCATTTGGGATGTTTGCATTTAAGCCTACTGAAAAATGCTGTAGACTTGGTAGTACTCATTTTTGTAAATGACTGCAGCAAAACTCTACGTGAGATCTTGTGGAACGGAAACATGATTTTACTGTAAATAAGTTGATTTTACCCAATCACAGTCATTCGTTCTCTCAGATCTCATTCACTCACACTCTCACATCCACAGTCGCAAGCCCTGAGACCAATCACTGATGTGCAGCACTGAGGATAAGGAGTGCTGCCTCTTGAGCCCATATCATGTCTCTTGGGTTCTTCTTGTTCAGTGGTGACAAGCTGATTTCACACTTGTCTTTTATACCCTTTGGGAGGGGATGCTATTTTGCATTGTTGCCTCATGAGTTTTTCTCATCAATTGTAAGTCTTGGGCAAAATTCCAGAATTTCACAATTCTCGTGTTTTCCTTGTCTGGGTATGTTATGGCTCCAGTCCTGCTGTTCATCCTGACACATTTTGTTCAGGTCAGTCTTTTCCCTCTTTTAATGAAATCACAGATGGTGATCTGTGGCAACTAGTGCAAACCTTTCCCTTTAACTCTTTTCTGTTGTTTCTTCTGATAATTATGTATGTGCTTGTGAGTATGCACACATGCGTGTGCAATGCCCATTTCTAGTCAGTCAATCTTAATGTTTCTGTTACAAATCTCTGTGCATTATAGTCAGAATGAGAGTCGTTATGTTACCTGTAGCATTAGCTAGACAACCTCAGATCGTTATATTTTAATTAAATTCCATTTTGCATGTCTTTTCAAAATAGGAAATCTTTTATTAATGTTATGACCACAGTGTATATTCACACCTGTAATGGCAGCAAAGTGAGTATCGTTTGTATGGTCTTAGTGTCTAGCTTCTTGTTATCGTTATGCTCGTATTTTCTACTTAGTGAAAAAACATTCCTGTCCAGAGAGGAATATTTGTGTTTTATACCTTGCAAGTTGTGTTAAATTTTCTGCAGTTAGGCTTGGCTGCTATTTTGAAGAAGTTTATGTAATTTAGTTTAACTCTGGCACAACCACCATCCTTTATGAAGCAGCAATACTTGTGTTGATAGAGTGTGGACCAGCACTTAAGTTTTATGTTTGCTTTTAATTGTAGGAGAGACTGACATGAAATCAAAGAGTAAAATCGGTGAAGTCAAAAACAAAGGATGCTTTAACAAAATTACTGTTGTTGGAGCTGGAGATCTTGGCATTGCATGTGTGCTAGCAGTTGCAGCAAAGGTACATAATTATTATAAATAGCAACAGACCTGATTAATAGACAGGCTTCCAAACTAGTTCTTAATGTCTGACACATAGAAATAACTCAGCAGTTTTAATAGCCGTGTCAATGCTTATGTCATTTGCCTCTTGAGTTAACTTATGGACACACAGCAGTGTTAATTTCTGCCTTGTTTTCTCAGTCAGCTTTTTAAACACAAAGGGTTGAATATTGAAGTAACTTTGAAAATCCTTAGTTAAAGGATTCTTGCATGAGCAGTAGCCTCTTACAGTTGGGATCTCCTAGTCACCTTGGAAAGGATAGTCTGTAGATGGTCTGCACTTCATTACAGCTATATGCTTAGAGACAATGGTAACGTAGTTTATAACTTCCCAGAGGTAGTTTTATGAGTTTTTTATTGATTTATTTTGTAATGAGTTATTTTCCAATTAAACTAGCTAAACTACATTGTCTTTCTTGTGATTTGACAGTAATTTTGGCCAGTAATTTTGTTTCATTTATACACAGTGCAATGAACACTTGTTGAATTGGAGGAATACTGGTTTTTATTCCTCACCTCCACAAGAACAAGATTCGGTTTGCTTTATTGCTGATCTGCATTATTTTTATTCATACAGGGTGCTGCAGACAAGGTGGTTCTTTTGGACCCTTCTGAAGGTGCAGCAAAAGGAGGGACCATGGACTTGGAGATCTTTGCTCTGCCAAATGTGGAGATCAGCAAAGGTATTAGATGTTGTTGCTGGAATGGCAGCGAGTACTGTGTGTGCTTGTGCTCATTTTAATGAGAGCAAGGCACCTGGGGAGATACAGAGCCTGTGGCATATAGGCCATCTTTTTTAAAAGATGTTGTTATCTTTTCCTAGCTTCTTGCTTTTCTTCATCCTCTCAGGACAAAATTGGGAAGGGAGGGTTCAGCAAAGCTTGCATTGGCTTCTATTTCAGGCTTTTTCAGTCTGTTTACAGAGTTAGAGGTATGTGAGTCTGTACTTCCAGGGTTAAGAGGCTAATGCTGAAATTGGACTTGTGCAGAAATAGAGAGAAGCTAAGCTAGTTCTTCAGTGTCATCGGTGGAGAGAGCAAAGGAAGGGGGAAAAGATACATGTATGTTCAGGGATGGGGATAGAGATAGCTGTGAGAGCAGCTGTGCCCATGTCTGCAGGAGCGGGAGAAGGTGGGAGGGAGCACAGCCCCAGTTACTAGCCTGGGATTCGACCTTAGGTTTAGGATGGAGACTCCAAATTGGCCAATGGTATAGTCCGTATTGTGTACGTCATGCCCAGTATAGAGATGAGGCTCTGTCCGGAAGTGCTCTCTCCCTCTTCAGGTCACGGCTCTCTCTAGGTCATCTTGCTCTCTCGGTCATCTCTCAGTCTCAGACACTTGGGCTCTTATCTTTTCCGGGACTGTGGTTTTGGGACTCTCCCTGCTCCAGGAAGCATTAGCATTCCCCTCATTACCTGGGAACGGGCTGAGCCTTGGTCATTGGGTGGTGAGCAGTTTCACTGTGTATCACTCCTTTGTTACTGTGTCCACGCTGATCACCTGTATGATACTCAAATATGCAGTTACCTGCTCAAGGCAGCTTTGACTTAGAAATTTCTGCAGTAAATGCAGTTGTGTGTTTTCTTTGGCAAATAAATAGATGTCTTTTACTTGAATTAGTAAATAGACTTTTGGAACACTTTTTATTGTTGTCTACATGTCCTTGATTGAGCTATAAGATCAAAAATTATAGAAGCCCAGATAAAGGAGTAAAAGTCTGTCCCCTTCTTTAAAAAAATCAGGATAAAAATGAAGGAGCCTTTTCATGGATTTATTTTTTCTCTCTTGCCAAGCAAACTTGGAAAAGCTTATCTGTCAACCCCATCTAGATATTTTCTGGTCTCTGCTCTGTAATGCTGGACAAGTTGCAGCCTGCCTTCTGTTTGCCAACTACGAAACAGGAAAAGTAGTTCTGTGGGACAGCTGTGTTTTACAGGTGCTGTGGAAGTGCCCCAAATGGGATATGAGGGATATAGGGAAGACAGGAGGGGAAGAATCCCTAACTAAACTGGATGCTGCAGTTCAGCCTTTAGGACGGGTCTTTGTTTAGCACCCAAAACTCAGTAGAATTGCATAAATTTTAAAAACATGTCTTTATATTTTCAGATTTTTCTGCTTCAGCCGATTCAAAAGTTGTGGTACTTACAGTTAATTCTCTGGGTAATGCTCAGACTTACCTTGATGTCATACAAAGCAACGTGGATTTGTTCAGAGGAATTATCCCAGCAATATCACACTACAGTCAGAACGCTGTTCTCCTTGTTGCTTCTCACCCAGGTATGTTGGTACTTTCCCTAATGTTCTGTCCCTCAGCTGGCTTTCTCTTTGTCCTGTTTTAAAAATCTGTTACTGCCAAGTACACCCACTTAGTAAAAAGTTTTTGCCACACTGAAAGATGTTTTCCTTTTCAGCTTTGAGCAGGACACTGTCTTTGAGGGTTTTTTCTTTACTGTTACCAAGATAAAAGAAAATAGTATACTTTATTTTGTATAAAAGGTATGTATTCCTGTATGTTTCTGTACATATTTTCAACCTGATTGTATCTACAGGATTAGCATCCATTGGCTGTTGTCTTGTCAGTTGTGAGTTTTATGTGCTCATTTCTCCTGTGCGGTAAGGATAGATGCATGTGTGTGATGTGCCATGTGATCAGACTCACGGACTACTGTAGTACATACATAACATAGCATTAATAGTAAATATTTCTGTTCTGGTGGAAAGTTTAAATCTGTTGGGTCAGTGATACTGTGCAGTAGGACAAAGCAAAAACACTATTTAAAAGGGAAGGAGGTACAGGTGAGCTTCTCTGTTCTGTAGGTGCACTGAAGACAGCCGTTTTCCATTTCTCAAGTGCTTCTTACCCTTCCTATCACTTAGAGCTGTGGAGATGGAGAAAAGAGTGCTTGCCAAATGAAAAGAAATTAAACACTGGATGAATTAAATTTAGAAGCATGTGAGACTTCTGGTAGAGGAAAGCATGGTGACTCATTTTAAAGTTACACGACTTCTTTTGAAACTCTACTTGGGCTGTAGATTTTCTTCACCTCCCCCCAACTTGGTGTTTTAGGTTGAAATAAACTACTGATATGTTCTTACATGCTTATACCTTTTCTAAAGTAAACAACTGGGTCCTGAGTTTTTTGTAATTGTGACTGGTAGTTTGCAGTGGTGTTGAATTTCAAGTGGTCCTTCACTGTCAACATATTTTTCTTTCCTGTATAGTTGAGGTAATGACATACGTGTCATGGAAGCTGAGTGCGTTTCCCAAAAGCAGAGTTATTGGAGTGGGTGCCAACCTAGATACTGAGAGATTTCAGTACGTACTGACAAACCTTTTGAAAGCACAGGTGCTGGCAAAAGATGTTTGGATTATTGGTGAACAAGGGGAAGACAAAGGTAAAGTGATACTTTATTGTGACTATGAGTGTATATTGTCCTGGTAGTGCTTAAGTAATTGAGTAATGAAAGAATAATTGAGAAAAGTAATGAAGGTAGTCATAAGCAGGGTGGTAGATTTTCATAATAATGGTTCTAAATTCTACAATTTTGGTGTGTGCTCAAGACTGTAAGCCTGGAGTGGTAACAAAAGTATTTTACATTTGTTATAGTAAAAAAAAACAAACCCAACAAAAAAACCTCAAACCAGCCTCAAATGCTTTTAATTTGATATAATAACATAAGTTAGAGGTACAGAAAGAGGAAGGAAATGTGGTATAATATATGGTAGGTTACTGCTAATGTAAGAATTATTAGATCTTGCTTCATTTTTAAGCAAGTGTTTCTGTCCATGTGCTACTATATAGTTTATTTCAGCAGTCCAGGGAACCTTAGCTTATCAGCTACGTTTGGGTTGTTGTGGGGGAAGGAAAGTTTGAGAAAGCTTGAAGTTTTTTCTTTTTTAATTATTATTATTTTTCTTCTCCCTGCCTTATCTGGTACCTGTTTTAATCACTGTTTAGATGTGCATTTAAATGTTGGTTATTTCTATTTAGTACCGTCGTGGACCAGTTGTAATTTAGTTGCAAATCAAACAGAAGTAATGGCTGCTCGTAACTCAAGGGAAAAGGTGGCTAACAGGTAACACTGTTATAATCTTATTTTTCTTCATGTTTAGGCACTTGATATTTGCAGAGTTTCTTCCTTCAGCTCTTTATGAAGAGGAAGAAGTTTGCTCTAAAATGTTCATACATCGAGTTTATAGGAAATTTTATCTCTGTGTGTCATTCACTTTCATGTATGTGTGTATGCCCGCTGTTTTTCTGAAGTTCTCAGTAATGTTGTGCCTGGGGCAATCTAAGGGCAAGGCAAGCTTTGCAGAATATACACTCGAAAATTAGAGCTGCTGGTTCAATTGTGTGTTTAAAAAAAAAAATTGTAGACAAGCCTTCTGGCACTCTTTCCTCAGAGCTTGTGTGGAAGCAGTTTACTTTAAAGCAAAGTAGACGTTTGGATCAATTTACCCAATTTAATTAGCCACATGTCATTTACACCTCTTGACAGAAAAGAGAATTGTTACTAGAGTGGGTAAAATATACATAAAGAAATTATTTAAAACAATTCTTAATTCCCTTCTGTTGTTTTCTAAAACAGAGAATCATGTTTTTATAGTAGGCTTTACCTGATATGGTATATTTAATCTGTCTTTTGGGCTTTACATATGAGACAAAATAGGAATAATTGAAATCTAAACATAATGTTTTTCTTCTTTTCTTGGTTTATATAGAGCTATGGAAGTTCTAAAGGGAAAAGGTCAGAGGTCTTGGTCTGTTGGGCTGTCAGTTGCTGATTTGACTGACAGTATACTGAAAGATAAAAGAAAGGTTCATTCTGTATCCACTCTGGCAAAGGTAAATGTGTTATTAATATCTTTTGGTACTGTAATGATTTTATTTATACTGGATATGACCATTAATTTTAGCAGCACAGACATCTCACTTAAAGTAACTGTTCTGAAGTAGCACTACTTCTGTTACTTTCTTCCAACAGCATTTTCTGCCAGTATTTTATTTGACCAGCTTTGAAGCAGCTGCTTTGTTACTCCGTGATACTTTACATTGAAGAAAAGATTATGAAGCTATATTTAACTTAAAATTGTAGACTGAATCTCTAAGAGGTTCATTAAAGCATTAAGTCATTTCATATGAGGAAAAAGCTCCTGTAGAAACATTTTTGGGTCACTTGTATTTGCAGGCTTCAGAAGGGTGATTTGCATGTCCTGGTGTGGGGAAGTTGAGCAGGCTGCTTATGGCATCAATATAGCCATACACCTAATTTAATCATTTTGTTTTCAAGTACAGTTTTTAATTGCTTATGAGCTAAATGCAGATATGGTGGAGTGACAAGTCTCTTAAACTGCAGAGTAACTACCGAATGTAAAATTTCCCATACAGATCCTAAAATTAAAATATACAGCGTGAACTTGAATTATAGAGTTATAAGTTTAATAAAGTCACTCACAGAATGAATATGGGATCAATACTTGAAAAATATCCCCCAGATAGCTCTCTTTGGCTATATTTTTAAATTTATTTTGTTCAGTCCTAAAATAACTGATGATGGTGTACTGTCAAGTGTCCCTGCTTGTTCTCCCTAAGAAACTGGTTAAATGGTGTTTTGTGGTATAAGCTTTGCCTGCGTTACAGAGGTCTGATATATTTAAGAGAAACTCCTCCAAGTGTGGAATGGTTCAAGACTTTATCTGTAATATTTTACAGTTTCTACACAATAATGCGTTGCGCAGGATCTAAAATAACTGGAATTTGAACTAAATAAAACATGCCATATCAGGGAATGTCCTTGCTTAATTAAAATAAGTTATTTTCTGTAGTACTATGCTCCAGATGGAACAGAAACTGTGTTACAATATTCTCTGCTTGTTTTTTTCAGGGATGTTGCAATATAAACAGTGAAGTGTTCTTAAGTCTACCCTGCATTCTTGGAACCAATGGTGTGATTGAAATGGTCAAACTAGAAGAAGATCCCCTAGTGCAAGAAAAACTTCAAAGCAGTGCAGGGTCAATTCATGACCTTCAGCAGCAGCTGAAACTGTAAGCAAGCACAAGGGAAGCCACAGTGTCTGCTCACAGAAGTCAAAAATTTGCTGTGCAGAAAGGGTTGTTTGGTGTATACATGATTCTATGTAAGACAAGAAGCTTTTTTACTTTTTCACGTTTTGGTGTAGATCATACTGCACTGAACAGTAATTTCTTATTTGAAAAGTGCCCTTTTGGTAGCCAGAATGAGGAGGGAAATGTGCAAGTGTTTTACCTAAATTCATGTGGCTTGTGCTTATGGCTTTTTTGGTGCTAATTATAGCCTGATTCTTGGGTTATCCTTAGCTCTTAGTACCTCACTAGGACACACAGTCTAGGAGAGCAGCTTACCCAGCTCTGCAGAAACTCCAGTGTGTAGAGCCAACTTGGACTCTTCCTCTTGGTTTTTAAGTGCTGCATTAGAGGCTTGTCTGGAATCTGATCACACTCCAGCTCTCCAAGGGATGCAGTTCGGTAGCTCGATATTTCATGCCTACCACAGATGCTCCAATGTCGATGGACTGCTGCTTGTTACTAAGGGGAGCAGAGCTAAAGGCTTGATGTTAGCACTGTCCTTCAAACCTGAAGTATTGGAGATTAATTTCTGTTGTTTGTTTACTGATGTCTGAGACTTTAGTGACTTGTTTGCTCTTATTTTGTGAGGACATTCAGAGTGCTAAAGCATCTGGTGTTCTCGGTACATACCTGCCTGCACTGATAAAAGACTATATTCATTCTGACTACAGCTCAGCATCACATGCAGGCAGAGGAGACGTGGGCTCCACTCCTGCTGTGTACAGCTTAGAAGCGTCATTCCCTGTTTACGTTTTGAGGTGTGATGGGTTAAATGTTGATGAAGCTTTCTAAGCCAAACTAGGATCTGTGCCAGAGTGGAAGATCTATTCCTTTGTGCCTTCCAGTTATATCTCACAAAGAGCCAGCTGTACAAGGAATTCTAAGATTATATTGAATTAAGATAAAAAGAGAAATCATTTCTCTTCAGTAAAAAAACCTTCAGTAATCCACATTTTTTTCACAGACTACTCAAATTTCCTTCCTTCCTGTGGTGGTCAATGGTAGGACAAAATTAGTGGTGGCTGCAGGTGGCTAACTCTGCTGCTGTATTAAAAAAAAGCACCCAGCACTATGGCTGGACTTTGGGGTTGTTTTTTTTCTTATACTTTGGAAAAAACAGCATAAAATTATGGGTTTATATTGTTCTTGAAGGTGTTGTGTTTAATGTGTTGAGCATTTGTTCTCACGTGAATGGTCCAGGTGGTTTGTTTATTTGAGTTTTTTTAATTAAGAATCATAAAAAGCTGCAAACTTTTCCAGGGCTGTTTCTTAGGTTGATGCTTATGTTATAAACCAACTAACCGTGGCTTGTCGCTCTGGTGTTTGCACTTTATTCCTCGAGGAGTAACCAAAGGGACGGTGGCTTGAGCAGTGGGGTGGGAAATGGCACTTTACATTCTCACGGGAAATCAATTCCCAAAAATATTTTTTAATAAACTGCACTACGAAGAACTTTTTAGACACTCTGTGACGTATTTTT
>WKFP01013986.1:48097-74591 GCA_011057875.1 Pterocles orientalis | reverse complement strand
GGAACAGGCTGCCCAGAGAGGTTGTGGAGTCTCCTTCTCTGGAGACATTCAAAGCCCGCCTGGATGCGTTCCTGTGCGATCTGATCTAGGTGTTCCTGCTCTGGCAGGGGGATTGGACTAGATGATCTTTCGAGGTCCCTTCCAATCCCTAACATTCTGTGATTCTGTGATTCTGTGAATAGAAACCGTTTGCCTAGCTGCGGCTGTCCTGCATCATTGGGTTGTACAGCATCATTGGGTTGTACAGCATCATTGGCATTCCCTGGGTAAATGAAGGTGGAAGTTCTGCCTCATTGACTAGAGAAGGGGTTTTTTGCCACCCTTGTTTAAGGAAACAAGAAAATCTCTTGGAAAGTAAATCATTAATCACTGAATTGTACAGAGCCGTGTGCAGTTGTGCCACTCTTCAGGTGAAACTGGGCTTTGTCCACCAGCTTGAAATGGAAACCCTGAGGCTGAGTGCGTAGGGGGAGTTATAGTTCTGTTTGGGGGAATTTTTTTAACAACCTTTAATCATCATACTTGCGCAATTTTAAGAAGTACAATAGGTGAGGAACTGATCAAAACTGAAGAAACCTTATTAAAGTGTGTTTCACCTGCATGGAATTATAAGCAAATTTTTTAATCAACTTAGCTGAAAGCTAAGTCCCTGTCAGCCGATGAGATTGTGTATATATTTGCGTACACTTGTCACCCCTAAATGAATTATTGCCATGCCACAAATGAAACAGAATTGAAGTTAGTCCTGTGTCTTCTGTCCCACACACTTGCCCGTTTTACACCCCCAATGCCATCTGACTTTGTGTGGGTAAGTTCAAAATGCAGTGTACCTAATAGCTGATGAAAAATGAAGTTATTTCACTACTTCACATTTATTTTTTCAAAAATAGTTACACTTCCAGTTGTAGTTACACTTTTGGTTCTGTAGAGGAAGCTTAGTGGTATTTCCCATATTGAATAGTTCAGTGTGTGTGATAACAAAAGACTTAAGCCCTAGTTTGGTGAACATAAGTACTTAATTTAACTTCAGGTATTTACATGCTGTCTGATCTTGAAAAGCTTCATTTCTCTGTGGTCTGTTTCCTGATATGTAAAATGAGGAAGATGCATTTGCCATCTGAAATGGAGGAGGAAAAGTTTGGAAATTAAAAATCCAAATTAATCAGTTTTAGCTACCTTTGTGGAAATCACTAGTTTCTTTGTTTTCCAAAGAGATTTTGACATTTCTTGGAAATGCTCAACTACTTACTGTATGAACACAGGAAAAGATTGTCTTTTAATATTCTAGTACTCCTTAGAATGGAAAAGAGAAGTAAGCACAAAAGAGTATACTTCAGGAAAGCCATCATTCTCATTAGGAAAAGCTTCCTCGTGTGTCATTTTAATATACAGAACTTCAGTCTTCTGTAGTTATCTGGATCTAAGTACTGAAATTAATACCTAATGTAGCACTTAATTTTGTTTGTGGCAGTAACAAATCTTACAAGCTTATCTCTACTAAGTAAGTATTCATCACTCAGTGTAAAAACTATTTTTCTTAGTTTTCAGAGACATATAAAAATAATTTTTTAGTTTTCAGGTGTTGGACCTAATTTTTAAAAGCACCCTAGATAGCCAATTCTAGGTTTTATCAACACTGTCAACCACCATGTACCTGGCTCCCTGTACATCCGCTGAGCAGGCAGGTGGTGTTTTATCTGTTCCTTGACTAAACTGACTTGAGATTCTTGTGCCAGAAGTGGAGTTAAATCCGGACTCTGAATCCTTGAGCTTGTTAGGAGCTTCTGTTGGTGGAAGCCAATTCTTTTTTTTTTATATGCTAGTCTTCTTGAGTCTTTATCCTGTGCCATGAGGTACGTTCCTATAAAAAGACCCCCTCTCACTTTTTACAGTAGCTGGTGACATGCTCTCACTCATGCTGTAGCAACACATTCCATGGTGTGGGTATGCACTGCCAGTCTCTGGCTGGCCTAGCTGAAATTTCGTAGACCTCTCCATGTTCTAGCAATGCCCTTTGTCTGTTTCTCGCTTCTGCTAGATGTTGGGGAAGGAGGGAGGAATGCGCTCAAATGCTAGCTAAGTTGCCTCTGCTCTGTCAGGCCCCTCCTGCATGCTCCCAATTCTGCGCCCGCTTTCCAGAGGAGGCCGAGATGCTTTGCTGTAGCTCTCCTGTCAAAGCAGCATCCAGGGACTGCCATGACCCCCTGGCTGACTGACCTCTGTGCTGGTGCCTCCCTGCACACGAAGGCATCCTCCGGAGGCGTTGCTTTTCTTCCCCACAGACCAGTGTTTTTCAGACTGACTGCGGGGCTGTTTTGCCCCTGGTCATTTCAGGAAGAGAATCACAGCATCCCCCAAAGCGCAGGTGCTTTTTGTAGACTGAGGTGGCATTATGGGACCATGGTGTGCTGTGCTCATCTCTGCTCATTAAATAAGTTACCGTGCCGAGGAGTAGCATCCTTATCAACCTCTGTAGACAATAAGAAGAATTAGTTTCTAAGTTTCACAGCTCCTGAGCATTTGTTGGAGCAAAGGTGACCTTTAGCTGTGGCTCTATGCTTTGCTCTTGGATAACGTCTGAATTAATTTGTTCAGATGTTGTTAGCATCTGTGTGCTTTGGGTATCGGACATTCCATTGTGTTGGGCCCTTTGTCTTCCCACCATGGTTGAATGAAAGGATGCTCTCTGTTTGTGCTGCTTAAGACATCTGAAGATTGTCCTTTTTAAAAATTTTATTTTATTACCATGAAAACATTGTCAAGAGACATTGTTAGCTTTCTTTTTAGTGGTAGGTACCAGGAGGAATAGGTACGAGGTTAAAGAGCTGTGCCATGTGGTGAAGCAGCTTTCTGTTGCCCAGGAGCATCTCCTTTGTTGTCTGTGGATTATAGTTGTGAGACCGCCAAATTCTGCAGTAGTGTATCTGTGTTTTATAGATCTTCTGTGTTGTGAGTTACTCCCTGCTCCTGAGAAAAGGAAAAGGGTAAAACCAGCATTATTACTGATAATATCATGCCTGGAAATGTCTGCTTTCTGGTTGATAAATGAAAATACTGGTCAATGACTGATACTGTGATGCTTTGAAAAGTGCCATGGAAGATATCAGTGAGGTTCAGATCCTAGATAGGTGTGTATCAGGAATGTTTAAAATCTCACTATATTTGTTCGGAGATGTGTTTTCAAGATCCACATAGATCTCTCGCATACTGTTGGTTATGGTAGAATGTGAAGAAAAATGCAATAGCTTCCCCCAAATCACCTGATGTATCGACCCTTAGTTAAGACTAAAAGCATCTCAGCACCTTGTTAAAGTTTGATAAGTTATATAGGCAGTGCTCTGTTAAGCAATATGGAGAAATAAATTCTTATTCCAAAATAAGAGTGGAGAAGAGTGTCCATATATCAGGTAAACTCTCGTAAATGTAGTCTGTTGGGTAAAATAAAACCAAATTAAGTTACACTGAAAATTTATTCTCTGAAGTAATTCTTTCTGTTTTCCAGTATAAGTACAGAGATCTAACTGTACAGGAGACGACCAGCGTTATTACTCAGTACAAGGACCTCAAACCTGTCATGGATTCATATGGTTAGTCTGCGCATGAGAAAATTTTTGTTATTGAGTTGTTGATGATTTAGATATATTTGGTAGTTCTTGTGGGGAAAAATGAGATTAAAACTATAAAACGTAATTTGAGTTTCTTTTCTTGATTGTTGACATTAATACTTCCTTAGAAGCACAGTTATTTTCTAAAATAACCTTTCTGTATTACTGCATCTGTCTAACCTGCCAAAAAGTGCTGCATTTTTCACAGCTTAACCGTTAGTTAATCTCTCAGTGCTGTCATATCAGTTGGTGTCCTGAGATTCCTGGTATTTTACAAATTCAGGTTTGCTGTCATACAAAGATATTTTTAGAGTTCTGTTTAGAAAGACCTGTAAATCAATTAACAAATACTTTGTTAAAAGTAATTGTGGCAATCCTTAAGAGTACAAAGAAAATACAGTCAAGTATATAGAAAATTGGCAGAGGTGGTTTGTAAAGTAAATTAACAATGACAGTCACTGTTTGTTGGCTATTTTAAAGGCTGTGACTAAATTTGAGTGTGTTAAATGAAGATGATACCTAGGGTCAGCTCCAGGGGCTGAGGGCATGGCTTCACAAGATAACAGCCTGCATAGCTGCTGAGGTCATCCTCCTTCTGATCACCTTTTTTTTGACTGTCACCTGTGGGATTCTTCTGTGAGCTAAATCGTATTATTAATATATCATCAGATACTTCATAGTCTTCTGCTTTCTAAATTCGGATTGAGAAGGAACATGAACAGGTAAAAGATAAATTCATTTTAACCCGAATAGCTGCAATCCAGCAGCTGTCACAGAAGTAAAAATTCATGCAGTGACTGGAAAATGAAAAACAGTAGTGAAAGGACTGTGGTTGGAATAGTACATTTGCATAATGATAGCGATCTTTGTGTTATCTAACTTATTAAGCTGCCTCGGAAAGGCTGAGCACAGAGCTGCTTACAGGTAATTGATACTATTTGGAGCAGTGAAATGAGCAGCAGGAAAATGAGTACATTGCTATACGGATATATATGTGTAACACCTGAAAACTTATGCTAATAAATAGATGGGGTAGAACCTGCACAGATATTATGTAGCAAATATGTTTGTTTTAAAAATACTGTTTGTTCCCTTTCAGTTTTTAATGATGGCTCATCTAGGGAGTTGATGAGCCTCAGTGGAACCATTCCTGTGCCTTACAGAGGTATGCATTTATCGTTATTATCATCACCACCATTATTTTCCCAAATTACATGTAAAACTATTTAGATTTGTCCTGGTTCAAATTCACTACTTTGATGATCGCTGTTTTCTTGAAATCCTTTACTTGTCCAAAGTATAATGTTTTAAATAGATTGTTCATAATTGTAAATCAAAGTTAAATTGTTCTGAAAAATGTTGAGTTCGTAGCCATACTGTGAGCTCTTTGTTGATTGTTATTAGTGGATTTTGGCTTCTGAGTCTGTGCAGTTCATTTTACTGGGTTTAGGAGTTTTTTATAAATCTGGATACAAGAAAACAGAGACTTGGAGTAACTTTTAAAATCTTTGAAAATATCTTTTCTAGGTAACACGTACAATATCCCAATTTGCTTGTGGCTGCTGGATACCTACCCCTTCAACCCCCCAATTTGTTTTGTTAAACCCACTAGCTCTATGACAATAAAAACTGGGAAGCATGTCGATGCAAATGGAAAGATCTACCTTCCTTATCTGCATGAGTGGAAATACGTAAGTACAGGGAACTTGAAATCCTCAGATGGCTCAGTTCTGAATTCCTTAGATAGTTGTGTAATTTTTAACAAAACCCGTAATCTCTTTATTTGAGATCTTAAACAATTTTTTTCATGAAAACAACAGTTTATTATTTGTAATGTCTTAAAGTTCAGGATGTTGCATTCTGTTGCCTGGTTAATTGCACCTTTAGTTACAGTTTGTCTGATTAAACGGTGCAGCAGAGGCATCCTTCCCTGGCAGGACACTGGTGGAAGATCTGTGAGATAAGAATATTTAAGGAAGCGAAATTATCAATTCTGTGAAACATCTCTGGGCTGAAATTAATCTCTGTGACTAAAATGGACTTGTGTGAGCACTTGGACTTCTTTATGTAGACATTGCTGGAGTTTTGAGTATGTGGATATGTTTGCTTTACCAATAAATAAAGGCATGGAGCAGTGCAGGCCTCTCAGAAGTTTTGATCAAGGCGTGGACTTGTAAAGAAGATAAGCTGTGCTGACAAGGTCAGAAGAATGGTACAAGGCACATAATTCTATAAAAAGTGATTTACGGGAATACACTTATTAAGCATGGGTAGTAGTTCAGCGCTCGCGTGGCAGCAGTGCAGAATGAGTGCCCAGATCAGGATCTGGGTCTTACATGAGCCAGGGGATCATCTAAGATCCAGGTGATACAGAATTAATTCAGTTTGAAAGGTTGGTAAAAATATGTAAGTGGATTATGGATCTAAGAAAATTTGGAAATCGGCTATTTAATCTGGTGCTACATTCATGATGCTTGTCCTTATTTTGGTGAAATGAAATCATGCTTATATTAAATATAGTTGTAAATGGAGAAGCCTAGTTTAGGTATGTTTAAAGGAGGTTTGTGCTACTCCTGGTGAGGTAGAATGTTTTTTTCTCTTGAGCCATCCTGAACCTGAGCAAAAGCTATAAGGTTTGTGAATTTCAAATGTCTGAAAACTTAGTGATCTGTATTTTTTTCATGTTGGAAAGTGGATTTAAGTTTTAAAAAATTACTATAGTCCATCATTGCATCTTCAGTCATATATTGCCCTGCACTTGATATGGAACCATGTATTACACCCAGTTTATTCTGAGCATAAACACTACTGCAGCTGCATTTTCCCATACTGTTTTGAATACCAGCTGGCTGGGTTTGGAATCCATAAATAAATCCATAAAGGAAGGTAAATATGCATATATGTATATTTAAAAAACTCCACAGATAAAAGGATGGCTTTTGAGAGCAGAGGGATAGGTAGTTTTGTATTGTAGTCAGTGAAACTGTGTGTTAATGAAATCAACAACTTGTGATTTGTTCACCCTCACAGCCCCAGTCGGACTTGCTGGAACTGATTCAGGTCATGATTGTTGTGTTTGGTGAGGAACCTCCAGTCTTTTCTCGGCCTACGGCTTCGTCAAGTTACCCACCATACCAGGCAACAGGCCCACCAACTAGTAAGTGGTTATGGTTACTGACTTCTACAAATGCTCATATTAATATTCCAGAGCATATTGTTGCTCTGCATAGTTTGTCAACAAATGATGTATTCTGCTCTAGAATCACTTTCCGTATTGCTGGCTAGTGAATTCACCTGTGCTTACTTGACCTTTTTGAACTGTGTTGGAAGAATGTGTGTGGTTTTTCGATTTTTGTAAAGGAGGGAAAAGTCAAGTTTGTATTAAAAAAAAAAAAACAAAACTAACAACCAAAACACACACACTCCAAGCCCCTCAAAACAACTGGTAACCTGTCAACACTCAGAGATAACCTTAAAAAGAGATTATTGAGATCGCTGTCTTTGTTTCTTATTTTTTTTTATTCTGATAACACAAGTCTATCTGTTAAGTTTCCTGCAGCCACTGATTTAACAAGTGAAAGCATACTGCTTGTGTTTTCTCTGCACATACTACTGCAGGGGTGGGGTTTTTTTTGTATTATTTTTTGATAATTGCTGGCTGAATATGGAAAAAAACTTCCTTGTGATCTCTCATTCTTCTTGTTGATTTAGTACTTGGACTTGGTACTCATTTTCTTGCAAAAATTCTCATGACTTTTTGATGTCTCTTATGTATTTAAACTCCTGGAGGCATCTTATTTTAAAGACTGGGGATAGGTGAGTGGGGGAAAAAGGGGAAGTGGGAAACAGAAAATCCTAGGAATTCTTCCAAAAGGAGACACTGCATTGGGTGGGAAAAAAAGACCCAGTAGAGTAGACCTACCCAAGCCAAAGACTGGGGCAGGAGGGGAGGGAAAGCAGATTAGCTGCAGGTTGTTTAATGATGATATAACGGTTCCACATTAATTTAATGGTAGATTAGCTGTATTTGGGGCTATATATATTTTTGCTGTATTTTTAAGGCTGTATCTGTTTTCTATTGGAATACATCTTTCATCAGATCATAGTGTTACGTCTGAAAAACTGCGGTACTGTTCATTACAGTTTCACAGAAACATAGAATGGTTTGGGTTGGAAAGGACCTTAAAGATCATCCAGTTCCACCCCCTGCCATGGGCAGGGACACCTCCCACTAGCCCAGGTTGCTCAAAGCCTCATCCAGCCTGGCCTTGAACCCCTCCAGGGATGGGGCATCCACAGCTTCTCTGGGCAGCCTGGGCCACTGCCTCACCACCCACACAGGAAAATATTTCTTCCTAGTGTCTAGTCTGTATCTACCCTCTTTCAGCTTATACCCATTACCCCTTGTCCTATCACTGCACTCCCTGATAAAGAGTGCCTCCCCATCTCTCCTGTAGCCCCCTGCAGGTACTGGAAGGCTGCTATTAAGTCTCCTCAGAGCCTTCTCTTCTCCAGGCTGAACAACCCCAACTCTTTCAGCCTGTCCTCATAGGGGAGCTGTTCCAGCCCTCTGATTAGTTTTGTGGCTCTCCTCTGGACTCTCTCCAACAGGTCCAGGTCTTTTTTATGTTGGGGGCCCCACATCTAAACACAGTACTCAAGGTGGGGTCTCACAAGAGCAGAGTAGAGGGGGAGAATCACCTCCTTTGACCTGCTGCTAATGCTTCTTTTGATGCAGCCCAGGTCACGGTTGGCTTTCTGGGCTGCAAGCGCACACTGCCGGCTCATGTTGAACTTCTCATCCACCAATACCCCCAAGTCCTTCTCCTCAGAGCGGCTCTCAATCCATTCTTCGCCCAGCCTGTATTTGTGTTTGGGATTGCCTCGACCCATGTGCAGGACCTTGCACTTGGCCTTGTTAAATTTAATGAGGTTTGCACAGTCCCACCTCTCCAGTCTGTCAAGGTCTCTCTGGATGGCATCCCTTCCCTCCAGCGTGTCCACCACACCACGCAGCTGAGGGTGCACTCAATCCCACTGTCCATGTCTCCAGCAAAGATGTTAAACAGCACTGGTCCCAGTACCAACCCCTGCGGAACACCACTTGTCACCGTTCTCCACTTGAGAGCCATTGACCGTTGACCACAATTCTCTGAGTGGGGCCGTCTAGCCAATTCCTTATCCAGCGAGTGGTCCTTCCATCAAATCCATGTCCGTCCAACTTAGAGACAAGGATGTCATGTGGGACTGTGTCAAAGGCTTTGCACAAGTCCAGGTAGATGGTGTCAGTTGCCCTTCCTCTATCCACCAGTGCTGTGGCCCTGTCATAGAAGGCACCAAATTTGTCAGGCACGATTTTCTGTTGGTAAAGCTGTGTTGGTTATCATCTCACCTGCTTGTTTTCCATGTGCCTTAGCATAGATTCCAGGAGGAATCTAGCTCCATGATCTTGCCAGGCACAGAGGTGAGACTGACCAGCCTGTAGTTTCCCGGGTCTTCTTTATTTTCTTTTTTAAAAATGGGGGTTATGTTTCCCCTTTTCCAGTCTGCAGGAACTTTACCAGGGTGCTACGACTTCTTGGATATGATGGATAGTGGTTTGGCAACTTCATCTGCCAGTTCCTTTAGGACCCGCAGATGTATCTTATCAGGTCCCATGGACTTGTGCACCTTCAGGTTCTTTAGATGGTCTTGAACCTGATCTTCTCCTACAGCTGGCAGTTCTTCCTTCTCCCAGTCACTGACTTTGCCTTCTGCAACTTGGGCAGTGTGGCTTGAGCTCTTGCCAGTGAAGACTGAGGTAAAGAGCTCGTTAAGTACCTCAGCCTTCTCTATATCCTGGGTCACTAGGTCTCCCGCTTTCTTCCCGAGGGGGCCCACAGTTTCCCTAGTCC
Organism: Pterocles orientalis; assembly: GCA_011057875.1. Classification (NCBI taxonomy): domain Eukaryota; kingdom Metazoa; phylum Chordata; class Aves; order Pterocliformes; family Pteroclidae; genus Pterocles; species Pterocles orientalis. The sequence continues at coordinate 65,092 of WKFP01013986.1, read as the reverse complement.
TCCTTTTATTGCTGACATATCTGTAGAAGTTCTTCCTGTTACCCTTAACGTCCTTGGCCATATTTAATTCTGTTTGGGCTTTAGCTTTCCTAACCTGATCTCTGGCTTCATAGACAGTGTCTCTGTATTGTCCCCAGGCTACATGTCCTTGCTTCTACCAGAAGTGGAAGTTTCCAGCAGAAACTTTCTAACAAGGTGTTAAGTTCTTACCACGTGAGAAAAGGGGTAGCAAACATAAACGGGACCATTACAGATAGTTGGCTAAAGGTGTTTGGGACTTTTTAGCTTTATAGCTAGCCTACCTGTAAGAGCACTGAATTCTTCTACTGTTCTGATTTTCCAAGAGCAGCAGGTGTCAGCACAAGTATAGTTTTAGTAGAGACTGTGACCTGTATTGTGCTCCAGGGAAGGATCATCAGTTTGAAACACAACTTGACTATTCTTCTAGTTGCTGGGGGATAGCATGGCTGAAGTAATTTCAGTGGTGGTGTAGTTTTGACCCTGGCTGGCAGCAAAACACCACAACAACCTCTTGCTTACCCTCCCCACTCCCTGGGATGGGGAGGAGAATTAAAGAGGTAAAGGGAAAAGAGACTCATGGGTTGAGATAAGAACAATTTAGTAACTAAACTACAACAAAAATTGAAAGTAATAATAATAGTAATATACAAAAATATACAAATGAGTGATACAGTGAACTGCTTACCAACGGATGACCAAAGTTCAGCCCATTCCCAGCCAACGATCCTGGATGGAGATGGCTCACAACAAACATCTGCATAGAATCCTCTTGCCAAGCTGCACAAGAGCAGCGTGGGAAACATCTGGGAGTGCTGTGAGAAGTGGTGGCATTAGAGAATGCAGGGTACACATTACTGAGGGGTTCTGGCCATAGGATGACTTCTCTTACTCTTATTTTGTTGCATTATACGGTTTCACTGTTCAATAATATTTTGAAAAGCATCTAACTGCAGCATCAGCACATCTCACTAATGTGATCTTAATACATATTAAACTTCTTAAAAGTAAAAATATACAAAATCATTATTTTATTTAGCTTCCTATGTGCCGGGCATTCCAGGTGGCATATCTCCCTATCCAGCAGGAAGCACTCCAAACCCGAGGTAAGAGACCCTCTAAACCCTCATCATTAGACAGTTTCCCTGAATCTAGTCTTAGTTGTGTTTTCTGATGGTGTATTTGTTGTATAATTATTATGTTAGCAGGTCTTATTTGAAAGTGACAACTGAATTCTTGTCAATAGCCAAAAGAAAGTTTGAGAAAGGTTTAACTTTCTTAGCGTTGCTTGCTTCAAATACAATATTCTTGGGCAATAAATATGTTTTGAAAATTATTTCCTGACTCTTTTTTTAATGTTTTATAAAATAAATATTTTATATTTATCTTGCTTCACTTATGTATCAGATTAGTTTTTATAAGGTTGATATGTTTACATGATATAGAAAGAAATGTGCCACTACAAGTTGTGTTTTTTTATTAACTTTGTTAGTATTGCTTGGGGTAGTTGGCAACTCAAAACATTGAACAAAACAATTGCTGGATTAATACAAACCTTGACTCCAGCATAAATGTGGGCTTAATTCAGAGCACTCCAGGAGAATTTGAAGGGCACAAAAGGATTTTAAAAGCTTTTTATTAATATAAAACAAGACTTTAAAAATATTATGTAATGGTTTGGAATAAAGCTTTTCCAGAAGACTTGCAGTTTTGTCTTAAATAGTAAGATGCTGATTGCTGCCTTCTAGTCTGTACATACATTTTTTCACATAATAAATTTTATTATTAATAACCTTATGTCTTGGTTTTGTGCTAGGAGCGTATGAGGAGTTGCTGTAGTATATAACATTTTAATTAAAAGAAAAAGAAATTAAAACCCTGTAAGCGTTAGGAAGGTGGAGTGTTACTGTTTTAGGAAGTGAAAAATGGTGATTTTTTTTTTTTTTTAATACGTACATAGGGCAAATTTTTTCTTCCTAAATAAGCTTATTTAAAGTGCTCGTAATGTTTGTTCAAAAATGAATAACAGAAAAACTATTTTTAAAATAATGTATTTTATTAATAAAAAGGTTTTAAGAACTATTAAATTTGCATTTATCTGGAAAGATGTAGAATATGCTTGTTTTGTATTTTACATATTTTCTTGGATTAAATTGAAGCTGCTGTTCTTGAGTTTGTAGCTAAAATAATTTCTTTTGGATACTTCTGTTTTTTCATATAGCAAGTTAAGAATTCCATGGCAGTATGAAGAGATTGAAGAGAATTTGGAATGATACAAATGTTTAACGAGACATGGTTTCAGATAAAATGTTACCACCTTAAATCATACAGAAATATAAATTGTGAAATGTTGATGTGAACAGCAAAAGGGAAAAAGTATAACTTGGCCTGCAATTTAAACATTATATTATGTAGACAAATGTTTATCATGGTGACATGAAGACAATATACATGGATTGTATTCCCCAAATAGTTCCATAACATCAGTCTATCTTTCTTTGTCCACGCAGCTACCCGAGCTATCCTTTTCCGGGTGGTGTTCCATTTCCAGCAACCACTAGTGTTCAGTTCTACCCTTCTCAGCCTCCTGTGACTACCGTTGGTGAGTAGCTTTGAAAGGCTTTCTCTGAAGTGAAGCTTCCCTCTGACTGGTATGAAAGAAAGAAAATTGAGAAAGAAATGTATTGTTTTTAATCTGACCTTACAAGGTATTGATCTTCAATTTAAAAAGTTATTCAAAGGAAGAATAGTATACATTTTATGTCTTTTGCCTTATATTTTATTCAGTAAGGAACTCAATAAATTCCTGGGTTTGTGCAATGCATTTTGAAGGACACTGTGTTTAAGTACCTTAAGTTTTTTTCTCACCTTTTATTTGTAGGTGACTTTTGATTGTCTGTGTTGCTCTGTTTGTGGTCATGGTTTATAAAACTGCTTTTGTCCTAATTTAATCATCTGTTGGGCTGACTTTATTTACTCTTTATTTATACTTTCTTTACTCCAAATGTTGAGGAAGCCTGTGCCACCCAGGCATCTGGTGTTATCTCTGTGGTCTGACCTGTAGGTTCCCCGTAGCAGAGTGTCAGGCATCAAAGTTTAAAAAAATAAATAATTTATTAAATGGTACAACAGCAGGGTCAGCTCGAGCTGGGTGCCTACAGAGAGGGACCCTGAGCCAAGAAATTCCCGGGCAATTCTACCCTTACAGACTATTCACCCGCTTCTCATGCACTGTTCACACCACTTTTGGTCCAATTATAATTTTTGTTTCGGGGCCTTCTAACACCTCATTGGATTCTTTCTCTGTCTCTGGGCAGGTCATCAACTGTTCTTATCTTGACGAGTTACACCTGCTGTTGACAGTTGTAGCCTTGATGCCTCCATATCTCCTAGTCTGTGTTTTTTTGGCAGAATATGAGAAACTGCAAAAGTCCCAGACTTAGGATAAAAAGTTCCGGACTTAGGATAAATGTTTAGCCATAACACTTAGCCATAACCACAACTTGAGTGTGTTATCTACATTATTCTCACACTAAAAAAACCCAAAGCACAGCACACTGTACCAACTACTAAAAGGAAAAATACATTTAAGTGGAAGTTTATGGCTTGCAGCCTCAGGCTTCACTAAATCTAGCTATGTGGTAAGTAAGTAAAGCTAAGTAAATAGCACAGTAAATCACACAACCTTACAACTCTTAAGTGATTCGTTCTATTTAGAATTTACTTATTTAAGCTAAACAACTAATATTTCTTAACACCAAAAGTTGTAGCTATCTAAAGCAGTCGTTTCCAATGCATTTGGAATGAGCTTCATTTTTACTGAGTTTCTTTTCCAGCCTCTTCGCTATTGCTTGTTAATGGTCCCTACTTGTTAATTCATTCTTTCATCCCTTGAGCAGCAAGATCTAGGGCATTAACATGTATATTTTTCCAATCTCCTGCTCTGTGGCCCTGTGCTGGCAGAGGTTGGTTTCTAGCTTGGTTTCTGCTCTCGCCTCTCTTTTACTGTATGTGTAACAGATTGGAACTAGTGATAAAGGTCATCTAGTTCAGTAGGAATTTGGTGCAGTGACTTTCCAATTGGATCATAGTCCTTCTGGAGCAGTTGCGTGGTAAGGACATAGACTCTTGTGACTTTGTTACATCAATCACTTGTAGTCTCTTGCACCGTAACTTAAAAGCCCATCCACAGGCTCTTCATTTAATGTGTGAGCTCCCAGTTATTTATACACACTCTTCTCTCCAGAACTGTGTGTATTTTGAAATTTTTATTCACACAAGTGGGGACAAAGCAAGTTCTTAGCTTGGCGAAGGAAGATAGATGCTTCTACTTTACTCGTAAAATATTTGAGGAGTTGTTCTGTTGTTTCATAATTTGAAAACAACAGTAAGTTGTATTGTTAGGTGGTGGTTTTAAACCCAGCTAGTGGTGAACACACGGCTGTTTGCTCATACTTACCCCTCCTGGGAATGTCGGAGATAATTAAAGGGGTAAAAAGAAAAGAGATTCATGGATTGAGATAAGAAAAATTCAGTAACTAAACTGCAATAAAATTTAGAATAATAATGATAATAGTAATATATACAAATGAGTGATACATGGTGAAACTGCTCACCACCTGATTACCAAGGCTCAGCCCATTCCCTGCTAATGACCCCAGAGCAGAGAGTCCCAAACCTACAGTCCCAAAAAAGAGATGAGAGTCTGAGCGAGAGAGTGAGACGACCCTGAGAGAGAAGCAACCCAGAAAGAGAGCCAGACAGAGACAGATCTATACACTGGGCATGACATACATATGGAACAGGCCATTGGCCAATTTGGGGTCTCCATCCTAAACCTAAGGTCAAATCCTGGGCTAGTAACTGGGGCTGTGCTCCCTCCCACCTTCTCCTGCCCCTGCAGACATGGGCACAGCAGAGAAGCTGAAAAGTCCTTGACTGGCCTGGCAGCAGCTCTGCCCATCAGTGTGTGATCAGCTTCTCCTCAGCTGAGGAGACACATCCAGACACAGCCTCTTGCTAGCTACTGTGAAGAAAGTTAAGTCTGGCGCAGCTGAAACCAGGACACTGGGGAATGTCGCATTTCTGCAGCATCTTTCTCCAACAGATTTGGTTTTCCTTGTATATAGTAGAGAGTTAATTTAAAATACAGATATGTCCTATTTAATTTCTTTCCCTCATTTTCATCCCCAGTGAAGATGAACAGAGGTGGGATATCTGCCAAATATCATAGAAGGCTCTTTAAGTCCTGAATTAGATGACCTGATACCATGTTGTAATGCCAGATTGTGTAGTGGCAATTTAACATTAGACAGGTTGGTTTGATGCAGCTAGGTAAACGCCATACACCTGTTACACATGGTTTATCTCTTGCGCCAAATGAAATGCAAACATGTCTTTAATCATCTACTGTACTTACTGTCCTGTTTAGTTTTTTACAGTACAGTAGTGTTTTTCTTTCAACTGCAAATGGTCATTTCCTGTACAGACTGTTTGGCTGTGGTTTACTGTGATAGTTTATTTAGGAGCATATCAGGTACTACAACTTCAGAGTTTTGTATGGGTGGTGGTGGTGTGTTTCCTGTAGTGAGCTTAGTTTGAACTGAATGAAAATACTAATTCAGAGTAGCTTAAGTTTTTAATAATAGCTGGTTGTCAAATAGTCCTTCAGGCATTTTCTTTCTGTTCAGTTACCTGCCATTAATTACTTTGCTGATGCAGTTACTGGTTCCATGATTCCATAAGGTCACTTCTGAAACCAGACTCTGCCTGGTAAAGGTTAAGGGTTTCAGTGCTCTGTGGATTTAGTGGCTGTGTGCCATAAAATCTTCCCCAAGCTGGGCTAATTATGGAAGTGACAGAAAATGGTATGGGTTCATGCTCTTTAAGAAGATACATAAAATCTGATTGAGCTGAATTAAAATGATCCTTTCTGTGTTCAAAGACCTCTTTCCTATCTGTTGGTTCTTCTGTGTGAACTTTCATGGTGTTAGGCGTATTGTGATTTTATGTTTTTCTCTGTCCTACTGTTAAAATGAGCCTTGTATAAAATCTCCCAGAGTGAGGGATATAGAGGGAAAAAAAGTAGAACTGATGGCTGTTTCTCACCTTGTGTTAGAGAAACTTCATTACATAAAGTAAACAGTAACTGAAATCATGCTGATACTATTCTTGAAGTGAAATCAGGCCTTTTTGTTTGGATTTGGCATGTGTGTATTTACAATTGTCTGCCTTAAATAGGAAGTCCTAACCAGTTAATAAACTCTGTCCCAGGTAGTGTGGCTGACTTGATTTAAGTTTTTCTCAGTGTAGTTCTTTTCTCCTTTTCATAAGAAGCAGCAATGATGAATTCCTGGGTTTGTGTGGATGGTGCCATTTGACAGCTTCTGTTGCTGATTCTAATAGATAGTTAACCAAATATTGAAAATTATCTTGTTAACTGGCAACAGCGTGAATTGCTTAAGCCAGAACTGTAAATCAGATCAAGTGTTGGGACGTTTATATTTCCACAAGATTGTCTTTGCACCAGTTGATTAATAATTCAATCTCCTTTTTTCCCAATAGTAATTAGCTTATTTTTTAAAAATTACACATATGCTGATACAATTGTATGTCAGTAAAGTGCTGACATTAGTAATTAACAAAATCTGATGTTTGGCTAATTTTAGAAGGATTTGGGGGATTAGTAAACATGATGTACATCTTCCATAGTTCCTCTCTTGTCATTTGCATAGCTTTATTTTTACAGTTACCTGCCTTGCTGTGGGTTATGGGGACAGGAATAAAATGAAAGGCATAGGGAAGATATATGAATTTGTACAGTCTTGTTCTGTTAGCAGCAGAAGTCCCAAAAACCCTCTGGATGTTTTAAGGATTCTTAGGTGTGCAGTCTTGTCAACAACAGTTTGCATTTGTTAGTATAACAATACCAACAGACACTCCAAATAGATTTTAGATTTTTTTTTTGTAATATGATGAGACCCTAACAGAAAATTGTTAATTTTTCCATTTAGATGCTTGTTTCTAAAGGCAGAGTTTAGATTTTTAAACTATGTCCTGGGTGGTTGCCTGTTATCAGGAACATACCTTGGGGTAGGTTGGGTAAGCCTGAAATTTCACTGAGCAGCCCACGCTTTTCCTGAATGACTGCAGTAAAATTATTGTCATCTTGGTTCTGGCTAGTAGTGGTTCAGTTATTGAATACTGTCAATAATGTATAAATGTTTATCTTTGTGTAATTTACTCTAAAAATACCAATTTTTGAAATATAAGTGGCAGAATTCTGGTGGGGTTTGAGTTGCTTGGTTTTGCTTTCTCTGGGGGCCTGTGATTATTAAGAAAGGTGGAGAGGTTGTTCGGATTTCAGCTGACTTGAGACACTTTTCTGAAACTTTGGAATGGAAAAACAAAAGATATGCTAATGGTTTTGTCTTTAGCTATGTAAGATTCATAGCACCATTGAATATTTTTTCACTTTGTAATTTTTTGAGATCTAAGGTACTGGGAAATACAATGTACGTGATGCCGTAACAACTGCATGGTTTTGGTAACTGTGCATAAAAAGATAAAAGATAAAATTTCTTTTTGCAAATTGTCTTTCCAGTTACAGAACTTGAAATCTCTCTACATTTCATCCATAAACATTGCAGAGCTTAGGCACAAAACCTGCTGTAATTCTTGCTTGATTAGTCGTAGTTGGAATCCAATTAAAATTTCACTGATCTAACAGGTGTGAGGCACAGGCATGGGGATGCTGCAACACTCCAGTTTTCCTCATGGATGAATGGCTGAAGTGGTTGGAGATAAGATGGATACAATTGTGCAACACTAGCCACTTCACTTTCTCTAGAGCAGTGTGAGTTTCCTGGCCAGCAGATACAGGGCACTTCATGTGACAGACCTAATGGGTTATTTACCTTTCTATTTAAAAGGTGTTAGTGACAGCCTCTTGAAATCAGGTAATCTCATTGAAAGGCTGATTTGAAAAGCAATAGTAATATTCAGGCTTAAATGTGAAGGCCTCTAGTGCTTCAGAGGGAGAGGGACTAATTAAATTAGCTTAGAGAATTTATTTTCTCCTATTATATTTTCTAGTCTTGCTGCATTGAAATGTGATTCAATAAACTGAAATTACAAGTTGTACTTAGCAATCAAAACAATCCAAAAAGGCAATAACCTCAGTTGTTGTAACTCTTACCTGGCAGCCTCTGTTGTCGTTTAACACTGATCATTTATGGAAGGTAGTTATATAATACTAGAACGATATTAGTTAGTAGTTTGTTTCACTACTACTAAAACCACTACCCTGAGTTTCTGGGTACAATGGACCCAGTGAAACTGGCAAATTAGTATACCTGCAATCGAATTGAATGTCATTGTGTTTGCCTTACACTTCCCTAAAATAGCTATGCTGGCTTTCGTTAGAATCCAATTGTAGATCTAACTCCACAGAATCTCTGTCTGCTTGGCTAATACTCTTTGTTCAACTAACATTGAAGAAGTATTTTACCCAGAGAGAATGTTTACAGGTTCTTCATGGGTGCTGTTACCTACTGTTATAAAACATGCTTCCCCCCGCCCAGCTCCAGTTACAGTACCATCCTGCAGAACTTGAAAAAAGAGAAATGTTGAGCCCAGTGTAACACTGAACATGTACCTAAAAGACTGCCAGCTGATATTAGTCTGCTAGAACATATCTATAAACCATATGCTAATAATTGTGAAAACAATTGGAAAGAATAGGTGATATTGTAGCTTTTTAATCCCTTGATACTGTCCAGTAAGTTGTTACTAAAAGAGACTCTATATAAATAATAATATAAAAGGGCAGCAGTTAAGATCTTTTTGACTGAAATTATTTTTGTTAGCTTATTGTTCATCTACTTTTATTAATCTTAAAAAAAAAAACCAACAACAAAACAGTAATTGGCAAGACTCAATATAGAGTACCTATAGGCAAATTCACTGTCTTAAGCCAGCCATTACATTAATTCCAGTAGAGTTTACCAGGGATTTGTTATTCTTGTAAAGACTCAGACTAACAACATTTGCAGACTTCAGGGGAAATGGCCAGCCCATTTTTAAATTACAGGAAGATTGTGGATATGGGAATAGTAAAGTGAATGAATTTACTTGTGTACATCTTAATGTGTGTTTTATCTCACTGTGGTTTCTTCACTGCTTCTGATGGAAAAGTTTATTTTACTATCTCGTATTGCTAAAGTACATTCAGCAAGTTAGACACTTTTTTTCAGACTGGCTTTATACTGAAGCCAGTGCAGAACAGAGTTAATTTTATGTTTGTGAATTTCCTTGTGCAGGACCCAGCAGAGATGGAACTATCAGTGAGGATACCATTCGAGCTTCCCTGATTTCGGCAGTCAGTGATAAACTGAGATGGCGGATGAAAGAAGAAATGGATCGTGCACAAGCTGAACTCAATGCCTTGAAACGGACAGAAGAGGACCTGAAGAAAGGGCACCAGAAACTGGAAGAGATGGTAACTCGCCTGGATCAAGAAGTGGTAAGCTGAGATGAAACACTGCTCTGTATCTGAGTATTCATAGTAGTGAACGGAAACATGACAGACGTATCAAAGCTTCCAGTGTATTGCTTTTTAAATACATATTCTCTTTCAAAATTGTGGTGCATGCATTCAGACTGGAGCAAGTCAGAAATAGTAGTGACCATAAGATGCATTGTCCTGCACGTATCTTACAAATGTAGTAGAGGAATAGGGTTATTTTTCCCCATCCTCCCTGTGAAGGATGTCAGTGGTGTGAGATTATTTCATAATCGTGTCTTAGTTTCTGGATAATAATTTGTAACAGCAGCACTCGAGAGCATTTCAGTGTCTTAGTGTAGAGACACTGATTTTAGTCACAGCATCCGTGTTTAACCTGCAGACTTTTCCTTTCCCAGACTCTCCTACTCTGTATGCTCAGAAATTCCTGCAGTTTGTCATTAAGGCTTGGCATTATTTTAGTCCACCTGCTCCTTGAATTACTGCTCAGGAGGAAGATTTTGGGATTGATGAGCACTTTCTGAAACAAGCTCAGTGCTCAGATATGGTTTTAAAAAAAGCTAAAAATTTTTAGTGAGGATTAGAGAACAAGGGATACCATTATGTCACTGTATAAATCGATAATGTGCCAATTTTAAAAGTAGTGTGTAATTCTAGTCTTTCATATCTTGAAAAGAAAGGACATAATAAGACTGCAGATGTCTGATGCAAAGGCAAAAAGGATGATCCAGCATGTCAGACAGCTTCCATATAAGACATGACTAAGTAAGCTAGGACTTCAGTCTGGAAAAAAAGACAGTGGGGACACAGTGGAATATGTTGATGGTCTGTACAGCTTTGAGTGATATGATGAAAAACACAGTGGTGTACAGTCTCTTCCAGTGTGTTAGCTCTGGGACATCAAAAATATCAGGAGGCAAATTCAAAAGTAGCAAAAGGAAGTACTTGTACAGATGCAGTTAAATTATAATTACCATCAACGGGTAAAGCTGGCTTATTTGGCTCCTGTCTATACAGTTAAGTGTTTGTGTGATCTATGCTCAGCAAACTTGTATAGGAACTTACTCCAAAAGACACATTTCCAAAGAAAACAGTTATTTTCACTTTGGTTTTATTATTTTTAGCTAGTTTAAATGGTTATTTTTCCTTATTGGTGGAGGTAAAGGTGGCACCGTCAAAATACTTAAAAGACTGATAATGTGCCTTCTCTGTGGTTATAAAGTCATAATGGATTGACATTATCTAAAACAGCCTTGTCTAAAATAAAATAATCCCAAATCTATAGATTGGTAGCTCTTTCTTTTCTAAAAACCATAATAGAGATGAGTAGAGAAGTAAAGAATCAACTGGCATGTCTAAAAATCTTTCAACTTGACAGTTGTATCACAAGAAGACATTCAGCTCTGGAGACCTAAGAAATAAATAAACGTCTTAACTTGTTTTCAGGCTGAAGTTGACAAGAACATTGAACTTCTCAAGAAGAAAGATGAGGAGCTCAGTTCTGCCTTAGAGAAAATGGAAAGTCAGTCAGAAAATAATGACATAGATGAAGTTATTATTCCTACAGCACCGCTTTATAAGCAGATCCTGAACTTATATGCAGAGGAAAATGCAATTGAAGACACTATCTTCTATCTTGGGGAAGCGTTGAGACGTGGAGTGATAGATCTCGATGTCTTTTTAAAGGTAAGTTTCTTGGGGTGTTTTTAAGATGTGCATTTTAATGTGTTTAAATACTTTGAACTCTTCTGTTCAGGTAATTAATTTGTCCTTAATGCTCAAAGTTTTCATAATGTCTGATCTAATAACCTTCCTTTATTTTGAACTTACGTGCCTGGTGATGGCACATGAAATAAAAACAGATCTATTGTTATTTTGAAAATATTAAAAACGCTTTTTAGCGTGGAATAGAACTACACAAAATATATATGTCAGAGTAGTTAACGTTGCCATTGGATCTGGAATATGTGTAGAGTTAATAATTAAAATAACAAAAAAAACCCCTATAGGTATTGCATTTTAAGCCAAGAAAATGCCATTTAGTGGACTAATGTATTTAGCGTTTTCAAAAAAAACTTGACATCTTGTTTGGGTCATCAAATGTGTCATACTTTGAAAATTTTTAATGCAATATCGTTAAGATTATATAAAAACTTCCCCAATAGCCAGCTGTTCTTATTCTTTCTTTCTGCAGCATGTACGTCTTCTGTCTCGCAAGCAGTTCCAGCTGAGGGCGTTAATGCAGAAAGCAAGGAAGACTGCTGGACTCAGTGATCTCTACTGAATTCTCAGACTCTAACTGGGAAGTTAGATTTCCTTAAGAAGCAGCCATTCTCTTGGTATTTCTCTTAATCAGTAGGTGCCCAGAATAAGTTATTACATCATTCAAGTGTAAGATATTTTGAATCAATAATATATTTTCTTTTTGGTAAAGACTAGCTTTTATTAATGCACTTTCTATCTCCTGTAATCTTTGTGCTGGTGGACTTAACGCTGAATAAAACTTGTTGCATATTTTCTTCCTCTACAGAACTGTGTACAGTGCACTTTCTTTACAAACAGGCCTGGCTTATGCAGTGCCAGCGTAACCACACTGTCACTTTACTTCTGACATTTAGAAGTGTCCCAAACTGGAAAAAATCATGTTTCAGTATAACTAACCTTTGTTATGACCAATGAAAGTTGAAAACATTTTTCAAGTTTGAGCTAGCTGTTAACATCCAAGGCTTGTTTTTCTTGACGTGAGCTTAGTAATGGTTATATTGACTTGTGTTCTGCCATCAGATCATTGTCACAGTGGAGCATACCCTATGGTGCCTTAAGAAGCATTGACCTATATTATATTTTTTCCCCCAGAAGATGCTTGGAAAAAGAAAGGCTGCTCCATGTGGTGTTGTGCAGAGGGTGTGTTGTACAGAGCATCTCCCAGCTTGAAGTGCTGCAGGGATTTATGGTGCTGCTCTTGTTGCCTGTCAGCAGCATGCTGCTGTCCTTTTCCTTTTGGTTTTGTAGGCTCCCTCAGCAAAGCTAGCGTGAAAACAGAAGTTTCTTGGTCTCAGTGCAGTAATCAGCTGGCTCAAAACTAAGCATTTGTCTTACAACTTCTCATGTTACCATTGGATCTGAAGAGACTGGAGTTTAAGCTGGGGGAGACTTCACATAGTAAAAATTGTAAGTCCTGTGGATCTCCTGAAAGCTTTGAAAATGTCTTCACACCATCTTCCTGTTACCTGTATAAAACATGACTAATCCTAGTCACTATTGCAATGTGCTTTCTTTCCAGCTGCTATTTTAGTCATGTGGATCTGAGAGAAAGTGATGCAGTAGCTACAGCTTTTTATTACCAAAGTTGCATCACAAGCACTTTCATATTATTCTAAAGTAACTTTGTTCTGAGAAGCATCACCAGCTGCAGTCCATATTAAAAATCTACCCTCAACTTAATCAGGTGATAATTTCCATTGCTAAGCTACATGCTGTGTCCTAATGTTAGAAAAAGCTAAGAGTAAGGCTTTTCCCTCTTTGTTGTAATGACATATAGTTTAAAAGTATTAGTGACAGGATTAATTCTTTATTGAGTAGATAAATAAGTAAATTAAGTAGATTGACTTTGAGGAGTAACTTCAGTTGTTGTTTCTATGCCTAGTGGCTCTTCCAGAGGCTTTTCCGTGCTTGGCAGCAAGTTGACTTTTTCTGGATGTCAAGTACTCAATGTGGAGAGATTTTTCATACATGTATTTTTGTGTGTACAGGTAAGGAAGACACCTCCTCTGTTGCATTGTTTCTCCCTGCCTCTTAACATGGCACTAGAGCCTGTTTTGTTGCAGTAAGATGGGAATCAAGTTTAAGCTCAGAGTATTTAATAGGTTTTTTTTTCTTTTCTACCTTAAGACTCTTAGGAAGTTTATTACATAAATAGCTGGAGCCTGCAACAGAGTACCTGGACACATAACACTGTTACACAGGTGAGGCTTGAGTTACATGACTTAAGTAGAAGTGTTGGATTTAGAGGGGTGCAACTCAAGCTGCATTTTGGAGATAAAGTACTATAAAGAAAAAGCACAGGCAGAAATAAGTTTGTGGTTTATTTGGCATTGGAGATGGTACTACAGCTGGGACAGTCACTGTCTTGTTGCATACAGAACCCTTAACATTTTTTAAACATGCTCAGGAGACAAAATTACACCTAGGCTGATACTGTACACAAAAATAAGGTTCTCTAAAAAAAATATAGTATACACAAATTCCAAAAGCAGTGTTAGGAAAATACATTTGGACCTACCAACAGTGAAATAGTTAAGCTATTCAGCTGACAGAGAAGGTTGGTCAATTCGTTTGACAATCCTTTTAACTGCAAGAGAATAGTCTTTGGTTTTACATGATGTAGTAATTAGTTACTGTTCTGAACCAACATGAAACAAGATGAGGAAAGGCAAAGGGTTTTCTAGGCAGTGCTGCTTTGAATGCTGGATTTTTGTCACACCACTTCACTGTACAAGGCTGACTAGGTTATCTAGCTCTGGCTAAGAACATGGCTGTCTGTGAACAGGGAAAACCCTAGAATAGTTTCCTAATGCTATCTTCAGGAAACTCATTTGTTGAGATTTGAAGTTTGTGTGTTCTAGTTGAGATACATATATTGAAAGATTTGACCTACTTGGAAAGTGCAACATAAGACAAACCACTAAACCCGTTAAACTGCAAAGAGTGAACTGCTGGGGCAGATTTAAAACTGTAGTTCCTTCTGGATTCCCCAGAGTGTATCTGCACTCTTCCTTAATTTGTCCTCTTCCTCAGGTTTTAGGATCATCTTCACTACATCAGTGATGCCACTACTGCCCAGTACACAAGGAACACTTAGGAAGACATCTTCTTTTACTCCATGCATGCCCTGAAAAGTAGGTAAGGAACATTAGGCTAGAATTCATGTACATCTATGTATTTTATAGAAAATCCTATCAGGAAAACCAAATTAACTTTCTACTTTAACTTCAACTAAATTTATCCCTGTTCTTCAGAATTCACAAGGTTTTTAGTTCTCAGACACAAGTTAACAAAAAGAGGCTGCTCACCTTAACAACTGTAGAGATCGGATGCACTCTTCTCAAATTTTTCATAATAGTTTCAGCTAGATCTGCCACAGAAAGGCCAATAGCCCATGATGTGTACCCCTTCAGTTTGATGACCTCATAGGCACTGGAGAGACAAAGTTACTCATTAAAAAACAAGTACCATCGACTGAAATATTTCAAGATTGTAAGAAGGGCTTTTGAAGGTGCCTTAATCAATCTGGAGACATCAAAAGCTTGGATGATTTGCTGACAGGACTGACATGAACTCAGCAGTGAAGAATTCTATTTGCATGTTACCCTACACCCTGCAGTTCTGCTGGAAACTTGGAAGTTAAAGCACTTCCCTAATTGGAAGTTCACTAACCATGAAAGATTAACTCTGCCAAATCTACATTACTCTTTAAAATATTATTTCAAGTTCTATTATGTCTGCCATCTTGACATTTGTTTTGGGCTGCTATGGTATTTATGAAGCCAGATATGGATACTGCAGTTCAGAGGTGCTATAGCTCTTCATAATTTGTTCTCATGTTGAAAAAAATCAGTACTTACCTATCCACCACCTGCTTATGGACCTCCTTCCAGTGTTCCTTGTCTGCATCAGTTCCCATGTCTGGATGAAGAGCCTTCAGGGACACACCAGCAACGTTCACTCCACTCCAGACAGGTACTGAGAATTGCACAGAGATGAATTATCTCACAAGATGAACAATCTCCCCAACCACAAGGAAACTTAGGTTTGTTCTCCTCAGATTAACAGTTAACATGGGATCTAGATGGATTATTTGCAGCACACATCACTATGACTTAGATATGACTTTAAATATAGTATGACCTATGAAGCCCATCTAAATTGCAGGCTAAGAACCTAGGAGCATATAAATATCTTTCTTTATACATTATGTCACAAGGTTTGACTATACCTTTATTAAAACAAAACACTTAAGCAACATGAACTAAAATAACTATTTTGCAAAGGTTACTCAAAATAAAAATTGATACCAAGTGAGTCCTCCCGAGTGTCAGGAAACAGGCAGTACTGCTCTGGTGCTACTAGAGAAAGTAGAGGTTAAATAAGGAGAAAGTTGCTCTCTCTCCTGTCCTCTAGACTTGCCTCTGCACTTCCATTCCTATATATAGTTCTTGAAGAGAGATTCCAGTAAAGAGAACTGACTACCAGACTACTGGTGCAGATTTTTGGGAGTCCCTTGCAGAGAACTTTACCCTCTTGCTGCTTCAGTTTGTTTTTTTGGAGAGTTATGGGAACAACTTAGCCTAGAAATTGTTAGCCTCCTCTGGTTACAGCAATGACCTTTTCCAAGCAGGGTAACTTAAGTCAAATATAGATCATCTAGGGTTACTGTACACAGCAGAAGACTTAAAGCAGGACTTGCATTCTTAAAGTGCTGCAGTGCAAAGGTTTTTGAGCAACGCTTTGCTGTAGTTTTTGGGGGTGTTTCTTGCAAACAAACTATGAGGAAAACTTCTGTGTTAACAGCCAGCTTGAATTCCCCCTTACCGCTGGAATCTCCATGCTCTCCAATAATCCATCCGTGGCAGCTCAGAGGATGGATGCCCAGCCTTTCTCCCATGAGGTGGCGGAAACGGGCAGAGTCCAGGTTGCAGCCACTACCAATCACACGGTGTTTAGGAAAGCCACTGATCTTCCAGGCCACGTAGGTCAAAATGTCCACTGTAAGTAGAACAGGGAAAGTGTCACTCATGAGCAATCTTCCGTTCATCTGTAAGCATTTTATCTGCACATTAGTTATGTGGAATAGAGGACAAAGCGATGCCTATTGCCAGGCCCCGCAGTGGGGTAACACAATGACTGCTTCAAAGGCAGAACTGAGGCTGTCTATGCCATGCATGCAATTGCAAGGGCCCCTTACTGTGTCCGGGGCTAAAGACCACTTAAAAGGCAATTGAAGCCCCATGCTGGCAGGAACTTTGTTTATTTCTCAGAAGACCAGCTTCCCAAGTGTGGAGAGCGAAGATGACACTAGCTATGTGGTTGTGGCTTTTCTAAAAGCCTATGCTTGGTCACATTAATATACTAATGCCACCTGACTGAAGAAAACACTATTCACTAAGCCAAATTTTCTTATTAAGGCAACACAAGACAAACCTGGGTTTGAGACAATAAGCAGCTTGCAGTCAGGGCTGTATTTAACAACATTGGGAATGATGAATTTGAAGATATTCACGTTGCGCTGGACCAAGTTAAGGCGACTCTCTCCTTCTTGCTGACGGGCGCCAGCAGTGACAATGACCAGCTTGGAGTGTGCAGTCACACTGTAATCTGCAAACAAAAGGCTGCATCAAATATGACTTCTTTCTACACGTGGTTCAGAACAGAAGTTCTCAGTTCCTTTTAGTATT
>WKFP01013986.1:3147-47847 GCA_011057875.1 Pterocles orientalis | reverse complement strand
GGGGAATGGTGACCGGCGACCCTCACATTCCCCCCTCCCCAACCCGCGATGACAATGGCACCTACCGAATCTCTTCAGCCAAGCGCAGCGGCGGTAACGGCGGGGCGGGAAGGCGGCCGCCGCCTTAAGTAGCGGGCGGGTGACTGACGTGCGCTGGGCGGGCCGCCATGAGGGAGACGTGCCCGCCGACACGTCGGGGTGGAGAAAAGAAGGGGGGGGGGAAGTTTTAGAGGGCTGGGGGTGGGATTTTTTCGGTTTGAATGGTTTTCTCTCGAGAGGGGGTGCAGTGTGGAGTGTTTTAGACAGTCTCAAGCCGGGAACACTAAAGTTTTCCTGTCATGACTGAAAATGCCGCGGCTGGACTCACGCTTTCTCACAGTCATGCCGCACCGTCAGCTCTCTGTCACGCTGTGGTGTGGCAGCTTCTTGCTAAGATACTAGCAAACAGCAAAAAAAAAATATTATTTCCTGGATGCCTGAAGTTTTAGTTTAACACTATGCTGCAGGGTTGTCCCGTAAAAGTGGCTTTTAGTAAACCCTTTCATCCCTTTATTCAGGAATTTCATGTTTGTAGTTAAACTTTGCAAGTTTTCCTCAAGGGCTGCACAGACAAAAACAGAGGCCCAGGCCCAGACCGCTTCCACCAAGGCTCGCTGAAATACTGGCTGTTCTCCCGTCCTGTCGGGATGCCTCCAAGTCAGTAAATTTGCTTCAAGTCTTTGCAGTTGGATTTGTGGTTTAGCATGCACCGAGATTCTGGGACTGAGACTGTCTGGTTCCTCCAGTTGGAGCACAGCAAGCTCTGTGAGTTCTGCTTGCTAGCTGCCTGCATTCATTTATTGTCTCGTATCTGTTTCTCCCTTCTACCCCTCCTCTTACACATCCTCTCTTTACCCGATGGATTAACAGGTTCCTCCTTAATAAAAATTAGGGAAGTAGTCATTTAATCTTGTGTGAGTAGATGGGTTACCTTTATTTTCCCATTCTTGTTTTACAAGGGTCCTTTTTTTTTCCTTTTTTAAATTTATTTCTTGTAGTTGTGGTACCTTTGTGACGTTTCTCTTAGTTTCCTTTTGGGATTCTAACTCTAGCTGGTTTTTGGCAATATCTGTTCACAGTTTCTAGGATGTACTTGACTTCCTTTTGAGGTGGTTATCTTGCTGTGACAAAAGGCATTCCTTACTAATTAACCCTTTGTCTTCTTTTACCCATACCAGCCTTTCCACCTCTCTTTTGTCTGTTATGTCTTTTCTCTCTTCTTTGTATAGTTTACCTCTTAGTCACTAGAGTTGGCCAATTTACAAATGAGGAGAGGGTATGTTGTCATGGAGGTCCCGATCTCTCCATGACCTCATCCCCCTCCCAGTGCACACAAGCTTAAAACATGGCCCTCGGTCACGCTAGACGAGGGCAGATGGTGTGAACATGGATGTTTCACATCACTTGTACTCATCTACCAAACTCTGCTTTACAACTGAAGGCGTTTTCTGCTGCTGTTCAAGGCAGGCTAGCGCCTTCTCACAGACCATCCCAGTGACAATTCCCTTCTGCTGTGGTGATCTGACAGGAGTGGTAGCCCAAAGCCTCCTCATTTCTTTGACAGTCCATTGGCAAAACAAAAGAAACAAAAAACACAGGTGAGAAAACATCTAAAAATGCTTGAAACATAGAATAAAGAAATTTGTGTGAAACAAGCGAGAAAAATACAAAGTATTGGTTCTTGTAAAGACCAGCACTTCTACCAGAGGAGGTTAAATATAATGATCTATGGGTTTCAAAACTAGATGTGCTTTGTTCCTTGCTGCTGGTTGAGGGATGAGTGATGCTTGTGAGATGTGTTACGTCAGAAAAGGCTGGTAGTTAAGAAAGGGAAAGTGCTGGTAGGTGCTGAGTAGGCCTAATGCCGCATGAATGCAGAACAAAAGGTAACCGTGCAATTTAGTTCTGTCATTCTGCATTATGCTGGGTTCACTGAGCATCTTGTTCTAGCAGAAGTCTCAAGGACGGATTAGGAAGGTTAGTTCTGCATCCCAGGAGTCTGTATTTACAATGGCTTTGTATGAATGGGACTGAACATCTCATCTAGAGTTTGGGTTCCAGACATCTGGCAGGTCGGAAAATGAACATTTGTGAGGAATGGAGATGGAGAAGAAATATTTTCTCCCTATTAAAATTTTTCCTTCTGAAGAGTTTAAATGTAAGATAAGAGGCCTCTAAGACAAGACTGGCTGGATAGATTAATGGGCATTTAAAAATATGTAACCACTGCAGAGCAAGTGGTGTTTTACTACTGCCATAGTGAGACCAAGGCTCCTAAGAGAATGTTGGTACTATAAGGTTGTTCTCACTGTGTGGCTCAGACAAAATACAATCAGACATGCTTTTCAGGGTATAAGTTCCAATAAAGTTTTCACTTAGTTGTGTTGCTTGTTACTGAGAACAGAACCCAGACCAAATCTCTGTTATTTATAACATAAGGCATCAGGCTGCCCTTAGCGGTTTGGTGCCTGTTCAGGTACTGCGGGTCCCACCTTTAGTAGAGTAGGCCAAAGCAAGCTAACTGGGATGTTTCAAAACCATCCTGGTCCTAACATGTCCTTGATGATGACAAGCAGATCAGAAGCCTCACTTTGTTAAAAAATAGTGTGAACTTTTAATAAGCCATTGTTAATTCACCTGTATTACAAAACGGAGAAGGCTGCGACTGTCAGATTTTTCCTTTTATGCATCTTTTTTGATCTTAGGAGCAGCAGTAGATACTCAAGAGGAAAGCGGTCATCTGGCATGATTGACATCGATTTTCTGCCTCAGAGAGCTTCAATCAAAGAAGGCTCATAACAACACAAACAGAACGGGGTGAGTAAATTGAAGGCATTTTTCTTGTACTTGGAAGACGGAGACCAGGTCGGTTTTGGTTTCTTTAAAGTGATTGACTTTGATTGTAGGGATGGGGCCAACTTTCCTCACTTGTATACACAAGGAGTTTTACTCTTCCTGTTCTTTTTCCACTGCTGCCTTTCATTGCAGTAGCAGGAGGTGGCGTTGATGGAGTGATGGTAATGTTTGAAATATGACAGGGTCTCTCTGGGGAAGCTTGGCCCTTCCTCAGCCTGCTTACTCTCTTTTCGATATTAGCTTTTGCAGATTAAACATGAAAAATAAAGCAATAGAAGTTGCTGAATATGGAAATATTTGTATTTTTATTCTAGGAGTTACAAGTGGAGCCTTTCCACTGGCCTGATCGGGCTTTGGTCGATAGCACAAGGAAATTATGCTGCATTCTAATTAAACAATGTGTTTGTATTTAAACTATGAGATACTGATTAGACCTTTATCACAAAAATAAAGTCCAGAGATAGTTATACAAGGTGAGTTCAATGTGCACTTCTCGCTATTTTCAATAAAACACAAAGTGTTAGTAAATTTCTGTCCATTTTGCTAATATGCAAGAGATTTTGCATGGTGATATTCAATTTCTACACTTGCCATTTACTCAGGTCCTGGATTATGACAAAGTCAAATCTGATGGTGCTGCTGGGGTGAATAATGTCACCAAACCATGACCTGCACATATTTGCTGGATGAGCTACAGCTCAGCTAGGAGGTTAGCAGTAACCCTAAGCCACCGTTGGTGCTGACCAGCCCTGGAAAGGTCAGTGGAATCTCTCTGCTCTACCTGTGATTTGATATTTTATGTGCCCGTAAAAATCATAAGTGTTATTCCCAGCATGATCAGTCCTATTTTTGCTCTGACATCATCAAGAGCTTTGCTTTCATATGCTGCCAGTGTGGGAGGCAAAAACCTGTCACGACATAGCTACATCATGTTCCAGTTCCCTTTGATGTATTCTGAGGCCTGAACAACTTCCTCTAGAATTAATGGCTTCATTTCTCCTTTGTAAAATGAGAAGGGTCTTTACTGACCAACCTGATGGTGGTACTGTAGCAATTAGTTAATTATGAAACACTTCTGCTTTGTAAAGCAAAATGAAAATGGTGGAGGTTCTTTGCCTAAACCAGAGAGGCCTGGGCCCCAAAGTGGAGTAGCCTGAGTTTGGTATACTCTGATAAATTGTCAACATTAGAAGAGCTCCCAGAGCCAGAATTCTTGCAATTCTGAAATACTTATCAGGGTAAGATACACCTTTGGGTTTGTCTCCCTGGCTGCTTCCAGGCATGCATGTTATGGTAAGGATGCTGGTATTACAAGATCCAGTGCTTTTGCTGCTTCACAGCCTCTTTTTTTCTTTGCACTGTCATTGTGGGAGGAGCTAGCTGATGCAGTTCTCATTTCCAAGTATTTATACTTACGTGTTTCTACAGTCTATTTTTCAATGTTCACCAAGGTAACAGATATGGAAACCTGTGTAAATAATTGTCAATTTCGGAAGATCCCAGACTTCCACAACACCCTTTTGTCAGATGTATGTTTTTGATTGCAAACTGTTTGATAGCTGACATGTTTCAGTATGCAGAACTTCCACGTTACACCAGGTTTTCTTTTCTCCTTAAAAGGTTGGTTATGTTTGTAATCATAACACCAATGGATTATGCAGTCAATATATAGCAAGATAAATCTGTATTTCTTGCAATTATTTTCTCAATATGAAGCTAAAGAAAATGGTATTTCTTGCAATAGCTTCCTAAATCATCACCGTAGGTAGCCGGACTAAGTAGAAGGTGTGATTTTGTCTTGCTTTTCTAAGTGAATTTACTCATGGAAGCGTGAGTCACTGTGCAGGGTTCTCCAAGCCAAACCCGTTCCTTTGATGCAACTCTGAACACTTATTTACTTGGGAACTGCAGGAAATGGGATGCTCACACAAACCACATGGTCAGAGAGAGACGGAAAGGCACTCCCGCGGACAGGGGCTGCGATTCAGTCTCTGCCTAGCAGAGTCGCAAAGCTATCTCAGCCAGTCCAGCACCTGCCTCCTGCTGACTGTGGAGAGGAGTGTAACCATTAATGCATCCTCACTGCTGCCTTTGAACTGGCAGCAGCAGAGCTGTTACTGTTATCTAACTTGTCTTGAGTGCCAGGCAGGTTGCAGTAAGTGGAGACTTTCCATAAATTACAGTAAGGAGCTGGAGGGTTACGAGAGGAGGGCTGTGGACTGCTGTCATTGCTACTTGCCAATCCAAGAGAGCAGGCAGGTTCAGCAGCAAAAGGTCAGAGCTGTACTCCATCTGGAGCAGAGACCCCCTTGCCCTTATTTTAATATTCATATTCCTTCTGCAGCTGTCAGTTTTGATTTCCCCAGGATCCCTTCTCAGCACATCACATGGCAACAAGCTGGTTAGCTCAGTGTAAAGAGAACAGAATCCTGCAAAGACAGGTTTTTACTGATTCAGGCCATTTGGGACACAGGACAGTTAACGACACAGTATCGCCTCCCCTCCAGAAGGAGGTGCTTCTCTAGCATTTCAGACCTTACATACCTGGTTGACCCTCAGTGTATTCAAAGTGGAAGTGGGTTATGTCATGTATTCTCTCCCATCCAAAAATTACTGTGGCCAAACTTTCAAAGTTGTGAATCAAAATGCCAAGTTACATTGCTGGAAACTAGGTGTGCTGTGTTTGAGACGTTCCCAGGCCATACAACCACTGTAGAAAGCTGAGAGTGCATCTCAACATCACAGACACACAGACATAGGGGAGGAGCTTCCTGCCCTACAGAAGCAGTGCACAAGAAAGATGGAAACTCATCCCTTTATCTCTTTAATCAGTTTAGGAGGCAGAAGTGTCACACTTGGAACTATGCAAAAGGAAACTCTCACTTTGCCAGCATAAAGTTACAGGTTCAAGGAAGTCCTAGACATGGAAAATAGTATGGTCTGTGTTTTCATGTAGGACACACTTCAGCGTGAAGGATACCTCTCCTCAAAGCTTTCACTGAAGACACCAGTGGTACAAAGTGCAACTTTTACAGCTCCTGACATTTTCTGGGGCTTGTAACATATGAGTTAGTTACTGTAGCTCTTTGTGGGTCCTGGTGAATAAAACCCACTTCTGTGCCAAGAGTGGAGTGAGCCAGAAATAACAAGATAGTCACATTCGGGTTCTGCAGTCTCCTTTTAGAACCTGGATGCCACAACAGCCACACAGTCTATTCCACATGTTAGTGGTCTCAGATAATGCCCAGTGAATACTGAAAATGTGTGTGCCTACAGACAACTCTGTAATAAGTGATTATCGGTTCCTTAGAGGAGGAAGATTAAGTTTAACTTGCAGTTCAACAAACCTATCAAGAGAATGGAAGTAGGCAACCAAGTGCTTTCACTTCAGCCCCCACACTGGGGCCACACCTGAGGCTCTGTAAAAGAGCTGCAGCTGGGCTGGCGCAACCCTAAGACAGCAGGCTTGAGGGGTGGCTGCAGCTTGTGTTACACCGTTGGACTTTTCTGCTGTGCTCAGGTGGGAGAAAGAACTTGACTGTTTCTGCACAAGGTACTCTTAGATCTTTGTTTCTGTGGTGGTGGTTGTTGGCAGCTCTGTGGGTGAACACAGAGCCCTGTGTGGGGGAAAATGCGACTGTGAAAGGCAGGTACTGTCCTGAGAATTGACCAGACAGAGGTTTTAATCATAGGTACTGCCAGCAGCATGTACTGCTGGAGTGGGCATGGAGCTATGCCCCAGGGAAAGGCTGTTGCCTTATCTCTGTGAAAGTTCTGCTCCCTGGGCCTTTTAATTTTATTCTGTTTAATTTTATTTTATAAGCAGAAGGTAGCGAAGGGAAGGAAACACACACACCATTTCCTTAATGACCAAGTTCTCCTAGTTTGTGCTGTTAGGGATTTACACCATCATCTGGCTGTGCTGTAGCTGTAGGCTAGCTGGCCACTGTGGGTATCCAGTGGTCTGCACTTTCCCCAGGCCTGTGGGTTGGTGCTGGGGACCTCATCCTGCTCACAGCAGAGCTGGAGGTGAGCCCTGAGGTCACATGCACATTCAAAGAGTGGCTTGGCAGGAAGAGGGAGGTGATTTCTAATTCATTTCAAGGTGGAATTTTTTTATGGTCAGAATTTTCTTCCATTCCTTTTTTAATTTTAAATGCCTGTGTTTCTTAATTGAAGCATGAGACGCTGAACCGTGACTCAGTACAAAGGTCTAAACTATGGCAGTGATTCCAAAGGACAGAGAGGTGCAGCCTGCGTTGCTGACGTGCAATAGTCTTTTGACACAGCTTTATTATATAGGCATAATGAAATCTTTAATGTACTGTAAGCAGGTACCAAACTGAACATCTCTGTCAGGTGCACAGCTGCACAGTGCAGGCATTGCACGAACACACAGCAGTTCTCAGCAAAAGAGCTCATCAACTAGAGGCAGAACAAAACAGGGAAGTGAAAGTGGAAGCGGAGTAGTGCAGAGCGATTGCCAAATATGGTGCCTGTATTGGTATGCTGTTTTTCAAGAACATTACACACTGACCCTTATCTCTATCAATTAATTCCATTTTCTTATTTACACTCAAATTTTAAATAGACAAGCAGCAACCTTTTATTTTCTATGGACTGCCAATGGATCACTTCCACAGTGCTATGCTAAGTATGGAGTTTCTGGCTTGTGTACTTTCTTCCTGTATTCGTATGAAATTGCACAAGTGTTCGGCAAACATTTGCAGAGCATGGCCCTGTTGTTTTGCAGGCTATGGTGAGCCTCGTTTAAGGAGGTGGATGTTACCAAAGGGAACAAGCACCTGACTTTTAGCTCCTATGGGGAGAATCCTGATACTTGCAGAATCTGTTGGTTCTCTAGCTTGGGCCTTATTATAAGAGGAACATTATAGCCCATGTCCTGGGTGGGTGGAAATGCAAGGTACGCCATTGCTCACTGGCTATTTCTTACCTTGTGTTGTTTTTTCTCATAACTTTGTCCAGATTCAATTGTATCCCTAGACCCTGTGCAGTTCTGGCCTTACAAGGCAGTATACCAGTGCTGGTACCCTATTAAAAGATGCCAATATGATGAAAAGGTGAGGTGCTGCCAGATCATGTCACTGATTCTCTGTGTGTGTGCTTGTGTACAAGAGCTGGATTTCTGGAGGCTGGATCTCCTGAACACTTCACCCCCAGTATATTTGTCATAACTTTTTTGTTAGTTGTACATCATTTCTGCTTTATACATTCTATAGTCTACATAGGATTAATTGTGTGTTTGTGGAGGATCTTTGATTTTTAATGCTATGATGTCAGAAGGGAAAATGTACCAGCGTGCTTTATCTTTTGCTCCCTGTGTGAGGGTAACAGGTTTTGGAGCAGCAACAGGCACGTGCAGTCCCCTTGGTCTGCATTAGCTCCTTGCCCCATGACAAACCTTTGGACTGGCTGCTGGGGCAGTGGGGCTCACCCATCGCTTTGCTCTTGGCCTCTGGACTGGAATGTTTACAGACAGGACAGTGCCTGTTTGGTGGAAGAAAGTCAGAATTTGTGAGACACAGGACAGAGCAGAGCCCGGGTCTCTGGCTGCCAAGATGTGACGTGGTGTATCTACCTGTTCAGATAGAAGGAGCTACGTCTGTTGCTTTCTTTATGGAGCATCATTATGTGTGCTTGGCTGCTAACCCACTGTTCCTTGATTTTTAATCTCATCAACTGTTTGTGCCCCCAGAGTGGCACAATAAGGAAAAGAAATCTGTTTCATTTTGAAACTTGTAGAGCTAAGTAGTATTTATATCTCCAGGTTTGGTCTTGAGAAGTGAAGGCAGTTGAATGCTGAGGGTACTCAATAAATTATTGAAAGTTTTGGACTAAGGATATGTCCTTGTTATTGTCCCTGTTTGTATATGTTTAGCCGTAATGTTGAACATACATTCCTTGCCTAATAAGCTTAGTCTTGCATCCACTTTTAAAATATGCTCCCTTGCAGCAACATCTGGAGATTTGGAGTCAATAGGGTGTTATGTTATGAAGAGACTTAAATAATAATAGTAATAAAAATCTCTGCAACGTTTCATATCTCTTAGGTAGAGGTTACTGAGGGACAGTTAGTTCAGTGCATGACCTCTGTAAGCGTTCTTAGGCATATAAGAGCAGCCAAAAATAGCTCATTGGAAGGTCAGGGAAGGCATCTTTTCTGCATGTGGATAGCTTTGCATTTCTGACCTGAAACATCTATGTCTTAGAGTAAGCAAGCAAGAATGGATGGAAAGAAAATAGAATAGCAAAATGGACTTGTAGGGCATCCAGAGCCTGTGTAACGTGTTCCTTATTCATACGAGCCTGTATGAACTGCTGCCAGCCTTGGAGATTTTTCCATACATGAAATGGAGAAAGCCTGCATTAACTTCCAAAACATGCTTCAATGGCAGCACAGCAAAATAGAGGCTGGATTCAAATTGCCAATAGATGAACAGCAGCAAGAGGGGCCCTTATGTTTTAAAACAGAGCCATAGGCTTGCATCCAAGTGATTTTAAGCTTCTGTCTGACTGGGGAGTCTGAAAGAAATTTCAGCTTGTCAGACCAAATGTTCTCTTTCTTTTGATATCTGCGTGCTAAGACAGAGTTTACAGGAAGCTTTTATAGCAAATCCCAAAGTCAGAGTCACCGCAGAACACTTTAATTATTGAATAGGCAAGAGCTAATGGGAGAGGGAAAGGATCTGTGTTTCTCTGCGTATTAATCCCTCACACACACCGCTTCCTGCCCAAATCCCCCTGGTTAATCAGGTTATGTTTGCCCTATTTCTCTCGGGGAGCAAGCAGAATGCAGCATTGCTAGAAATGGAGGGAGGGAAGGAGGAGAAGGGCATGCAGGCATGCTGAAAGCAAGAGTGGGTAGAGGATGCTCCAGAAATGAAAGCTTCACTTTGGCAAGGCTCCCGAGATCACAGCAGGGTGCCTTTGGGCTGTGGGATGTCTTTGTGACCTGTCACACTTGCTGACATGCGTGATCTTGCATCCCAGGGCGTGTGCCAAAGGGCAGCCAAGGCAGCTTGCCTGTCTGTGCTCAGCCTGGAGGTGTTGGTGGTCTCTCTTCCCTCCTGAAATACCCCCTCAGCTGCTTTTTGTGGCTCAGAGCCCCTGGGAGGGAGTAACTGATGTCCCTGGGGGAACACACTCTGCCTGACATTTACCTGAAGTGCAGTGGTTCAGTCTGGGGGGTGGGCAGTGCGGGTGCGCATGCACAGAGCTGTCTGTGCTGTATGCTTTTGTGCAGTCATACAGCCCTTCTTGCTGCCCTCCTTCTCTTGGACATGTAGCTGCAAGACACAGAAAAATAGTGCAGACGGACTCGCTGGAGTAAAATGCAGCTATGAGAAGCAGGGAGCCAGCACACCCACAGCCAGCACTGCTGACCTTTGTGCTGGTGAATCTAAGTTTCCTCCGAACCTGGTGATCCTGCAATTTAGCTCTGAGTGTGCTTGGATTGGGGGGTTCTTCATAGGGGTGAATGCTTTGGAAATGCTCTTTATCTCCAATTATAACGCACAATAGCAGACTGGGAAACTGAGGTCCTAAACTCTTTTGTGACCACAGTCTAAGCCCAAAATTTGCATCTGAAAGCATTATTGAAATATGAAAAAATTGTTTGTTCTGATGACTTAGGAGAATAACATAAGGCTTGATGGGAGAATTAGGTGCAGTGACTTGTGTGATTTTTGGGAGCATGGCAAATAATTCTGAAGGATGTAGATCTGCATTCTGTGTTTTAGGGTTGAATTTATCCAAAAGCTCAAAACCAAACCTTTCTAGACTAAATAATGAAGCTTCAGAGAGTTTATATGTAACCCTGCTTTTCTAATGCTTCAATCCTGGCTCAGGATTGATTCACTGTCAGCCGGTGCTTGTGTTTTGGTTTTGCCAGGAAGTGCCAAGCCATGCAAGCATTGCCTAATTCAGTCTTGTGTGCCAGCTTCTTTGCTCAGATCATGCTGCAATGTTCCTTTGAGACATGTGCATTAGTTAGCACCCCTCTTTGTTAACAACATGGATCAGAAACATCTTTGTAGCTCAAAGCCAGGTGAATGCTAAGACATTTTTCCAAAAACATAAGCACTAGCAAATGCAGACCTGAGCTGGTAAATCCTGGAGCTGTGACATGATTTTACATGTTCCCCAGCACAGACCAGAGCTAACTGGGTGTCTGCAGACTCATCTTCCTGCAGGAATGAAGACAGGCAGGAAATGAACCACCAGAAACCGCTCCTTGGCAGGAGAGAGCTGTGGGATAAGTAAGGTGTGGAAAAAGCAAGGTGTAGCACGCCCTGGGCTGTTGCAGAGCCAGGCCTTGCAGGTGCCTACCAGCCATGTGGGGATCCCAGATTCCCACTGCACAGTGCTAGCTGGCAAGTGTGTGTGGTGGTGCATGGCCAGAACTTGCCGATGCCCCAACATGGTGTGCTGCAACGGCCTGCTTGCTCATCGCTGTGCGATGCTGGCCAGCGCTGCATGTTACGGCAGTTTTGCTGTGCTTGGTCCTCTTCTGTGCAATCCCTCTTTGCAGCAGCAAAGAGCAGGAGGGCTGAGTTGCTCTGCAGAGCTGCTGTCTGGTTTAACTGCAGTATGTGGGAGGGAATGGTCACAGCATACCCCCTGCAAGAGTGACGCTTGGTTGTGTGTGTGTGGGGAAGCGAGGAGAGAGCAGAGCTTTGCGAGGAGCGGCTTTGGTTCAAATCAGCCCCAAAGATCCTGCCTTGCCAGCCTGCGTGTAGGAGTGCTGTCGGAGCAGATGGTTAGCAGCCCTGTTGCTGCTGGGTGAGCTGGCCAGTTCTGTGCAGGGAGGAGGGCATCCTGCCTTTTGGAGGAGGAGAATGGCATGTGGTGTGGCAGCCGAGGGCTCACCCACAGAAGCGTTTACATCTTACTTGAAGGCTGAGGAACAGCGTGATCCAAAAAGCAGATCTCACAAATTGTTTGCAGGTTAACAGGAGGCTTTTTCTATACCTCCCTGATACTGCTGGGTAAAAAGCTGTCAGTTGCACAGACATATAGGTAAATCTTTTCTTTTTCCCAACTGGACTTAGGTTCTTAGAGTTTTGACTGGCCTAAAAATTCTGAATTTACCATCTGTTGTACTTCTAACTGTCTTTCTGTCTTCCAATGCCTTAATTCCTGTTTTCAATCTTTTTCTTATAAACCAGGAACTATTATTTTTTAATGAGAATTTTTTTGGTTGTTGACAAAGTCCCAGGACTCCAGAAAGTGGAGCTTTAAGGAAAGCCGCAGTGGATGCTCAGATCTAGTAGCACTGAACAGAAGCTGAGAAACAAAAACTTTAGCTTAGAAGGTGTGCCAGGAGGCAAGGCTGAAACAGTGGCTCCATTGTTCGACTTTTGCTGTAGCTGGTGGATGTGGCTGTGTGTCCCTGGGAGCTGCGTAGTACAAATACATGGCTCATGGTGTACACAGCAATCAAATCGCGAGGTAATTACTGGACCCATGAGAGAGGTGTGCAAGCAGAATAGGTTGTTAAATCATTTAAATAAATACAGTGAAAAATTTTAAAAAATCAACACTCTAAATTTTAAAGTTCAGAACTGGACTCCCATAATCTGGTTTTAGATGAGAAAGAAAAAGGCATTTCAGAGGTGAAGAATCTTGATAATGTCTGCCTTGGTTTTGATTGCTGATAATAATTTTGATAGGGGCAGTGGATATACTGACTTCTGCCCTCAAACATTTACGTTTTTAGGTTTTTAACCATTTAAAACATTAGGCATCTAATGTATCGAAGGTCTGATTCTGCAGAAAGTACCAGTACTAAACACCTGTTAAAGAAACACTGATATGACAGCACGGGATGAATTTTGCCCACAGAGTTCTGCACAGGATCCGTAAGGCTGGAGCTCCTTTACTGACAGAAATAGGATAATTCTAATCTAAAATCTCTCATCCTTTCCCATGCTGTTCTGCTGAACATATGACATGGAATTTGAAGAGTGAGGAATAAAATGTTAGGATTTTAAAATGTTACATGTATTAATATCTCAGTTCTTCTGTGGAGTTTGAGGTATCCTACAGAGATCAGGTTCTTGGAGGTTGGATACTTCATGTCTGGACAGCCAGTACTTCCTGTAAATCCAGGGTTTTTAAGCTGTCGCGCAATGCTTCTTTGAGGCTTATTGTCCCCGGATTGACTTAATCTGTCTGGAAACCTCCATCAGAGCAATGAGCTGTTTATTTCATATGGAATCTTGAATTTATGTGTGCTAAAGTTTGTAGATGCTTAATATTGGCTGATATATTACATAGTTTGTTGCATTTCTAGTACTTAGGGTAGAAGTGGCTTTCTTGTGATAAACCAGCTTTGAAAAAATGTGCCAAATGGAGACAAATTGTTTCTTTTCATATGATTTGCATTCTTTTGAGGATATAGCACCTTGTAATTTCTCTGAAATTAGCATAATTACTTCTATCTCCTTCGATAAAGAAATATAGAAAAGAAAACTTCTTTTCCAGAAAGTATTGATGACATGCCCCAGTTACCTGAAAATGCCTGTAATCTCAGCCCTGTAGCTGGACTAGAGATGTCATTAAAGGCCTGCTGTAAAAATGGTTGTGCAAGGCCTTTAATGGGGAAATTAGTTTGAACTTTGTGCTGATGCCATTTCCTGATCCTGTGTAACTTGCTACTGTTACAAACAAATAATAAAGGGGAGGAAAAACCAACATACCCAAAAGTAAGGTCAGCTGTAGGACTCTGGACTGCTTGATGTAGTGGCTGCAAATGTGCGAAAAGTATTTCAGGGTTAAAAAATATTTGCCTTTGCAGAACTTCTATAAACTGTATAAACCCAGTGAGCTGGGGGCTGTTTTGGGAGGTAGTACGGAACAAGTAAGGTTCCGTGAGGCCTCCTTACACAGTCAACCATGAGAAGGTGTTGCATGGAAGAAGTCATTGCTCTGGAAGAGCTGAAATTGGTCTCTCTTTCCCTTTGATGGGTTTTCAACCATTATTGCTTTGGAGATCCTTAGAGATGTGTGTGGATCTTTGCACTGCAAATGGAAGATAGGCTTGCTTTTCTTGACACTTCTTGCACATCTCTTGCAATTAACCTGACCTTCAGTGTCCACAGACACAACACCACAGCTTCAGAGGAGCCATCTTCCATGAGGGGGTGAAGGAGCTCAGCTTTGACAAGCTGAAGTTAGCCTTTGTCGGTATCCTTCCTGCTTCTCATCTCATCCATCTGCCATTGGGTGTCCTTAAGTATGACGTTGGAAGTCCACAACAATTTAAAAACCATTAGCCAATCCCTTTGGGACATCATGCTGAAAAACTTCTGCCAGTGACCTAGATTCAGTGAAGTTTTGAATTATTTAGATCACATCTTGCAGGTAATGCAGAAAACTTGTGTTTGGGACAATGCTCTCAATTTTACATTGAATTAGGTAATCATCTCTTTTCTTTAGAAAGTTTGACGGTGACTAGGGACAGCTAAAGGGCTGACTTCAACCACTGGTACTGCCCTTTTGATTACATACATGTTCCTAACAGTTGATGGTGATCTCGGGAAATGACACATGTAAAATGTTGACCCTGTTTGGTGTTTTTCCTCCTGCTGTTTGCAGATGCAGATTCCAAAAGAGCTGTACAGGTTAGGTGTGCAGTGGCAAGGTTTGGCCCCTGTCTTACCCAGTCAGGCTCTTGCCAAGTGAAGTCAGTGGGAGGGATGGCCCCAGGGTTGGGTTTGTAAAGAACCGGTAAGCGTTTTAATCCTGCTGCATCCAGTAGGGGGTAGGTGGGCAAATACTTAATTATAAACCCTATGGGATAGGTGGGGGAGCTGCATACAGAGCTGGTGGCTCTAGCTCACAGTGCTGCTCTCTGGACGTGATGTACGGCTCTTGCTGTCACCAGTATCTATAGGATCCTGTAAAACATGTGCTGCTGCAGTGTGGCATCTCCTTACACCTAGTCCTTTAAAAAGGATGGAGCTATATTGTGTTAGTGAGCTGAAAATTAGTAGTGTGAAATATTTGTTTATTTTATTAATGTGAGTTATTGCAGCTAGTCCAATGCTTCCTGGTGTGCCCCCCAGCGCGTCCTTTAAAGGAATTACAGACATTTCTTGGTCTGGCAGCAGTGCTTGGCATTGAGGTTTGCACAGGACTGTGACCTGCTGTGTCTGCCTTAACAAGCTGTGTGCAACAAATGGGGTCAGACTTTGTGAAAGCAGTTGATGGTAAGGACCTGACATCTGCTTTGTGTGTGTGCTGGAGGTTTTACTTCTGGCTAACTCCAGTCTAGTCCTGTGGAGTGACACCCACTAGTGACTGGAGTTCACCTCTGGTTTCGTTTCAGACCAGGGTAATCTGTCTGCATGCTCTGAGACTGCTTCATCATCTGAACCAAAGCTTAGTGACCAAGAACACTTGGGAGATTTTGCTTGAAGACTATGTTCGTGCTGTGAATGAAACGCTAATATAGTTTCACCCGGTCCCCAGGAGCTCTGAGCTGTGTTGTGTAACACAGCAATGTGTGCTTTGGGGTGTCTAATTATAGCATCAGATTCTGATTTCAGACAGCTCAATATTTATTATTTAAAAGGGGAATATGTTTGGGGGAGAGTAATAATGAAATAATGTAACTTGATCCTGGGCAGCAGCGTGAGTGCCGAAGAAGCAGAGCTGCCTCCCTAGCAGGCTGTCTCTCCAGTCTGCGCACTGCTGTGGAGGCATTTCTTGCTGGTGCTGAGCAATCGCCGGCTGTGCAGGAAGTGGAGCAGTGTTGCATAAAGGGTACAGACAACCATGAGTCAGGGCTGGAGAAGAGAGCAGAGGCGTTCCTGCAGGGGCAGAGCACAAAACATTAACATTCAAATGTAGAGGTTCTGGGCATGGCAGTGCTGTGTCCCTTAGGTTATATGGGGTTCTGTCTAGGACAGAAACAAAACTGATTGCTGCTTCTGCTCGTTTTATGTGAGCATTTTGTGCTAATTTCTGAGAGCTTTCCTGCAGTGGAAAAAGCATTGGGTGGTTCTACTTAGAGATAGGAAGCATGATGCTCCTCCTGTCCATGAACCGCAGTTTAACCATGGATTGAAACAAGTTGACAGGAAATGAGTCCCTGTATTGTAACATGCAGTTCTCTAGACAATACTTCTGGTCAGAGATTTCCTGGTCACAGCTAGGCTCATTGCTATTGAGACTGTCACATCTGACGCTCCTGTAGGCAGAGGGTTCTTTGAGCAGCAGGACAAGCTGGAGGCCTCACACCTGCTGGAAATGAGCTGAGTCTGCTGCCTGGTGCCACCTGCAAGCCTTTGTCTAGAGGAGAGCACCAAACCTCCAAAGGTGCCCTTGCCAGAGCCAAATCCAAGTGGACAGCAGGCTGCCAAAGGCGCTGTTAAGTGCTGCAGTGTCTTGAAGGCGCTGTTTTGTGCTGCAGTGTCGGGGTGCCTGTGCCACAGAGCTGCGCTGTGCCCCACACGGATGGCGGCAGGGACTGCGTGTCAGGTCAGCATCGCTCGCCTTTCCTGCTTGCGTGCCTGGAATACACTGTTCCTGAATGTAGGCCAGTGCTGCACAAGCCTGTGTCATTCTTCCTGTGGGTACAGCAAGCAGCTGCAGGGCGGAGGGGGCTGGTTTTGTGCTCACGTGGTGGGATGTGGTAAATTGCCTGAGAAGCAGCTCTGTGCAGTGAGAGGGGTTTTGTGGCTGGTCTCAAGGTGTAGTCAAACAGTTAGTGACTGCCATGGAGATGGGACTGTGCCATTACGTCACCTCTGCTTCCATCCCATGTGGCAGAGAAATCACCCGCCTCTCTGTGTCTTCTCCCAGGCTTTGCACAGGGAGACAAAGAGCCCAAGATACAGGGTCTGGGGGTTGGCCGTGCTTTGTCCCAGCTCTCAGCCAGCTTGGGGACAACAGGGAGCTCTCAGGGAGGGGTCCTGTGTGAGGCTGTGGGCCTCTGGAACCAGGGTGCCTGCAGGTAGCAGGGGTGGGGGTTAGCGACCGAGGCCCAGTTCTGCCAGCTGTGCTGTCACAGCACTTGTCCCACTTCATGGTGGCCCCGAGGCTGTGTTCCCATAGCAGTGCCACAAAAGGCAATTCTTTCTGCAGTCTGTCTTCTGTCATGTAGGGTCTAGAAACTAAGTGACTAAGTTTGAGAGACATTAAGTGCTTGTCTGGGGAGACCATGATGAAGATGAGCAATTTCCTCCCCTCTCTGGGGGAAAAACTCTACCCCTGGGGGATAATCTCCCCCTTGGGGTGAAATGGGTATTTACTTTAGCTGAATAGGGTCTCCTAAGGGTTGGATCACAGCTGGTTCTTGTTCTGGTGTATCATAGAATCGTAGAATCACAGAACGGCCTGGGTTGAGAAGGACCTCAAAGATCATCGAGTTTCAACCCCCCTGCCGTGGGCAGGGTTGCCAGCCACCAGAGCAGGCTGCCCAGGGCCCCATCCAGCCTGGTCTGGAATGACTTCAGGGATGGGGCATCATGCTGGAGTGCTGGTGTTTATTCTGTCTATAGTGGTTATCACAAAATCTAGTAGTAACTCCTGTGTTGGTCTTTGGACATTTTTGGATGTTTGCTTTTGTTAAGATAAGTTGAGGAGCTGTGCCCAAGGGAGTGACAAGCGAAGAAAGACTCCTTCATGTCTGCAGCACTCAGGATCCTCATCCAAGACTGAGATATCTCTGAAGAAGCACTCCACTGGCTGCTGTAAAACAGCACAAGCCAGTTTGG
The DNA here is from genome assembly GCA_011057875.1 of Pterocles orientalis. Lineage (NCBI taxonomy): Eukaryota > Metazoa > Chordata > Aves > Pterocliformes > Pteroclidae > Pterocles > Pterocles orientalis. Next base: position 30,208 of record WKFP01013986.1, on the reverse strand, counting down.
GAGCTAGTGACAGAATTTGGCATAAGGAAAGTGGCATTTCAGTGAATGGGAGTTAGTCAGAGGGCTGGAGAGGAGAGGACCTAGCCATTCCTGAGTTCTCAATAGCTCCTAGTGTGCTTTTGATCAATATAAATTCTAAATTATGGCAGGATCCCTACTTGAAATGCATTTGGAGTCCAACTGAGCTCTTTCTTTTCTGTCCTTTTTTTGCTCTCTTTTCCCATAACTGCACCCTTGGTGTTCATGTCCGTCCCATGCAGAATGGTGCCATGCTCCCCCTTTTCTTCTTAGAGATCCATTTCTTCTTAGAAGAGGTGCTAGGGAGACAGACAACCCCTGGGAACCTGAGTGAGCTCACTCCTTACAGGTAGTCTGTATCAGGCACTCTTTTAGTTTGCTAAAGTTGCCTTTGCTGTCACTCCTTAAATTACTAGTGAGATCTCTGTCATCTTAATTCCACCATTTTCACCCAGTCGGCCGTCTCCATGTGTTCCAGCTACAAGACTTGGTGGGATTGGTACCGTGCCAGCAACCACATTCCTGACATTCTTGTATGGAATCCTGGCAGGGCGTGCACAAGCACGAGCCAGGTTTTATGGAGCGATTTGTTTGCCTGAAGGGTTAGGGAGGCAGAAAAGCCTTTGAGGGTGCAATTTCCTGAGTGCAGCAGGACTGCAAGGAAAGGGAAGCGTTCTGCTTTTGGTGACATAACGTCTCTGTACAGAGCCTGGTGAGGGCACCCAGCTGCCCGTGTTGTATTGCTGCTGTAAAGCATTTTTTCACAGCCATGTTTTATGTGCCCTGCTCCTCCAGAATGGGATGCTTGGTGCTTAACCAGCTGGGATATCTGCTGTCTGGTTCTGGCCGTGCAATCTTTGCCCCTGCTGAGTGCACACTCGGCAAAACCAGCCAGCCTGATGTCAGCGTCCTCCTTGTCCCTCGCTGCTGCTGCTTCACTTGGTGATCGGCTGGTGGCAAGAAGGGGAGGGGAGCGCAGCACAGGGCCTTGGCAGGGAGCACGCAGGGGAGCCGTGCCCAGGTCAGGGGCAGTCAGTTCGGAAGCACGTGGCTTTACAACTTGGTGCTGATTTCCTTAACATACTATCTGCAAAGTAGGGCAAAGGTAGAAACGGGAGTGCTCACAGGGAAGTGGCTACCATGGGGCCCCAGCATTTGAGTTGTCAATTCTGATCATGGGACACGCCACACGTCAAATAAAGTTGTTATCAATGCTCTTTTATCTGGATCAGCCCGTCAGCTGTAGGCGCAGAGGCTGCAGGTTAGGGCTGAGAGGAAGTGAACATGCTGCAGTGATTCATGCGACAGGCTGGAGGTCCCACCTGTGGCCAGGGCTCCTTGTGCAGTGCCTGGAAAGGGGCAGCTCTTCCTGCAAGCCAATCTCTGGCCAGTTCCCAAGTGTTCGGGTCCTGTCTTTTTAGCAGAAGCTTAAGCTTGAATATGCTCAATACCCTCTTTTCTCCCCAGTTTGCCATGGGGGTCCTGTTGAAGTGATGCAGACTGGTAGGTGTAGGGTGGAAAAGGCAGGATAGGAGCGTTGCCGGGAACAGGACACCACTTTCCCCTGTGGTTTAGGGATGAAATACACAGCTGTGGGTGCACCTAGATTGTGTTAGCAGCTGAGTCCTGGGGAGGTTACACAGAAGGGATCTGGGATTCCCTGGCTAAAAGGTGCTTGGCCATGGCATCAAAGGGTGGTGAAGACAGCGCTGTGCCACAGGTGATGGGCAGTTGTGTGGGTGGGTACAAAGGGCAGGAGCTCACCCAAGGAGGGCAGTGCATGGACGTGGGGGTGTCAGCAGTGCTTGAGGATGCTCTGCTGGGTGCAGTAATTGTAATAACGCTACAGATTGTCATCTGCCCGTGAATTAACTTGGGTTGGAAGAGGATGGAGTGGGGCTGTGCGGATGCTGATACTCTAGAGAACAAAACTGTGTCCAGGTCGAGCTGGTGTTTAGCGGGGGGACTGCCTTTCAAAGCTTCAGATTTAATTTGTGGTTTGTGAGGGCTGTGGGTGAGATAACAAAGGAACTTTGTTAAAGGGGATTTTGGCAGTCAGGGAGGACAGGGTCTGTTATTTTCTTTGGGGATGTGCTGACACCTGAACTACTGGAGTAACTTTGTTAAAGGGGATTTTGGCAGTCAGGGAGGACAGGGTCTGTTATTTTCTTTGGGGATGTGCTGACACCTGAACTACTGGAGTAGTTTGGCTTTACCAGGATGAAGGTTGTGTGGACTTTCATAGGGGAAGACCAGACGTCTGTCAGGGTTTTGGAGGGGACAGGGACGTTCATTGTGTGGGAAATCTAGCAGCTGCAATACAAAGGCTCCAAAGGCATTTAATACGCTGCCTGCAGACAGCAGGGGTGCTTGGGTAGGCTTTTTTCTTAAGAAAGGGAAACAGGATGAATAATGGAAAACTGGATCTTAAGCCTTCTTGTCACCTCCCCTGCTTATACAAGTGACTCTGGACAAAGCAGCTGTTGGGCAGGGATTCTGGCAAGGATAAGGTTAGCTTTCTAGCTAATAACAACACCTCATGATAGAAATTGCAAGGATGTGGCTACAGTATAAATAATGGAATATAGCTGTAGCTGTAAAAAAGCATCTTAAAGGCATTGTGGGGAAATTCACTGACCTGGCAAAGCACAGGGCCTCGGCCAGTGCTTTGTCACATTGGGAAGCTGAAGATCCCAGTCTAGAGAGCTACTCTGTGAGTATGCAAAAAAGTACTTGTAGAATGGCTCCAGTGCAAAGATGTTGCTTCCTGTCCTTCCTGAGCTCTTGTTGAGAGAGACGTATCCCAGCCTTTTTGTGGTGCACCTAAGGATTTTCACCTGCTGAAATTCACAGGCTACAAATAAGCTGAGGCACACTTGTGTTAATATCTGCTTTAAGTTATCCTTTCTCCATTACTAGCAAAGCTTGGATTTGAATTGCTGACAAAGCAGCCCGTGCAGCTCTCCTGAACCAACAGCTGCTGCATCAATATATGGGACAAGCAGAGTACTAATCCCTGGAGACTTAAACTGGCTTTTGTGTGATCAGGAACAGAGGGACAGTAGCACTAGTAATGGTGTAGATTCCCTGTGCAGCAGAAACAGTTCTTGACCCCTCAAAATAAAATAATTTGATGGTAACTGTATTGTAACCCTTTTGCTCCTGACCTCTTCTGCCAGCATGAAGGGACAGCTGCGTTAGTGTTACACACAGGTCTCTCAATTCAGACATGAATGGAGCCTGTTTGGGATTTAACTGAACATCAGAAAAACACAGCCTAAGCATTAGAGAAGACTTGACTTTAGAATTCAGTAGGGTTTATTCTACAAATATTAGATCAATGCCAATGATACAAGTTTTATGAATTCTCATTAAAAATACAAGTCAGTATAAAGATTCCAATAGTAATATAATGCATGATGATTCAGTTTCAAAACTTAAGGAATGAATCTGGGTTTTGGACCATGCTACAGAAAAGGGGAACACCATGTAGAAGAAAGAATATTTAGTTTACCTCCCTTTAGGAGGGGCCTGTGCCTTATTGCCACAATACCTGAAAAAGCAATATGAAGTGCATAGCAGCCTTGCCTGGACAGTCTCTAGGCAAAACTGTTGAATTTAGTATCACAGTCCTTTTCCCACCCCCAAGTTCTGTTAATTAAGGTACATTTTGATAGCCTGATATCGCTATAATAACTTAAAGCTATTGCAACACCATCCCTCATAATGATTATAAACAACAGTCCTGTGAACTGTAAGATGCTCTTGTGATGCACTGAAACTCTTCTACCACGCTAACCATTTGCCCAGTCTTTCCAGGAACACTAAATACAGTTTCAAATCAAAGGTGAGTTAGTTCCATATTCAAAACTTTCCTGTCTATGATTTTAAAATGAAGTCTCCGTGCAGTCTAATACGCAAATGCGTTGTTCGTAGCTTCAGGCACAGTTAGAATATAAATCAGATGTATTTTCTTGAACCTAGCCCTCTGATACGATGAAAGGTGTTACAGCTTCCACGATACAGTTGAAATTTGGCCACAGAATTGCTAGATTAAATGCTTTAGATGGGGGAGAACAAAACTACCCTTTATTTCTGGGAGCTGCCTGCACTTACAAAAGTTTTAGGCTTAAGCCATAACCTAAGCCTAAATTTTAGAGAAACTGTTTATCACAAGAGGTAACTCTTGACAAGATGTGCACCTCATCCCCCAAATGCTGTACGTACATCTGTTTATGTCTGGTGACATTCTAACCCTGTCAAAAACAATGGGCATCTCTCTTGCTGAGCCCAGTCATGTCATGTAGCAGAACCATATTAACATCACAGAGCAGGTATCATGCATCTCTGCAACAGCAGACAGGGAAACCAGGCTTAACAATATGCATACATTGCCAAACAGAAATTTGGTGCAGAGTGACATTTAACTGAAACTCCGCTTTTACCAAAATATTAGCATGATACAAAAATCCAAAAACACTGTGTAAAAAGAAGCTGCTGACTTCCACGCATCAGCTAAAGAAAAAACCCCTCTTGCATAAATGGAGCAGCAGCAGCACAGAACAAGCACAGACTGGGCTATACAAATACATAGCTTCTTCTGTAGGAGTTTGCAAGGATTATCAACCCAACATCATACTATCATCATACAATGGTGGCAAAATTAGTATTGAGCCATCGTGCAGGTTCATGGGAATTTCTTCTGCCGTACTGAACACTCCTGTGCTTGCTTTGAATACTTATTGTCTCTGATTTGTCTGTGTAGTAAATGCATCTTATACTCTTAACAGTCACGTTTAGTCAGAAGTAAAAAAGTTCAGTAGCCCTTACTGGGCTTTAGTTACAGTCAAGATGACAACAAAATACAAGGATGTCATTAAACTGCATATATTATAGAAAACCGGTTTACTTTGCATTTAAGTCACATTTAATACAAGACGAGTTGGTCTGAAACTGTGAACTGATTCTATTTGGAACAAAGTATGGCACAGATTCCCAATATCTATTTGTGTAAATACCACATTTTTCTCTTTGCAGTGATTATCAATTCGCCAAAAATAGTCTTAACAGTCGAAAAGGAAAGAGTGAAGGAAAACAGATTTAGGAGAAGAAAGAAAAAAAATGTCTAAGAATTGAAAGTAAATGACTTCTTTTGTAAGAAACTTTATTTAACTTCATTTTTAAAAATGCATTCTCTCCTCAAAACAAATGCCACTGTAAAAAAAAAAAAAAAGACTGCAGTAGCACACACTTGCACTCAAAGGAAAACATGCAAAACTGATGGCTGAAAAAATTCTGCATAAAAATCCAAGACTTCAGGCAGAAGTTTGCCCCCATGTGCCTTTAGGGACCCCAGACCATAAACAGCTTTCAGTGCAATGTCTTTCACTTCCAATTGGTGGGGGAACATATGGCAGAAGCTTGTCTTCGACAGCTATGCTCTCCCAGATGTTTGAAGCAAAAAGTCTCGGCTATATTTTAAAATATCATTGTTAAACTGTTGCAGAAAGTACAAACAGAATTCAATAAAATGTCAGAATCCAGTGAAGAAAAACTTTTGAGTTCTACCCTGTGCCATACACTTCTTAAAAAAAAAAAGTTTAGACAGAAAAACAGATTTTATTAATACACCCCTCTTTAATTTCTGAAAGCAGCTCTTTATGCAAATCAAAAGCAGTTCCTGAGTAACTGCAGTAAACAGTGTCTTTTAAATATTTTTGCGCCTCAGCTCTTCTGTTTTGGTTCTTCCTTGTTTTTCTCCCTAGTTTTCAAGTTTAATCTCAGTTCTTTTTCAAAAATGTGCAAGTTCAGTTAGCATCATTTCCAGAAGTCCACAGCCTGCAGGTCTTCCTGCAACAACTATTAAGATCTGCACATATGCTAGGTTGTACTCCTACACCTATTGCAGATTTTGCTCTCAAACCTGTACAGCATGTATTCTCACGTCTTCTTCAGCATACGCCGGGACTGCCACGTATGGAACTTATTGTAGGCCGTCTGCAGCATCTCTTCTATGTGACTTACCAACTGAAACATTAAGAGGAGAAAAAGAATTTCTCAGCTACTGGAAAACAGATCCCTTCCCTTTGATCAGATACTCAGTTGGATTCTTCCTTTTATTCACTAAGTGTAATCTCACTAAAACCAAAGAGGTATGCCAGGTGAGGAGAGAAAGGACCGCGAGGTTCTGCTGCAAAGTATCTGTAAGAGGGAGCAGTTCAGAGCACTCCTAAGCTGAGACAGTTACAGGGCAGTGACACTGACTGTGTGTCTGTTTCAGTAGGTAGTCTGTGACCACTTCAAGCCTCACATGGTAGGAGACAGTTTTGAAGTTCTGCTTCATGGTGGAAGTGAAAAATGAAACATAACGTCCCTCTTGTCTCACTTGGGTAATTTCAAATTATAGTTCTCGATGGTTTCTGGTATCAGTCAGCAAGTTATACAGGGAGAGCAGACATGCTCAACTATGTACCCAATTTCCCACTGTCCATTTCCTCGTCAAGAAAAAACTTAAAATTACCTAGGATAAGAAGTAACAAAGCTACCATCCTCTGATAATTATGATTCAAATTATTAATATGTACCCATATAATTAAAGAGTATTTTCCCCTTACATTTGTGCTTAAATACTGTCTCCGAATTTTTTCTTGGAATGGGCAGAGCTTTGTAACCTGAAATCTTTCCAAGTTGCTCCTCATTTTCACAACCTGAGAGAGACAGAAACCAATATTGTAATCACTCGCACAGAAGTTTCATTTCCAGCAAAACACCTTGTAACTAATTCTGGGGGCTGCTTTAAGAATGTATAGTTTGAGGAAGAAAAGTTATTAAAATATCAGTCTCTAACAATTCCTGAGTATGTATTTTTAAGGCAAGTGCAATATGACTGAAAGTGCAGTGTGCCACAGTGACTGTTACTACTTTGTCAGTAAATACTATAGATAAGATACTCACAAAAACATATTTTTTTTGCCTCAAGCAAAGACTATACCATGGATTTTCAGGCCACGTTTTGCAGCAGAAAATCCAATATATCTGAATGCAAATTTTTATCTTTGTGATCCATGTGAGGTCAAAAGAAAGAACAGCAACAGAAAAATAGTTATCCTATACCTGGTTGCAGACAGACATCTCTTTCTGAAGCCAACTTTGTTCTGAAAGCAGTGTATGTTTTGAAGCTATGACTGAATGATTTTTGCAGTGGGTAAAAGAGTAAGGAAAATTTTCTTCACTGCAGAGGTTATGTCTTAGAGTCAGGGAAGGGGGGCTTTAGTTTGTGTGTTTTAAGCTGGCAACGAGAAATCTCCAGCTAGAATACAGATGACCGTTCTGTCTGAAACTAGCTTACAGCAGCTGCCTGAAGGGGGCTAACAGGCATGGAGGGACAAGGATTATTTTAACCAATAGCACCAGCAGAATTGCTGAAAAACATAATTTATGTTTTACATTTTTGTGTGACCTTCAGCTCTAGGGATGAGTAAGTGCTGCACTGATCTAAAGCATGTGTACTAGTTCTGTACATCAAGTTAATGACAGTCATTCTAAACCATGATCTGGCCCCATCGGAACCAGGGCCGCACTAGGAAGCCTCTGCCTTACCTTTTCTTCTAGGAATGGCGTGTTAACAGGAAAGCAGGACCAGAAGTGTCGTAGCAGTTCCCCTACTGCCACGTACAAGTGTTTTAGTTCAGACTGAACGTCATTTGGCACCATCTCTGTAACAGAACAAAGTTTTTGTCACAACTCAAAACTATCAGATGAAAATGAGAACGTAAGGCTAATGAAGAAGCTATTTGTTGCTATTTGGAAACTTCTATATTATATAGGGAGATCTATGCCAAACAAACTTAGTCCAGGATTAGAAGCAGTAAATTTGTATTGTTCTAACAGCATGGCAGTACTGCTTCTGGGATCAGCACCTGGTTCTCTTCACAGCACAGTGCTAAATACTGTGTATGTGGTGCGTGCTGCAAGCTCTTCCCTCTCTTAGACTGACAATAAGAACATGGACACAGAGTGTGGAAGATGAAAAATCCAGGCAGGAACAAGGAACTGTATCCTAGATACACTTAAAGAAGAAAGGGCAACAGGGTTCAAGAACAGGGAAGGAACCACAATCATAAAAACTTAAGACAAAAAGCACAAGCAGCCACTAATGATAACAGGAGCACAGTGAACTGAACAGTGAATAGTGAACTTTAGAATGATGCTGTTTTTTTTTTTTTTTTTTAAATCGTGCTCAGGCTCAAAAAAGTCGGAATGTGGCACCCAGTAGTATGTCAACTGGGATGGGTAAGAAAGCCTCAACACTGGTTGCCGACTCCTTTTCTTTCAGTACCATAAAGAACTCATACTTGCTTTTCAGCTGTCTGCATTTGATTCTGCTGCTCTTCAGACCAAGTAACACAAGTATAAGCCCTGCTGAATGAGAAAGAGGATTCATCTGCTGTGGGACTAAAGAGAAAGGAACTGACTGGCAGGAGTGTGACAACAGGGAAAGGGGTGGTTGAATAGAGATGTGAGAAGGAGAGGTTGTGTGTATTGGCCTTGCAGTCTACAAGAGAGTTGCGCTTTTTCTCAGCAAGCTGGGGATTTTAAATGCCGGGTGCAAAAAACCTAGTTCCAGACAATTATCTAGACCTTGCCTCCTTAGAGATTTCCCAGAGTACACCTTTATTTTCTAAAATCCAGGGGGGAAAAAAAAATCATAAAAAGGAAATGCTGAACAAGCAAAAGCCATTATCTGTAAGAGAACTTGGTATCAAGTGCATCCTTCGTCACTGGCTTTGTAAAATGTTCTCATTCACTTGCCTCAGCACTGGTGTAGCCAGTACCACCCTCGTGGTGTGGCTGGGTTGCTGCTGTTCTTTTGTTGCTGTAACCCAGTATTACTCACAGAATCACAGAATTACCAAGGTTGGAAAAGACCTAGAAGATCATCTAGTCCAACCATTACCAATACTTCCCAGCTAAATCATATTCTTCAACACAACTATGTTTCCATAATTTCCTTTATCAGTGTAACATATTCTAAGAGGGAGATGAAACAGCAAGCCAGGTACTGCTGTATAATGCAACAAGATGTGATTAAAGTATTATACATCCTAAATCCTTACGGTTTATGGCTTGCTGTGTTCCACCCTGCATAAGTGCTCCTCCAGGTGACAGGGCTGCAATAGTGCTAGTAGCATCACTACTTGAAAGAACCTGAAGGGAGAGAGAAAACATATTTCACATCACTTTTTCCAACAAAACCTTTTTAAAATAAGTTGTATTTGAACTCCAATGTCAAAGATACTGTTGATCAGATACAAGAGAAATTCTGCTCTTCTCAAGAACTAGACATGGTGCCTTTAAGTGCTATAGCGCATGTTTTCAGTGAAAACTCTCCAATTAATTATGGACAAACAAACCTTTTATTTACCTAGCGCATTAACTGGCTGTGCAGCTACTTTACAAAGAGACAGAGAATTACTATATAGAAATGTGACACATTCACAGGTGGGGCTGCTTTACTGAGGGCCAAGTCTAGGTTTACTAACAGAGTTCAGACACCGGCCGAGGAGACTGGCTACATGGTGGTGATGCCCTCCAGTTGCCAGGACACAGACTCTGTGCAGCCCACAGTGAGATCTACGTCCTGCCTAAGTGCACTTAGGAGCAAAGGCCTATTCAGTTATAAACCTGCTTACTATGATCTCCTAAGACCAGTACATCCTAAATTTCAGGGGGTGGCATCAATAATACTGGCGTGTTTCATGTTGCATGACTGTCCTGCTTCACTACTTTACACCTTTGCTATTTCCTCAAAAGAACATGGTAACAGTAGAATATAACAGTATCAGCAATGACTTGGTTTCCTATTCTGTAGATTTTAAACACAATAGCTCAAACAGTATTGACTAAAGTTGTAAAATAAATTGAATAATGTAAAACTATTGGAGATAATTAAATTTACAGTGAAAAATTAAAATTCCAGTACACAAGAAACACTAAATTATATAGAAAACAAGATTCCATACCTGAGTTAGTTTGGGTACATAAACTTCCATTTCTTGCCTAATACTATTAAAAGAATTAATTATATCCTGACTGGTTGCATATTGCTGTGATTGAATTGGAGTTGGACCATGATAATACCTGTGAGGTGTGAAAAGGAAAGACAAAAGTGTATTAATAGGAGTGGTGGTGAAACTGAGGCCAAGCTCAGTGGACAGTTCTTCAAATGTTTCCAATTTTAGATGCTTTTCAACTGTTGACACTACTATCTAAATCTTATTTATTGACAAAGTAAAATACATTGCTGCATGGGAAGAGGTTTGGTTAGGGATGGTATGGCAGCAAAATCAGAGAAGACCTTCTACTGTTGAATCTGCAAGCATGATTTTCCTAATGAAAAGCTATCTGTGGGACCTGGTTCTGGGAATATCATTAGAGTGGGGGAATTCACACCGCTTTTGATTGAAACTAAGCTAAATGAAGTTAGGTGCACATTTGGAACCGTTCTCTTTCCTATGGTATCACTCCTTTTCTGAAGTTACATCTATGGTTTTCAAACTCAAAAGTCTAGAAAACAAGAGGACTACTAATAGAAACCAGTAAGCAGTCCAAACTATCCCAACTGCACTTTTTTGCCTGGGAGTGGATTTTTCTTGGAATCATATATATATTTTCACATGTGACACATGCATTTTTCCACTGTAAGCTGCAACAAAGTGCTGAACTGTGAATACAGACAGGTCTGTTAGACTTTCACAGAAATTACATGTCAAAGCCCTTAAGTAGGCTTACAGAGGCTTCACTTGCTGAAAAAGAGGATGAAATTAAACTAAAAATTTAAATGGGAATTACTTGGAAGCTGGTTTATGCAGGAGTTCATAATAGGTTTCTAAACCTATCCTAAACGCAATTGAGTGTGGCACAGCAGAGAATAAAGCAGCTGATTCTGTACAGGCTGTGGTGGGAGACCTGCTAGATCAAATACGCTGAAATAGCCACGGATATTTTAACTTACCTATCAGACTTCTTTAAGTTTAGTGCAATAGTTTTAATGCTATTATTCTTTGCTAAATCTTCATATTCAATGGACTCCTGCAGTTTCACCTAAAATAAGCCAAATAATTACATCTGTTACAAATGAGGATACAATTTGATGCATCTAGTGCTTCTTACCAGTTTACTGAGTTTGAGTGGAAGGGTTGCTAAAACCTTAAAGAAAATGAAATTGTGGAATGGTTCTTGTCTAGCCTCCAGAGGCAGCAGTGCCCAATTTTGTTCAAGGTGTGCAATTTGGACTTCTTGGCACTACTACTTTTTCTGCAGATTCTGGCCAAAACTTGTAGTCCCTGCCACTTCCAAAAAGTGTTCTGCTCATTCTTTGTGCTCTCTATTTTTGCCCACCTATCTCCAGATTAGCAGAAATAGTAATGATTTAATGGGTGGTGTACAAGAGTGTAAGACTAAAACTATAATAGTTACCCAGGCTATCTGGTGACAGCAGAGCTCTAGAGCATTAGCCAAGAGAGATAACAGCATAGTGATATCGCACTTGTACAATGAGAAAACTACTATTGGAGTCTCCTCCTCCCATGCTACTCTTCCACTCCTCTTTTCATTACGTTTATTCTAGTGCTGGTATGTCATTTACTCCCCAGCAAAAACTGTAGCTTTCAGGAAAGTCAAAGCTGCTGACTACCTCAACACTTAACACATGTATTCTACAACCTTTTCTCACAATATATTCATGTTTTGACTCTCCTTGGTATTTTCTTTTCAGGCTGTTAACACTAGCAAAAGTATTCAATTCAGTTTTGTAGCAATTACAGTATTCTCTTCTACTTTGTGAGCTGCTACGGTTAGTCTCAGACTGTTGCCCTGTATTTCAACGCACCAAGTGTCACGACGCTTTCAGTTTAACCTCATTTCAGCCTCTGACCTTAAGATGAAGGCTGCTATGTGGCAGTTTAATAATTTCCTCTACAAACAATGCACTTTATAGGTTAATATTGGTGCTTGAACGCCAATATCCCTTTCAGATGGATGTTCTCTAGAAATCAGAAGATTTCTTGGTCCAATCAGCAGCACGTTGGAAGCTTTTTACTTTCATTGGGCACTACTGAAGAGATAAACAGAACAACACTTCAAGGTATAATTCATTTGTGTTTACTAACAGAGGTACCCAGCTTCTTACAGGCCCTCAGGTTCTTATTCTACATACTTCTACGCAAGGCTAAATAGGTGTCACTTTAGATGCATCATGAAACAATGAACCTTCAGCAATCTTTTGCGAGACAGAGCTTCCAGTTCCATTCAATTAGAATTGCATCAGCTAACTTTATACCTTTTTCAATGGTGGTTGAAAGAAATCTGAATCCCTGGAGTTTCCATCCGTACTGCTGGTCTCACTGTAATGGTCATTTTGTGCTTCTCTTAAAATAGAGAAACAGCATTAAGAAGAATTCACCTCACAGGAAACTTAAGATACAAGCTAGAGACAAAGTAAATACATCTGTTTCAAAAATCTTATATACATGTTCATATGCTTGTATATCAACTTTTTTCCCCCTTCTGTCTTTGTTTCTAGAAGTTGATCTAGACTGCCACTATGCAAGTGGGACACAGCAAAATCATGCCTAAATTAGGAACACTTGGCATACACACTTATTCCAACCAGGTATTAGCAGAGCTATGGGAGCCTTTGAGATACTAGCTGCAGAATGACAGAATTGCAGAATGAGAATTGTTTTGTCTCTTTCTGAACTGAGAAACAGAAACACACACTACCCAGAAGAGATTGTTTAAGGTCCACTGTTCAATTTGTGTAAGAGAGAACAACAACATGAGGGAGCACAGCTACCCAGAAGAAAGTTTTTAAGATCTCTCACAGGCAAGGTCTACAGGATTTGGGTAGAGTAGTAATCCTTTGGTGGCCATCTATAAACCAGTTGTAAAGCAGATTTCACATCGACTCCATTTCATGCCTCTTTTAAGAAGTTTCATTTATGAAGTTGACTGTAAATACACCTAACCAGCTGATACATTTTTTTTTTTGGTCAGGGGCAGGGCACTGCACTGGAAAAATCTTTCATCTGACCCACCCATGCCATTCTGCTTTTTCATTTCCATATGTCTCTGCACCCCACTAGAGGAAGCCCCAGCAGAGCTGCTCCTGGAAGGCAGGTGATAGGAACTCCCTTCACCGGCCCAGCAAACAGAATACTGCTTCTGCAGCATTCACCAGGGCTGGAGAACTAAGGCAGAAACATCCTTTCCCTTTTTAATCTGCTTTGTATGATAAAAGCTATATTTAGCTAAGTTGTTGTCATCTCAGACAGTGCTGAAGAACTTTTGAAAGTAAAATGGAACCTTAAGGTATTTTCCTTTAAAAGAAAAGGTTGGATGACTAATTGATTATATATTTTCATTTTAGCAATTCCTTAAAATTTTATTACAAAAAGTTTTTACACAACAGTGGAACTTACTGTTTCCTGAGGCCAGCTGCAAGGACCATGGCACTATGATGATTAAAGCGTTTTATAATGGCGGCATTGCTACTTTCTCTAGCAGATTTTGAGGCATTTGATGTAGAGGCCACAGAAGCAACACCATAGCCCTACAAAGAAAACAACATTAGCTACCTCCCGCTCCAAAACCAGAAAGATGATTCTCTGTCTTCCATTGAGTCACGAAGCCTGTGTGCTACCTCCTCTGAACTTCACTGAGTGATCCTGCATCACCTGAAACAGGATTTTCCTACCTTTCTTCCACCATCACCTTATGTACTTTGAAAAAATCTCCATAGGCTATTTTATTCCGCCAACACTTGGCAGTTTAGAGGTGTCAGAAGAAAAAAATTCTTAGATAGTTTTATAAGACCATGATTTGTTACAAATAAAAAGAGAACTAGCTTAAAAATTAAGGATCACCTGTATGAGACAGGCATTGATGGCAAATAAGAGCTAGCAATTGTTTTACTGACCTCTTTTTGACATCTTGTGAGACACCAGGAGCCCACAGGCTAAATGACACCTGTCAGGAGGACGTGATACCACTAGGAATTAAAAAACCCCTCGATCCTCAATGTTGGCAGTGTTCCCCAGTTACCAGGTGGCTGAAGGCAACTCACTTTACCCCATGCTCAGTTTTGTGCTTGCAATTAACCAGCCTCGAAAGCAAACGACAACAATTTGCATAGCATTTCAAACATACCTATCCTAAACTCTTAGTCCCAGTTTCAGACTGTTAGCTTTGGATAGCTCTTAAAGAAAGACCCTTAGAAACACAGCATCATTATTAATTACAACTCAAAAGTTTAAGTCAATGCAGAAAAGTACACAGTTTATGGTACACCATTTATAACAATTCTTTTAATTTGTACTTGAAGGCAGGTAATAGTTCAAGTTAATAATATTTTTAGCAAAACACAGTATTTAAAGCTAAACAAAGAAAACTGTATAAAGTGTCCTTAAGCTGAATCAAACAAATACCAATGGTCAAAGTGAGAACAAATGCAAAGACTTTTTCCTGTTTTGTGCTACACTTCTGTACATTGTCATAGCTTCCAAAAGGTAGGAAGAAACCAGAGAGCCCACTTTAGACAAAAAAGCCATCCAAGTGAAACAGCAGTTCTGTAAAAAGGAAAGTCCTGCCCTTATACCCAGCGCAGTAAAGCAGACATCCAGGGCACCCAGGTCCACTGGCAGAGTCTCCATTTCTTTATACACGTACAACAGCATAAATGTTGATCACCCAACCACTGCAGCAGCCTAGTAAGTGATGTGTTCTAGAATTAGCATTTGTAGTTATTCTTACAGGAGAAGGACCCACTTTCTCCTTAAATGAAACTAAAGGAGGTATGGGGGTTTTTTGCCAACTACTTACTTCATCTAATGTTTTATCTTCCAAAGCTGTTAAATCTATCAGAGGGTTTTTTACTCCTTGAGACACCATTGTCTTTAACCCTGTATGAAACAAAAAAAAAATTAAAAACTGTAGCTAAACAAATAGGAATAATTGTGGGATTATTAGATTATATTTACCTTTAAAAGGAGGAGACAAAGCTTCTGCAGATGCCCAAGTATCACTGTGACTAAAACTTTCAACCCTTTTCAAAGCTCCATTTAAAATAAGCAATAAACTTGGGAAGTTATTATAAAAAGATCATCCTAATTAGTGCAGTTTTCATCAACATCTACACACCACTGAATACTGTTTGGTAAAAACAGTGGGAAATAGGAAGCCTTAATTTTGTGTTTGTTCTAACTTCATCATTGTCTTACTGCCCTGTCTTGGGTAGAACAGTAATTTACATCTGGCGATGAATTACTTGTGAAGGGTTGTGGAATCCTAATAGAATGCTTTCATTAGTCACAATACATATTAAGGAATGGTGCTAAGTGATCTCAACTCTCCATGTTTCTGTACCATCGCAAACCTACCTCAGAAGGTTAATGAAAACTTAAGTCAGATAGTATTTTAAGATTTCACGTTAAAAAGGCTGACAGAGAACAGAGATTGCAACTCCTCTGCAAAATCTTAAAACAGGATCCATATTTGTCTATTACTAAAAATTGATCTATTACAAAAGCTATACCTGTTGTAAATTGTGGACATACCACAGAATAAAGGCTTATGGAAACAAAATTATTCCATAGTAACTGATGGCAGAGCATAATCAATCTAGCATGACAGCATATTATGGAATTTATCACAGATTTACTGTTGCATGGGTTGTGATAAACAGTATTTCTAGTGCTACCACTTTCCAAAGGCTAATTTGTTTCAAGAAATGCACCTGCTATCAAACATGCAAAGAATAACAGAACTAGAGCTAACTTTCAGTGATAATCTGTAGCTTTCACTTTACAGTTTGACAAACAAGATGCCCAGTAAACGGACATACAAAAACTTTTGACTCCAGCTTTGGTATATTTACTAGATATACCTTGAGTGTTGTGCTCTATGATACAGCTAAGCCTGCAGCAGCCTACTGCAGAAACAAAGTCAGAAAGCCCACCTTTTTCATCCAGTTTGGCACACTCTGCAAAGAGGTCTTTTGAGCCCGTATTGAGCCTGTCCCGATGGAAATAATGAGACTGAAAAAATCGTGTCCAGAATTCCTTCTCAGTCATGTTATGTGGAACATTTTCTGCGTATTTCATTTTTACTGTGAATAAAAACCATAATGGTTACAAACTGCTCTGCAAATGTTAATATTGTATTTTAGGTTAAAATTTTCTTGCTTTCTGTCTAATGCTGCCTTCATTCACACCAGTTAAATGTAAGGAAATGCAGTAGTTAAGTATGAGCAAACAGGTACTCCTTTATGCTCTGCAATGCTAGCTAACGCTTTGAACAGAAATGCACACAGCAGTGCTCTGAATACTCTAATTTTAATTGCAGACACACAAGAAGTCTGGTTTGCCATAGTTCTAGTTGTTCTCAGAATGGATCTGGTCTTTTAACCTGGGGCCAAAATGAACCAGTGTCAGTTTTCAATCTAGCACAGGGGAATTATGGAAATCAGATCATTTTCCTCCCAAAGTTGATTTAATGAAAAATAACATGGAAACCAAAGATCTACTCACAATTTAAAAAAGATCAACACAACAATTAAATATTTTTCTTAAATGAAATCATATTTTAATTTCAAAAGCATGTTTTAAGACCTGCTTCTTCCCACCCCTCAAATGAGGCAGGGAAAATAATCAGTCTTCTGACTGAAGATATGGTCCTTTATACTTCCTGGCTCAGACTAACATTCTAGTCTTCCCACAGTAAGATAGCAAAAAACAAATCTTAAATGCGTGTATATGTTATGTAAAGCAGGATTCTTACCTGCAGGATATGTTCGAAATATGGATTCAATGATATCTGAAGTCAAATTATACCTCAGACCATTGCAGCCATCTGTTTGAGGCCGTACATCAGCCTAAGAAACAGGGAAGAAAAGCAGTCAGGTCTGAATGCCCTCTGTAACTGGAGAAGGAAAAAAACTAGCATCTTGCAATCACATGCTGCTGCAGATAAAACAATCTTCTTCCTCCCATAATCCATAGTACATTTTATCATAAATTTTTAGAAGGAGAAATGGAAGAGCATGCATTTATTACTTTATTACACTTAAGGGATGATTCAACAAGTAGACTGTAAGCTTTAGAAGATGAAGAGCAAAGATGGCTCCATTAGTCAAAAGTAGGTACGCTTAGTTTAATAGCTCCTTCTTTCAAAGCTAAAATAGGCATGTTTACTATATCCCTGATCTTTTGTTGTTTATTCAACAGTTCAGGTAGTGAATAATCGGTGAGGATAATGAAATGACGAAGAAGGATTTACGGCTCTTACACCTGATTTCCTTACACACTAAAAGCATCTTAGTATAACTGATAAATAACATTGAATATAAGAAGTGAGGGTAAGCCTTAGTCAGCACTTGCACGTTAGACCTCAGTGATCTCTTTAGGAAGCTCTGGAGAAAGCAAGCACTCAGTCCAATTCTCACTAATAGGAAAAAAGTACACGATTGCATATGCTGCCTTCTTTTCTTCCTTTTTCTGTACACAAAAATTCTAGTTTTCGTACCACCTTCTTCCCAGAGAAATACTCATTCTGAGCAGAGCCAGATCGTTATTTTAACTTGAACTAGGACATACAAATATCTGAAGTTTTCTTCTTCACAAATGCAGAGTACACAAATACAACTGCTTATTTTAAGAAAGCTTCAGTTTTGAAGGTTTGTGTTTGTTGTTTTTTTTTAATTTTAAGGTGGAAGAATAATGGGAGACAGGAAATCAGAGCAATCAAGTTCATTTAGTAACTGATTCAGGTATTTCTAGGGGTAAAAAACCAAACATTTGTATAGCAGCTAAGTCATAAAACAACTCCCACCTCCTCTTTCCCTCCCAAACCCTTGATGTGTACACAGTCATTACAAAGGTGCAATTGGGATTCCAGCTAGAGAGTCATAATCTGTATGAATTTTGTTGCAGAAGTAGAAACGTGTCTCTGTGGGAGGAATCTGAAGATTGTACCTAGATTAATTTTAGACTGCATTGAGATTACTGAAGCATGGTTTCTACAAATGGGTAATATAACGGAAAGAGAGGGACAATACGAGCTTTCAGATACACAAGATGTTCTTCAAGTAGCTGAAAGTAGGGACCGGTTTAAAAAAAATGGGGAGGGAATAAAACTTTTTGTGTGTAAAGTCTTTGCAGCTTCATTTACGCATGTCAATGCTGTAACAGATACTCTCTTTAGCTTATTGAGTTAATTTACTGTAATCTGGTAACTGTAAATTCAGCTTTATTCCTGTTTTATGGAAAGCAGAGCAGCAGTATAAATGACATCTGCCTATCGTCGATTTAAAGTTCAAATTGAGCATCTTAAATTGACAAAATTATGAGGTTGCAGATTTGCATAAAACCTGTACTTTTTTTTTTTCTCCTTTACACTTGCAATAGTCTAACTGACATGCAGAGAGACACTGAGGAACCAGGAAGGAACAACACTGAAGTATATGGGAACAAAGTATATGAGCAGAACTCTCACTTTCCCTAATCTGTTTGCTGCAAAATCCTTTAAGTTAGAGGTTCAACATACCAGAAATGCGGCAGAGATGCCCACATCCTGCTTACTAGGTGTTGCAGAATTATCCCCTGCATTCAGGCTTAAACGGTTGGCCCAGAATTCTTCAGCACTGATTACTTGGCTCACAACGAGGTCTTTATAGAGCTGAAACAAAACAGGATCTTCTTGCAGCATTCTGGTAAAAGAATGTATTGACCAAAGTTGAAACACTGCAGAATAAATCACTACAATTTCCATAACTAACATGAGTTCACAAAAGAAACAGAAACCAACTTTTCTTCTAAAATGCTGTGCACTTCTTAATAAAACTGTGTAAACAACCAACCTCCGTGGCTATACTTGTCTCAAAAGATTTAAAGGAATAAAAAATGTTTAAGGAATAGCATTAAATGGTGGAAAACAGAAATGCCTAAGAAAAAGTTAGATGTGGAATTAACAACTTATCCTAAAATATCCTGTGGTGCTCTTGTCTTTGCACATCCAGGACTAGAACCTCAAAAGTACAATGAATTTACCTGAACTTCCACAAAGGTCTGGGTTGGGGGGAGATTGCAGCATGACACAATTCTTGTTTAAGATCTTAAAATTCAGTAGTTACAGGTCTCTATTCTAGTGCAAGAATACAGATTACAAAATATGTGTGGGATAAGATACCTCAAAATACACATGAGGTGGAAGTGAAAACTTTGTGGCAGTACATCATTATGTTTTAACCAGTAAGGTTTTTCTTGTTGGTACAAACAGGGATTAGTGGCAATTCTGACAAATTAGTGCAGCAAGAAGCAGTCTGCCATTCTCATTATTTCATTAAAGCTGGGAATTCTGGTACATACCTGACCCCCACATATCAATAAATCGGGCAAGTGCCACAGGGACTCTAGATGTAGCACCCTTCCAGAACAGGTTGAATTTTTTTTTGCCTCATTTGTTGCAAACTGAGCAAATGAAGCCCTGTCACTGGACTTGGACTTCTAATCATCAAAAGAACAGACTAGGAGCACATACTTATGTGCAGAGATTCTGCCTTTTCTGTGACTAGAAAAGCTGTAGTGCCACATGGCATAATACTGTAAAATTCCATTTAAGGACACAAAGATTCAGAGCTAAGACTGCCCACGTACTCAGTATTAATACTGCTGGAAATAAGGCACAAAGAAAATCGTATGGTGACAGTGCCAAGGCAGCCTGCATGCAGACCCTAGTGGTCGCTGCAGTACTGGAACCAGTTAATCCTGGATGTGTCGGAGCTCCAGCACAAGGGCTCTTGCCCATCTGCTGGGAAATCTCCTTGTAAAGATCTGATCTACCCAATAAGGCAGTGCTCCCACGTTTTGAAAAATCTAGCTTTACCTTATGTAAGTCCAAAGCTAGAACAGTCTTTGGAAAGAGAAGCTAGATGGTACAGGATTCACAGCAGATGCTAGAAGGAAGCGGAACTCGTCTGGGGAGACACAGAGAAGGGTGCTCTATGGCCACAACAACTCGTTTAAAGGACATTTGGCTCTTGGCCACAAGAACATTGTAAAGGAATGGAAGTGTATCTTAAAAGCCCTTTTGGGAAAAGGACTTAGGTCCTGAATGCCTTCTCAAAACATTCTTTTAGAATAAACATCCTGTATGTCAAATAACAAACTGCTGCATCTCAAGTCAGATGCATGAAATGTGTCTGCAATTCATAATGCAGTTCAGTTGAGTATATAAAACACCAGGAAAAGAGATCTGGGGGGGAAGGGATTATACAAGGAGAGAAAAAAAAAAATCAAAGATCAAGCAAGGTTTTCTTTTTCTGGAAAAGAAAAACTTCTTTCAAGCAACTTTTCTAACTGATACATATATACTTAAGAGACTAAAGAGACAGACTGCCAGTTGGGTGCTTTCACCTCATAGCCATGGGAAACAAAGACTGGGTGGCAGCCGGGCTGGCTGCCTTCGCGCCTCAGGAATGTGCCACTGAGAACACAAGCATAGTCTCAACATGTTAGTTACCCAAGTCTCAAGGAACTGCCTCTAAATTGAAAAGGGAAAGATTTTTACTAGGGAAACAAGTGCTTTATCACTAATAATGTTGCAGTAACAATGTTTGCAGAAATATACCATAGTTGGGTAACAATTAAAAAAAAACCAAAAAACCCTTTAAGGTTCCTTTCCCTTTACCTGTTCTTCTCCTCAAGTTCTTTATTAGCTTTCTTTTTGAACTTGGGCAACAGTTGCTGAAGAAGATCCTTTACCGCATCTCGCTCCTTCACTGCTGTGCTTTCATTGGAGAAGTGAAAGTTGGTTGTGTCCCCTGCATGCAATACTAGCTGAAGCTGAATTTTAGCTTTACCTTCTGGACTGATTTTCTGGCCTAGATTACACAGAGAGTATTAATTAGCAACAGACAGGAAGCTTATACAAGAAACTCTTTTCCCTAGAGTGTTTGCTTATAAGCGGTTATCATCCAATTAAATGCCATTATCCTGCGCGTGAATTCCAGCCATGAAAGTGGAACAGACAGTCTTCCTCTTAAATTAGTTTGAACCCTGCATCTTGTTCTCTCTCAAACACACGACACAGACACTAGTAGCCTATTGCTCGCTACACTTCAGCTACAGCACAGGAGCCCTGATTCATCTTTGCATTTCCCACATCCTCCACTGAAAATTCATCACCCGGACACTTTAACCTGGTACCCATCCAAGCTGCTGCTCCAAGGTGACAACCTCATTCCTCCTTCCCCCTTCTTCCCACTGCCTTTCTTGTACCACTGTTAGTGTTTGTGCAGCAAGCCAAACCAAGGAACTGATCCACTGAAAAGTAACCCCCCTTCTGTTTTTCCAGCTGGACCAGTTCCCACAGAAGAAAAGTGGTAGGAAAGCAGATGCAGGGTGGAGTAACAGCACGTCTGTCGACAGCAGAGGTATGCTGGTTTCAAGTGGTGTATAAGTACGTTGAGCCATTAGTACTCCCAAAGTTGATCACCAATGCCTCCAAGGTGCTATTACACCCTCATGACTCATACGAAAAACCTAACTCCTACTTCCTTTCCCGTAACCAGAGGGAGCAGAGGCTACAACAACTGCCTTTATGGACTGCTGTGCTGTGCTGACTTCAGTGCAGCACTGCAGAGGGCACTAACCTAACCTTCTTACCCCTTTCTCCAGTTCAAGTGGGAGACAGGAACCAGATGTCACCACTAAATCATCATCTCTATTGCAAATTTACAAATACGCTCCCCCCTTTTTTTTATTTTAGATGACAAAAAAGAGCATCTTTCACCTAAGTTGGAAGGACTTCAATGCCTATACAAGGAAATATTTAAAATATAAGCTGCTGAAGTGTCAGTAAACAGCTAAACAAACCCTTCACAAAGTTGATTATTATAGGTGAACAGAGCTTTTAAACTCCTTATCACACCCGTATTTAAGAAAACAGCATATTTGTTCTGATTCATCACATACACTTTTGATCATGCTGCAGTACTTGTACGCGACTTTGAACAGTAATAATCACTAAACATCTACCAACAGACGCATACAACCTTTTATTCCTTCTTTGGCATTACAGCACACCGGGTATGAGCTCTAATTGGAGCCAGAAAGGCAGCATGCTATGGACTTCTACTGCTCCGTTTTGACTTGTAAGTACTCTGCTATTGCAACAGCAAACACTTACTTGGAATGTGACCAGTTAGGCCAAACTACAGCAGCTAGAGCTTCTGGAGCTTTCGATGCATAGCTTAACAGATGACATGCCAGAATAGTTTCTGTGTTAGACCCTGAAAATCCCATGCTCTTCCTCAGCCCTGCTCTCACCCTTCGCTCTGCAGGCATATGGCATGGATTATTTTCCTGTTCAATTTATTGCAGAAGCTTATCAAAAGTTAATGGTAAGTGCAGTATAACTTAAACATCTGAGGACTACAGAAGTTCTGCAGAAACATCCTTACTAAGCCAGTGATGCTTTACTGTGGTCCTGATCTCTGCTGCTACACAGAAT
Organism: Pterocles orientalis; assembly: GCA_011057875.1. Taxonomy (NCBI): domain Eukaryota; kingdom Metazoa; phylum Chordata; class Aves; order Pterocliformes; family Pteroclidae; genus Pterocles; species Pterocles orientalis. Next base: position 7,624 of record WKFP01013986.1, on the reverse strand, counting down.
AATCCAGGCAAAGCTCCAGACCCTTGCAACTTTCCTAATGTACCTACTGGTGTTTTATGACAAATAAGCTTTGGTTATATTTAAATGTTTTTCGAAATATTGCTTACCGAAGCTGGAATAGGAGAAGCATTCACTTACATTTTATGTCTGCATACATGTGGCTGATTGTGAATCGGTCTTTGCCTTCAGGTGCCCACGCTATCCTTTCAGCCATAAGGTAGAGAGCTCCATCCTGCTTCTTCTGACGTACCTTCTTTACAATCAGTAATACTTCTTCAGATGATGTGGCCATTGTGGCTACAAGGAGCTATTAAAAACATACAGTTGAGCTGATTAGTATAATTATTTTTGTTGTAACATATTACAACCCACCTTTACTCGTTACTGCCTACAACATTTTTTACACATTGCAGATAAAGATGCTCCCCTATGTCAGCGCAATCAGCAAATTTATTTAAAATACTACCAGCTACCTAAAAAATACATCTAATTATATTGCTGATTCTGCTTTTGCTCCAGTAAAAGACCTGCAAATCTTACATTCTGGTAATGAAGTTTGCCTGTTTTAATGTTCCTTTACTGTTTTTTTCAAGTTTAGAAGAATACCGAAGCTAAGCTATGACAAAATTCCAAATCTCCTCTGGCATTTGGCAGCAATTCCCTTCCTCAGTGTGAACGGCAGATGTTAAGTCACTTCAGAAAAAGGAAGGATACAAGGTATGTGAAAAATCATGGATTTTCAGTTCTCTGTGCTCAAGATAAGGTAGCTCGGTTACACTCCTGTTCTTATTGTAGTGAGTTTTGCCCAAGGCTCAATGTTTTTTAAACTTGATTCCAGCTGGGCAGCTTCCTATCTTGCTCCCTCAAAGTCCGAGGGACTAACGTTATACCTACTTCAACACAATGGTAATTCTGTCACCAGTCTCGCATCAACAAGCCTTTTGATACTTGCTGCATTCTTCTCCCCAGCAGTCGCTATCATCCCTCTCTACAGGTTCAGCCTTAGAGCCTTAAATTTCTGAAGAGATTAAGGACACTGCAAGTAGGACTGCATGCTATTAACATAATGTCATACCCCTATCAAAAAACTACATCTTTGGTGTGCTTGCTGTAAATGCTTAGCCTGTCCAATTGCTGTATTTAGTACAGCATTGTACTACTGAGATGTGAAACACTATTTTCAACTGCTGATACACGTTCCATGTGTTTCAGAATACCTGTAGTATTTGCTGGGGCCCACATCAGCCTTCAAACAGCAACCTGCAATAGCTATGGCACTATGAGGAGGTATCCCAGAATTATAATTCTAAGCTTTTAAATTCACATATAAAAAAAAACACCAGCAAGACAGGATATTTTAGTCTGACAATCTGGACAGTAGCACAGCATTTTCTTCAGCAAAGGTCTTACAATCCCATCTTCGAAATAAGTAAAATACTAGATGGAAAGACTTCATGGCAAAAGGGATCTGCACTTAAGCTCTGCTCCCTCTTCCCTTCAGTCATCCAACGCTTTGCCAAAGACTTCAGTGAAGCTGAGTGAACGCAGGGCTTCACATCAGCACCACTGCAGCAGTCGCTAGAACGCACTGTGCCCTGCTAACACTTTTCTCTCACAGAAAACTGCATGGCAGGACTTCAGGACGGTTTCCTAGCGTAATCCATGAGTCTCCACGGCAGCATTATTCCCCTTCAGTGCTATTCACATGGAGAGTTTCCTGTGGCAGGTCTGCAGGCTATCAGCACCTCATCCTCACTGGAAAAAGGCGGCTGGTCACAGACTCTAATAGACTAGAAACATCAACATATGCCAGACTAAGGATTTTGACTTTTTTCTCCCTTTGTCACTTTACAGTCATTATAGGTCATTATTATCTAATGGAGTAGAGACAAAGCCACAGAATGCAAAGGAATTAAACCTGTACTGAACAGAAAGAAAAAGGAAAGCGTTTCCATAGTCAGGCTCATTCTGATGCAGGTTGCTTTGCTTTTCTACCATGCCATGTCACCCACCTCCAACCAGTCTTTCAACTACTGAAGAGAATGATCAGCAGCCAGCAACTTCTCCTTTACCAACACTCTGCCGGTAGCACAGCACCCTGCAGCGTGCAATCCCCGGGCACACAACTACCCCACCAGTGGTTCGCAGAACCACAGAACGCTTCCAACCCCGCTGCCATGAGAACCTCCCGCCAGACCAGGTTGCTCAAAGCCTCATCCAGCCTGGCCTTGAACCCCTCCAGGGATGGGGCATCCACAGCTTCTCTGGACCTTCTGGGAAGGTGAACACACGAGCTCACTGCTGTTCTTATTGATGTCATTCCTTTTTCATGCAGTAATTTATGATGGCAGAGGACGATACAACTCCTAAGCACAGTAAGAATTACCCAAAATGGAGAAAACTCTGAGCTGTATTTTGAACAGCAGATCAGAAAAAAAAAATAATTAATAATCAGGACGTAGGGCAGTTCCCATCTTTCACTAAAGAAAGAAAATAAGATGGCTTCTTGTTACAAGAAGTACAGGAAAAATTTTAAAATAGAAGTCTTGCCTAGCTGCTAGAAAAGCATGAGGATGGTCTCCTACCAACTGCAGAGGAGAAGGCCACGTCCTTGCTAAGCACACACAGTACACCAGTCATTTCCTTTTCTTTTTGGACACTTAAGGCTTACTATGCAGAAGGGCGAGAGCCATCAATGATCTATTCACGCCTGCCCGAATCTCATAACCTCTATATTTAACAGCCGAAGTTTCCAGGAATCAGTACTGCGGATGATGACACTGCTGCTCAAAGGGGCAAGAACTGCAACATGCACATGGAGAAATTCTGTTACTTCACAGCTTAAGTGATGATTTTCATCTGCTGCTAAAAGAAGCACCATTAGATTTGTTCAGCTGCAAATTCTGGAAGACAGATTTTTCTCTGGCTTAAGTATCTTCCAGAATAGGAAGGTCAGACACCATTTATTTTAAATTCTCCAGCAGCAGAGCTTCTGAAGTGATGGTTAACAGTTCTGAAAAGCACAGTAGCCCTAACCCATGGAGTACAACTTGTTATCAAGCCTGTCTCAAGGATGTTAATTTCAGCTGCGATTTACAACTGGCAAGGTCTATCAGAAAGCTCCAGTGTTGGCATAAAACAAAACAAAAGGTCTTGTTTGCTTATCCACCTCTAACCCCTCTCTGGACTCCCAGCTCTGTGCCAGTGAACGCAGCTTCTGGCACTGCTGTCAAGTTCCAACAGCGATCCTTCCTCTAGCGCAGCAGCTCTTCCTAACCACTTTCAAAATCAGGTACCTCTCCTCTCTGTTCCTTACAGCACCTGTTCTGAGCACTCTTCATTACCAGCATTTCACTCCAGTCTCTTCCAATGTGGCTTCATCCGAGTTCTGAGCAGAAATAAAGGAAACCTTTATCCACTGTAATAATCCTGACTGGGTGAGGGCAGGCGGGGGCTGGCAGGCGAGCTCTGACAGATTTGAGGCAGGCCTTGCTGCTAGGTTTCCGCTCCCCGCAGGGGACAGCAGAACATCGATGCTAACGGCCCAGCCTGAGCCGCAGTGGCACGGGCACGCTGCCGGGCAGCACAGGGACCCCAGGGCGGGGCAGCACCCGGCCTGTCAGGGGAATTCAGCCCAGGCACGCGGGGAGCTGTGACAAGTGCCACTTGCCTCGGACACGGCCGAGCTGAAGGCACCCCCAGTCTGTGTCCCTGAGCCCGGTTGAAGGATCGATCTGGCCTTCCTCCGCCACCGCACCGCCTACGCTTCCCGCAGCGCTCCTGCCGCGCCGCAGGGGCCCGGGAGGACAAGGGCGGGGGCTGCCCCGCTCCTGGCACCCCCAGCAGGGCGATGCGGGGGCACCTCTTTGTCTGTCGCCCGCGACCAAGCGCCGGGCGCAGCCCCGTCCCCGGCAGCCGCGATCCGGCCGGCGCCGCGCTGCCACCTTCTCTCCCCGGTGGGCGCAGGGTCCCTTCCCTCACGGTGCCCCCGGGCCGGGAGCTGGCAGGGAGGGAGAGCGGGAGGCCAAAGGCCGCCGCAGCACCCCCGCAGCGCTCCCCGGCAGGAGAGAACCACCGGGGCGGCGCGGCCGGGAGCGGATCGGGCCCCGCCGCCCCTCACACACACACACACACACACCCTCCCGCAGCGCGCCCGGCGCCGCCGCCTCCCCGTCCCCCGCGCCGGCAGGCTCCTTACCGTGCGGGCGGTGGCGCCGAGCTGCTCCGGGCCGGCGTGCGGGCTGCTGCCGGCGGGCCGCGCGGGAGGGGCCCGGGGCGGGAGCGGGCGCTACGGGGGTCGGGCCGCCGCCGGGGCCATGGGGCGGGCAGGGGGCGGGCACGTGACCGGAACAAGCCGCAGGGGCGCCGGGAGGGCGGGGGAGGAGGGATGGAGCCCGCCTCACGTGACAGGGGAACGGGCCGCCACGGCGCGTCCCCTGCGGTCACGTGACGCGGGCCGGCTCCCCCTCCCGCCCCC
>WKFP01013985.1:120256-156822 GCA_011057875.1 Pterocles orientalis | reverse complement strand
CGCCCATCGAGTCCTTAAAGACTACTTAGAAAAACTTAAGGATATTGCTGATGTAAAGCAACGATTAGATAAGGTACTGTTTGTGCTAAATTACCTATGTATCTTTGGGGAAAATGATGAGCCACCTGTCACGATCCACCATTCACACGTATCCCAGAGGCAGTCATCAGGCCAAATGCAGGTTTATTATCGGGACCCCAAAACAGGTATATGGGAGGGGCCTGCCAGGGTTATTTTTAATGGCCGAGGTTATATGTGTGTCTCTACAGGTGCCGGACCCCTATGGGTACCCAGTTGATGCACCAAAGCCGCTGTAGGAATAAATAATGAGCAACGGGCCCAGGACAACGACACAACAAGGAACGATGTTAATCATCTTTTCAATCTCCTTAATTCCGAGTAAGGCCTAGGTAAAATCTTGACCCAAAGCCAATCTGTGGGCTACGCTGGTGAATCTAACCGGGCAAGAGGTGGCCTGTTTATCTTTGTCCATGCCCGGCAATCTTTTTTTTCAGCATGCTTAGTGACCGCACCCCCTGACCCGTGTTGCCGCATCTCTATTCACCCCAGGGATGGTGGCAGCAAAATCGCTTGCTATGCTTAATCGGCTAGGTTGCTGGCTAGCAAAGCAAATTAATGCTACTTTAGTGGCCATATCTGGCCTTTTGACAGATGTAGATTCGATAAGGCACGCTACGCTTTAAAAAATCGCACTGTAACTGAATTATTACTACTTGCCCAAGGACATGGCTGTGGGGAGTGTGACGGTATGTGTTGTGTGAACTAATCTGACCACTCTTGGTCAATCCATACAGTTATAAGAGTTGCCTAAGCTCGCCAATCAGCTGGACCTGCCAAGAGGGCAAGAGCCAATGTCTATGCTCTGCTGCCACGTGCACACTGCATGCATGCAGGTAGAAGACCAATCACGTTAGAAAAGTAAACGCATGCAAGGCTTGGAATGCTATATATTACCCCTGAACCCTGAATAAAGCGAACAAGAAGCTTAACTCATATTGAGTGTTGTCTTGATTCCGGACAGCTCTTGATAACAGATTATGCCAAAAAAAAAGGAAAATGACAAATTTGAAGCCACTGTGTAGTATTGAATAACTGGAAAAAATGTCAGCTAAAGGTTTTGCAGTCAGGAGGAATACAGTCTATTTTCTATTATAAAACTCAACAATGAAGAATTTCCTATCTTTAGTATATTTCACTATATTTTCTTCAGTGCAATTTTCCCATGATATATGAAACAGAACATTACTACACTCCCACGAAGAATAAGAAAACAAATTTTAATTTTAAAAAGCAGACGTCTGAATACTGAGGAAGAAGAAATCAATGAATTTCCTTTTCTTTAAGGAACAACATGATTTTTCGTAAAAATTTGGCTTAGGTCTAATGTGCACTAAGGAAAAATATTGGGATTACTGCTCATGAATATTTTAAATTTGTTGAAGTTTTTAATATACAAGCTATATCACTATTTTTTAACTTTTCCAGACAAGGCTGTCATGTAATATGTTAAAGAATGTGTACAAACATTAAGATGTAAACATTCCTTTCTCGGAAAAGATCAAGACACTTCCTAAGGAATGCTCTGAAATTTTCAATTTTTCACCCAACAGATTATACACAAAGCTCTCAGTATGTTTCAGGGGTGGACACAGGCAATTTTTAGGGCAGAAACAGCTTTCTTTTTCACCATCCCCACATGTGCAAAGGTCTCATGCTGGAAGAAAGAAGAAAGAATTTATTCCTGGAAATAGAATTCCCAGAGGCAGAAATACTCTCTAGCAAGAAGATGAGGAAAGTGTACTTTGGAGGTGTTTTCTTTTGTCTTCTGATGTATTTAAGAATGCAAAGTGAGCCTGATCCAAATGAACATCAAAGACTATTGAAAGTGTGTTAAAGAATAGTCAGTTAAGATAACTGATCTGCACTCCCTTGACTGCTTGATTTACATTTGCTGCAAATAGTCAGTTACAAGGAGAATGCAGAAGAAAATGTTATTTGACTCAGTGATATCTGAAATGAACTCTTGTATTTACTTCTTTAAGTTCATTATAGTTTTAAGAATTTGGATAATATAAAACAACAGAATAAACTGAATTTATGGAATAATTCTGTATGTGCAGTTCAGTATGGCATTTATATCCTAACTAGTGTTTGAATATTTGTAATTTTAGCAGTCAAGAAATGAATAATCAATGCGAACATTACTTTTTCACTACTGACCTACTGGCATCCACTTGTATCTCTTTCAGTGTCATTAATTGTCTACAAAATCTCACCATGCAGTCATCTATTTTAGGAATTCCTTTTGATTTCCTATTGTTTTGGCTCATTACAGTAGGAGAAAAAAATTGTATTTTAAGGAGTAGGGTGGGGAAGAAGAGAGGGGAAAAAGGAAGTATTTATCTTCAGCTTTTAATGAATCAACTGGAGAAGGAATGCTAGTTTAATTCTGTTTTGGAAAGGTAGTCTGTCTCTTCGTGCTTTTATGTTCATGGAATCACAGAATTGTTAGGGTTGGAAGGGATCTTTAAAGACCACCTCGTTCAACCCTCCCTGCAGAGGGGAGGGACATGTTCCACTAGACTGGGTTGCTCAAAGCCCCATTCAAATTTATCTTGAACGCTTACAGGGATGGAGTATCCACAACTTCTCTGGGCAACCAGTTCCACTGCCTCACCACCCTCATAGTGAAGAATTTCTTCATAATATCTAATCTAAATCTACCATCTTTGAGTCTGAACCCATTGCCCCTCATCCTATCACTAAATACTCGATCCCACTGTCTGTGTTGCTAACAGAGTTGTCAAATAGCACCGGTCCAAGCACCAATCCCTGAGAAACGCCACTTGTCACCGGTCTCCATTCAGACATTGAGCCATTGACCACAACACTCTGAGTGCAACCATCCAGCCAATTCCTTATCCAGTGGGTGGTCCACCTATCAAAAACATATTTTTCCAATTTGGCCACCAGGATGTTGTGTGGGACAGTGTAAAACACTTTGCAGAAGTCCAGGTAGATGACATCAAGTTGCTCTTTCTTTTTCCACTGGTGTCGTAACTAAATCATAAAGTTTGTCAGGCATATCCTTCTTGATACTCCTCAGACTGCTCCTGTCTATGTCACTGGTGCCCACATGAAGCAACAGCAGTAGATAATAGTCAGTGGACCGCATGAGGCTTGGTAGTGTCTTGGTGATATCCCTGATACGAGCCCCCAGTAAGCAGCACACCTCTCTAGAGAGTGGGTCAGGCTGGAAAATGGGTACCTCCACACCTCTTGGAAGAGAGTTGCCTACTGCTATCACCTGTTGCCTCTCCTTAGTTGTGCTGGTTGCTATATGGGGGGCAAATCAGGCTGCCCTACTCACCTCCAGCATCTCTCCTGAAGTGATGAGTCTTTCCTCTTCAGTCTGCAGAGCAGTGGAGCCGTGAAGCATTTCTGCAAGGGCACCTCAGGCTTCAGGAGAAGCCTCTTCCTCCTGCTGGTCCTCGGTGTTGCCAGCTTCCATTCCTCTGCACTATTGGCCCCTCTCCCTTCTGTGTGTGCTAGTGGGGAGGTTTTAGGCTCTTTGGCCACGGGCTGTGGATCCAGAGCAGATTGCACTTGGAACCAGCTATCTAGCTCCTTCTCAGCCTCCCTGATGCTCCACAGCCTTACCACCTCCTGCAGCTCAGCCACCTGACGCAGGAGCTCCCCACTTGAACATGCCTTCTGCAGGCAGCTTTGTTGCCTGCCTTTACCCCAGAAGAAAGGTCCAGGCTGCAGTCTAAAGTCTGCACTGCAGCCTCTCCCCTCAGCAACTCCGTCTGGGTGGAGGCATCAGCTACCACTGGGGGAGCTGGTGCAGACGCCCTAGCCAGAGCTACAGCCTTTGCTCTCAGACAGGTGCCCACCATTCTGCTGTGAGTCATGTAGGACGAGTGCCCTTCTCCTGTGCAGATGATCACAGAACAGTGTCCAGTTGCAGGGTTCTGTGTACCTCAAGTCTCCCACTCAGGCACTGGAATGTCCCTCCTCCAAGGGGGGGCCTCCTTGTGTGCCCTCCATGCAAACTGCCGCCCCACGCCCTGGCTGCTGCCCCACATGATGTTTGCCATGCTGCTAGCAGCGCTCATGGTCGCTGGCGCTCCCCAGGGCTGCCTGTGGTGGAAGTGGGAGGTGGCCACCCTTAGTACTGGCCCTGCCCATGCTGCCTCATCTGCCCTAGTGAGAGCTGCAGGGGTCCTGGTGGGTCTCTGCCCTCCCCTGGGGTTTCCCTGGCTCAGGAAACTCCCCTGTACACTGCTTCAGGACATGCCTGCACCAGAGCTGATTGCCTCAGCTACTGGCTGGTGTTCTTGCACTGTATGCTGTGTATTTCTTCTGTTTCCTTGTGTTTTGCCGTTAAGCCAATGAGCTAAATGGTGATTAAGCTGACAAATTGCAAGTATGTGGCTCAGTACCTTTTCAACAGAATCTAAAAGAGCACGAAGGGTCTGTTAGACTGCAGAATGGATATGACATAATGCTGAGGACAGTCTTGCAATATGCAGGACTTAAAGGTAAAAATAAAAGGGGCGGTGCCACTTACAGAGTTCACATAATGGCACAAGCCTTTGTCGAATTTTCTGACAGAGACTTTATAGACAAAATAGCAAACAGACACACTTTCCTTCAGTTTAGCCAGCTTCAGCTCTCTACACACAACAATAAAATAAATTATTCTTGAGAAGGTCTGAGAACAAGGTATAAAAATAATTTATCATTTATTTAAGCTACTATTTAGTCTAGATTTTAAAATATTGCATGAGCAGTGTGCAATTTGCATGAGAATTTGCATACTTGTAAATCCAAGAAACATTAAAATTCATTTTTTCAGCTATTGTTTCAGCATACACAAAAAAGAACAGTTTGCCTGTTGCTTTACTTGAGCAGAGAATGCCCATAACCCACCATAATATATGTATTCTGAAAAAAAAATGGCACATTCCCATTCCCTTCCATCCATTCACTTATTCATTAATTTGATATTTCTGTAGATATCTTCCTATTTATTGCATTATGTTATTTTCTGAATATCAACTATGACCTCAACATCTCATTATCTCTGCTGTCTCAGGGTTCAGATCAGAGGTGGCTGATATTCCCAGTCAAAATGTCATAAAGTTCAGGCCTTATGGCTGAGAAACTAAAAAAGTTATATTAAATAATCCTGTAAAAATATAGGTTCTAAAAGCAATTCAAAATACACAGAAGCATCTGTGACTGTTCCCTTAATCAAGTCATATAGCTATTATTTTGCAAGAGTTCATATTGCTTTAATGAAGATTCAGCTTCCATCTCCATTAGAAGTGTTTCATTCAGGCACTTTTTTTGTTTTCTAATTGCATCAGCTTATTTGTTATAGCTGTTACACATATAGAATAATAGAATCGTAGAATGGCTAGGGTTGGAAAGGACTGTAAATATCATCAAGTTCCAACACCCCTGCCATGGGCAGGGACACCCTCCACCCTCCACTAGACCAGGTTGCTCAAAGCCTCATCCAACCTGGCCTTGAACACCTCCAGGGATTATTTACATGACAAAGCTATCCTTTTTTTTTCAATTTAAAGATGTAGAGTAAATGGACATTTACCATGTTTCTGTTAAATCTTTGCTGAACTCCAGTTAAAAATTACATTTTTAATCAGTTAAGCGTTAATGACTTTCTGCGTAATATAATGAAAAAATATATTGGATACCCATTCATTAATTTTTTTCAGATCTTGTTTCCATCTTTGCCTTCATTCTGCCCCTTATGCAACTGCTTAGTTTGTGGGGGTTGTGTTGTTTCATTTTCTTCTTCCAGTATTTCTCTGTGGTTTTTTGTTTGTTAGTTGGTATTTTTCATATTAATCAGTCATAGAATCATAGTAGAATAGAATGGCCTGGGACCTTAAAGACCATCAAGTTTCAACTCCCCTGCTGTAGGCAGGGTTGCCAACCACTAAAGCAGGCTGCCCAGGGCCCCATCCAGCCTGGTCTTGAACACTTCCAGGGATGGGGCATCCACAGCTTCTCTGGGCAACCTGTTCCAGTGCCTCACTACCCTCACAGTGAAAAATTTCCACCCAATATCCAACCTAAATCTCCCCTCTCTTAGTTTAAAACCAATCCCCCTCATCCTGTCACTATCAACCCCTGTAAACAGTCACTCCCCCTCCTGTTTATATGCTCCCTTCAAGTACTGGAAGGCCGCAATGAGGTCTTCCCGGAGCCTTCTCTTCTCCAAGCTAAACAAGCCCAGTTCCCTCAACTTTTCTTCAGAGGAGAGGTGCTCCAGCCCTCTGATCATCTTAGTGGCCCTCCTCTGAACCCGTTCTGAGAGCTCCACGTCTTTCTTCTGCTGGGGAGCCCAGGCATGGACACAGTACTCCAGATGGGGTTTCACAAGAGCAGAGTTGAGGGGCACAATCACCTCCCTCTCCCTGCTGGCCACCTCTTTTATAATGCAGCCCAGGACATAGGTGGCCTTCCAGGCTGCAAGTGCACACTGCCGGCTCATATCCAGCTTCTTGTCCACCAGAACCCCCAAGTCCTTCTCTGCAGGGCTGCTCTCAAGGAGTTCTTCTCCCAGTCTATACAAGTACCCGGGATTGCCCCGGCCCAAGTGCAGCACCTTGCACTTGGCCTTGTTGAACCTCATTAGGTTCTCATGGGCCCACTTCTCCAGCCTGTCCAGGTCTCTTGGGATGGCATCACTTCCCTCTATTGTATCAGCTCCACCACTCAGCTTGGTGTCATCTGCAAATTTGCTGAGGGTGCACTCGATTCCCTCATCTATGTCGTTGATAAAGATGTTGAAGAGCACCAGTCCCAAGACAGACCTTTGAGGGAGACCACTTGTGACCCACCTCCATCCAGGCATAGAGCCGTGACCAGTCCTTTTAGGCAATATTTACATGTTTATAAGATCACTAAAATAATCAAGAGAACTCAGACTGTCAAAATCAGTGAGTTACAAAGGGTGAAAGGTGGTCTAATGGACAACTCTGGACAAGTTCCTATACCATAATTTTACACCCTTTCAAATCAGGCAATCATTAATCCGTTCTGAACTAAACTATAACTATGGCTACATATAGGGTAGTAGTAGGCAGAGAAGCCATTGCATTTCCTTTGTCAAGTTCAGACTGTTCACAAGAGGTGCTAAGTGTCTTTCAGTAGCTCTTAACTTTTATCTGGAACAGTAGATAGTCTGCATTAAGCAGCATTACACACGGAGGAATATGATGTACATAAATATCCACATCTTCTTACTCACCAAATCTTGTCTTAAATGAAATAAAATGATAAATGAAAAAAAAAGAAAAAAATCCAGACCAAAAAAACCCCTACATAGATTTAAGATATGTTAACATACTTTCTACTCTTTTGTTTATGTCAAATTCATGTTAATTTTACAGTTTGGAAGACTTTATTGACTTAGTCATGCTTAGATTTGCACTTGTAGGCTTTTAAATTTCAGACTATCAGGTAACAAGCATATACAACAAATCAAAATATGAAACAAACATTTTGAATGATAATTTTTCAATATATACTTAGATTATGTTGCACCTACTGGTGTAAATGCAACTTAGCTGTAATGCACATTTTGTTTGTATCACAGTATTCAGTAAAAACATCTTTTCAGATTTGCTTTGATTACATAACATCAACATGGTAGATGATATGCAATTCCACTTATAGAGAATACAGCATTATACAGATTTAATTGACCAAGAGAATCTTAGAAACGTTTGTCAGAGTAACTGGGCTCAGAGGTATGTCACCTTCCTTACTTAACTTGCATTTCCTTTAAAGGAAGAACCTTTTTTTTTAATTAATTTTTAAATCCTTTCCAAAAAAAGTGGTTTTTTTTCTTTTCTTCTACAAATCAAGCAGAGAGAGAGTCATATACCTGTTTATAACAACTAAGAAATATTTATTTTACCTATGACAATATTTTAGGTGTTTATCAATTATATACATACATTTTTTTCTATATCTTCCTGAAGTAATTGTAGAAAAATATCTGTGACATGGAAGTACAGTTTTAAAACCAAACTTAAGGTTCATTTGCTATGGAATGTGACTACTATTAACAGAAGCTGTCAGTCAATGTAATTGGACAAATCTCTCCACAAAGTCATTGCAATTCAACATGTGGTTATGTTGCATATTTAATATAATTTTTAAAAGTTTTAGCTTAAGAGAAAATATGTGCAATAGGTGAAAAACATTCAAAGTATAGCTTCAGGAGGGAAACTTTATTTTTTGGACAATATTTTTCCCTATAACAGATTGTGGTGCTCTGTTTCCAGTATATTAGCATTTGTTTGAAAATAGTTTATAGTTCCTGGAAAATATTTCAAATGTGAAAATGAATATACTTCCATTTGACAGGTATATTGCAGTTTTTCAAGGGAAGAGTTCAGTAAAAAAGGCAAGAACACATTTATTCCCTATCAAAGGGAAATAGGACAGTTCAAGATATCAGGGAAATTGCCTAAGACAAGGCAGTATGAGAGAGCTATTTGGGGAACTTCTTTTATAGCAATCACGGAACAGTAAGTTCAATGTCATCTGTGCAACATTAAGAATAAAATTAAAAAAAAAGAAAAATGAGCTCTTCATCTTCATAAATGTTTGGTTTATTATGTTCAGCATTATGTAGAGTTTTTGCAGAACATCTGAAACAAACGCTATTTGCCTGAGAGTAATGTTAATCACAGTCTGCCTTGTAGCAATTTACGTTACACGGGAAAAAAAGACAGGTTGGGCAAACATGGGAGGGGGAGAGAAAACCCATCCACAGTTTCGAAGACTAAGAAAATACCTTTAACTCAAAAAGCAGTGATGCCCAAAATAGTTGGAGACTAGGAAGGTACTCTAGGAGGGTATTGCCTGGCTGTCACACCGTTATTCTTTGCTGGAGATCTGCTTTTGGCTATTGCTAGAGTCAGCATAAATTAACCTTTCTCTAGACTAACATTTCACCAGACATTGTACAGCTCTTCTTCTGTTTTTACTTTCCTCATTATTCATTCTGTTTTTGCTGAAAAGGTGGATAAAGATAACAGCCTGTACTTAAACAGAGGTTTTAGGTAGAAGAAAAGCAAAGAAGGTGACAAGGCAGGAGAAAAGTGCTAAGGCCCTTTGAGAGTAAGACACAAATTCCGATGATGTTTTACTCTTTATTCCGTGCTATGATAAAATCAAATGTACTTTTCATTATTTTTGGTGTCATTTAGAAAAAAATGCAAGTATATTTACAACCAGAGGGGAGGAAAAGAGAAATAAAAAGAAAAGTGAAGTTTTAAAAGAGAGCAATTTTTTTTTTCTATAAATGCGATTTTTACCTTGTAACATGGAGTAAGAGTTCATATTACATACTGACAAAGTTTTTTCCTTAAGAAATACACCGTATCTCAGCAACAGCACATGTACTTTGGATTGTTACAGCTATTTTCTCTTCTCCACTTACGTTTTTCTCTTAGAGTAAATAAGCTTTTAGGACATCATAGAGTGCTCCATTTGACATCTCTGTAGCTCTTTTGTTTCCATTTTCATCCCAAGAGGTTTTGAGCTTCCTAATAGAAAAATTGATATTTTCAACTTTAAAAAAATCCCATATTTTTGTCTCTCATTATCTCTCTCTCATCAGTTATTTTACAATGTTGAGAAAACCACAGCTAAATCATTTACATCCATTAAAAATAATCATTTAAACTGATTCTTCAATTATTTTACAAATTATGATGTTTTATCTTTATGAATGTCTCATGAATACGTCAAATTGTAGAGAGCTGAATACTGAATAGCAAAGTAGCCAGGTGCTTTTATTAAAATATTAAGATTTTAGTATCTCTAAAAACATCTGAAAATGAACAAAACTTTATTTTTCACCTGACCAATGATCGCTTTTCCCTCTAGAGATTTGTTTTTCTGTTCCATTTTGGGGGCAGGGGGGATTCATATGTTGCCTTCAACATTTTAGTGCTCCCTTTTCTCTTTTTCTGTTTCTAGATTTTCTGCAACATCTTCTCAAAATCAGTTGAAGTATGAGTATAAAAAACAATTATCTAATACTTAAAGAGGTATGGAGAAAATTTTGAAAGAAAAACTAAATCACTTTAGTTTCCTAGGTTTGGGCTTCTTAGATGGACTTCCACTGACATTTTTGATGCTTAGAATATAGAAAACAAAAGACGAAAGAAGTAAATAAGGCAAACACAGTAAAAACAAAACATGAAAATATAGGTGTACTTTCTTAATTAAGAAAATATATCTTACACTAATAACCATAAAATAAATACATAATTACTTAGTATTTATATGATGCTACATATTAAAAATATGAGATCATCACTTTGCTACTTTTCTATGTGTCTTTGTTAAAAAAATCCACTATTAGCACATTGTTTTGATCTAGAGGTTGATGTCCAATGAACACTACTAACGCAGTGCAAGGCAAGATGTTTGGCAAAATTTAAAATATTAGGTCCTTCTTATTTTATTTTTATTTTCATAATAAACTGAGTAAAAGTAAGCATATTCCCTAAAGCAGAGCGTCGAAGCCAATATGGCAGAAGCTGGCAAATAACAGCCAGCCATCCACCTATATATATCATATCATATCATATCATATCATATCATATCATATCATATCATATCATGTCATGTCATGTCATGTCATGTCATGTCATGTCATGTCATATATCATATTTATTATATGACATGATATGATATGATATATGATATTATGTTTTCATAATCGTTACTATATTATTATTGCTATTATATTAAGTTATTATATTATTTTATTCTTTTAATTATATAATTAGTATTGTGTTATATTGTGTTCTATTTATCATATAATACTCAATAAAGTAATAGAAATTTCTAACACAATTAATCAGGAAATTCTCATGAAGTTCTCTGATCCCATTACAAGTTTTTCTTGATCCCACTAAGTTTTCTGATCCCATTACGTTTTTCTCCCCATTACAAAATAATCCAAACTGGATAGGAACTCCAAAACATTTGAAACCCACTGTGATTAAATTAATATGAACAAATTCTGTCTACCTGGAGATTATTCTACTTCGCACTAGTCACTAGCAAAAAAAATTAAAGGAACACTTTACATGTTAAAAACATAATAAAATAAAGTAAAATAAAGTAAAATAAAATAAAATAAAATAAAATAAAATAAAATAAAATAAAATAAAATAAAATAGAATTTATCTGAAATTAAAGTTTGTGGACTCACATTTTACATCAGTCGTCTTTTTAAAAAGGGACTTGAAGCACCAGATAGTATTAGCAGGTGTCATAGATTTTTTTAAAAATAGTATTTTCTTGTGTTGAAAAAACTGGAGTTCCAAGAGACAAAGAATGATGAGCTGTTAACTGTAACTACATTCCAAATTTTTCACTATGGGTATATTTAAATATCAGCAAGCTTCTGGCACAAAAAGAAAACATTGTTATTTAGTTGACTCAAAGACATTTTCTTTTTCCCCTTAAGGTCATCATATTGATTGTGGCAAAATACTGTAAATATTAAATCCTCCAGTCAATAAGCTTAATACTGACCTAAAAAAAAAGGTCAATATATGTTTACTAGCTGCAAAACAGTAACAGAACATAGCTTGGTATCCTCTGGTCTATATAATACCTTTTGCTTAAAAACAGAACAGTGTTTTTATATTTTAAAAGAGAGGAAATGCTCTTTGCTGGAAAACAACAGTGGTCAAATTTTTCAAAACCTGGAAATTATCAGCATCCTCTATCAGTAAGCACATTTCTGCAAGTGGTATTGTAAAATAATATAAGATGAACAACAATATTCCAACCAAGTTGCATGTTTTAAACAACTTCTTTTAAAGAAGAAAGAAATCTTATAAAAATGTAATATGCCATAACTAAGGACAAAAAGCACTCAAAGAAGTTGGATGGAAAACATTCTAATCTTTCTGAAGCTATAAATCTCACACAACATTAACCATTTGCTGCCAATTCTCCCTTCAAGGTGGAAAAAAAAAAAGGCAAACAGCAAAGCTTACCGGAGTGCAGCTCTGTTTGGAAAATGCAATGTAGAAATGTAGCAAAAATACATTTAAGTATCCTAAGAATAAAGCAAAAAATTTTATATATAAAAAGCTGAAATTCAGAAAGGACTTAAAGATGGCTGAAAGAAGTAATGACTTCAGAAGAAGCCCTCAATGCAATCTCAGAAACTTGCACTTTTTGTCAAAATATTATTTCAAGCAAAAGTATTTTATTTAGGGCTTGAACAGTTTTTCCTTCAATTGACAGTTGAATAGGGGCTGGGGGTGTGTGTGTTTGATTTAGTAGTGTGATTTTGCCCATTTCACTCTAGAATCATTCAGAACTGAGCAAGGGTGTGTGACAAGATAGGAAAGTTACTAAAGTTACTAAAAATTCTGATCTTTTGATTACTAAACATACATTTACAAGATATAGTTTGGCATCTCACTGTTTTATCACAGTATGATGTGGAAAGACTTTTTATATCAGTTTTGTTGTATGTGTTCTGTCAATAATAATGTCCCATCATGGACATGGTTCATTCCTTTCCAAGGCCTCAGTTAACAAACTGCTTATTCAGTTAGACACTTCTCATGAAGGCTGGTGTGTTATTTTCCCTTTTGTTCTTTTTGGCAGAAAGAACAAAATGCACAGTGATTCTTTAGCTTACAAAGTTCCCATGTTCCAACATATGGGTAGCACGGTATGTTCATTGTTCACAGGTGGTAAAACCTATTTGCTGCATAATTGTCTCTCGTAAAAGATTAATTTATCTTGGTAAGTGTTTAAAAAATTACTATGCAGGACAAACTTTTCATAGTGAATAGTTTACTGAATATAGCCAAGTTGTAATTGTACAGACAAGAGTGGGGAGAACATCTGAAGTAAGGGGATGCTAAAGGCCAAATGCATTTTGAAAACTACATTCAGTGCGAAATATTTTTGTTTCCACATTGACATTGAGATTATTAGCTGATAAAACACTATTTGATAAGCTTAACGATGGGTTTTACACACTCAGATCATGCGTACATGCACTGTATTAGGGGGTCAAAGAGGGTGAACAGCAAACTCACTCCTCTGGACTTCAAGAGAGCAGACTTCGACCTCCTCAGGGGCCTGCTTTGCAGAGTGTTGTGGGACAAAACCCTGGAGGGAAGAGGGAACCAAGAAGGCTGGTCGGTATTCAAGGGCCATCTCCTCCAAGCACAGGAGCAGTGCATCCCAAGAAAGGGGAAGGCGGGCAAGAATGTCAGGAGGCTTCCGTGGATGAACAGTTCTCAGAGACCTGCATTACAGAATTCCAGAATGGTTGAAGTAGGAAGATACCTGTGGAGACCATCCAGCCCAACCATCCTCCTTAAAGCAGGGAAATCTAGAGCAGGTTCCTCAGGACCATGTCCAGTCAAGTTTTTAATATCTCCAAGGATGAAGACTCCACAACTTCCCTGGGCAACCTGTGCCAGTGCTTAGTCACCCTCACAGTGAAAAGTGTTTCCTGATGTTCAGAGGGAACCTCCTGTGTTTCAGTTTGTGTCTGTTGCCTCTTGTCTTGTCACTGGGCAACATTGTGGAAGAGTCTGGCTTCATCTTCTTTACTGCCCCCACATCACGTATTATACACATGAATATGGGTGACAATATGACACACAGTCCCCTGCTGCCCTGAGCCTTCTCTTCTCCAGGCTGAACAGTTCCAGCTCTTTCAGCATTTCCTCATATGACAGATACTTCAGTCCCCCTAATTATCTTTGTGGCCTGTGGCTCCTTGCTATACTTGCTCCAGTACTTCTATATATCTCCTGCATTGAGGAGCCTAGTACTGGACTCAGCACTCCAGATATATTTTACCGGTGCTGATTAGAGGAGAAGGATCACCTCCCTCCACCTGCTGGATAGCCATCTTCCTGATGCAACCATAGACTGATGGCTTTTTTTTTTTTTTTTTTGCCAAAAGGGTGCATTGCTGGCTCATGATCAGCTCATTGTCCATGAGAACTGCCAGGTCTTCTTCTGCAAAGCTGCTTTGCAACTATTTGGTCACCACTCTCTCCTGGAGCACGAAGTTATCAAATCCCAGGTGCAGGACTTCACATTTCCCTTTGAAGAACTTGATGAGTTTCCTTTTATGCTAGAAACAGATATAATGCCAAACAAAGTAAAATATCAGGGCAGTCAAGGCAAATTTCACAAAACAGTTAAGTTCAATCACTCACTTAAACATTTGGAAATTACTGAGTTAAGTATAGTGTTCATTGTTTTCATGTTAGCCAAAATGTAATAATCATTATTTACTTTCCTAAAGAGAAAGATAGCATATACATCAACTGGAAAATTCCATGTCTGTTTATAGGATTTTCATTGATTTTTATAATTAAAAGTTACACTAGAATCAATTTGAACAGTGACAGAATGCTGAAATTGGATGCCATTTTAAATCCATATGTAAAATGCATTAATACAAATATTTATTATGATATCCATCAATATTTATATTAAAATAATTATATTTCAAAATGAGTTATGGTTTGGGTTTTGTTTTGTCTTTGGTTGGGTTTTTTTGCAAATATAGAATTTACTACATCCTTAGGATTAATAAAGAGCCTGAGTGTCAAAGCTGTGTTCCCCCTTCTCGTAGAAAGATAGTCTTACTATATAAACATTCTACTCAATTAATCAGTTTTACTTTCCTGGCACTTAATTCTCTAAACAAATAAGGAAAGCTGACTTTCAGTTCCTATTGTCCTCCTTGCTCATAGACTTTAAAGGGTCTAAAGCTTCCTGAGTAAATAAGGACAGTTTTAGGAGTGTTCCCTCTCTGCGCTGCTTCCAGGGGCCATTATAATGTAGAATAATAGAATTCAGAATAAGATATCTCAATGGCATATCTAATTCCTTCCCCTGCTGTAAGGTAAACTCAAAATACTGACACTTGACAATCCAGATAATTCCTTCAGTACAATATAATGTACACAGTTAGCTTTTCATTCCCAGTCTGATAGCAGAATTTATGTGGCAAGCAGTGTCAAAATGATTGTGGAACCCTAATGGCAATTCCACACTTATGAAAATCTAAGTGAAAAGGAGCTTAGCATAAAGGAGAACTGTCTATTCTTCTGTTTACTGGCACTGAACAGTAAATGCATAATCAAACAAGAATTGAGCAACAGTAATAGCCCGGGAGGATGCTATTTTAGAATGCAAATGCAGAAGTAGAATGACATTGTTTCCTTTTTCAGATCTTTACAGTACTGTCATACATACTTTCTTTATAAACATTGGCTTTTTTTTCTGTTGCTGGCTCCCTCTTCTTGAGAGTACAAGAGTTCCCAGAAAACTTGGTCTGTTGACAGAAAACATCATCAGCTGCTTCCTGCTCACGTTTCAATCTGTAAGTATGGTACGCTTGCTGCAGAAAGCTCTCAAGTAGTCTCTCTGCTGAAATTCCAAACAAACAAAGAAAAAGTGTCTGCCTGTAGTCTTGTTATATACATTGTGCCAATAGTAATCTACCTTATTTATAGCGATACATTCATCCATTTACACTGATCAAATTGTGTAAACTTAATCCCTTAAGAAAGACTGCTATAGGTGACCCTGTAATTACTCCCCAAAGTAGTCATAGTGGCGCCTTAATTTTTCTCAGCATTTTTATTTCTCTGGTCCTATCTCATATGGAGGACTGTGACTCTTGGTATTTTTTATTTCCATTTCTTTCCTATGAACATTTAGTACAGAATTAATAGGTATGTAGGTATTTAAGTTATTTTAGTGCCTTTTCAAGTGATTATAAAAGTGATTTATCAAGAGAAGCAACAGAGAGAATTTTGGGAGGCAGGTAGAAGGCTTTTAATAAAATACATATTTGACAAAAATATGTTTCTTGTAAATAGGGATTAAAACAGAGTCCAGCATGGTCTCAGTGAAGAACTTTCTGTGGACATAGGAGAGAGAAAATAGCTGCAATTTTTAAAAATGTTTAATTTTTGTCTCTAAATACGTTGCTTAACATATAGGGATCTATCTGTTAACCTATGGCAAATTCAGATCTTCCAAACCCACAGCATAAATAGTGCAATTTATTTACACTATGCAAGTATTAGTTTTAGAGTCTTCAACAGCCATAACATGATAATAATGCTTTATCTATTTTTTGCAGTACAGGAAATTAACATATCATCTATTGGTATTATATTTTGGTATGCATACTAATGATTTCATTTTACTTTATTCAATGACAAGGAAGAAAACAGACAAGTATTAGTGGACAAAAAACAAGTAGAAGCCTGTGTAAGAGAAACTGGAAAAGTTCATCACTGAGATAGTGGTCTTAGTTTTCCAGGTGTCACAAAACATTTTGCATATCAGGTATCATTTTTTTCTTAAGTAAAGCTGAACTTGAGTTTAAATGAATAGGGAAGAAGTGTAAATTAAGAGAAGAAAAAAGATACAGTTAAGTTTTATCTATTTCTCCCTCTGATTGTTCCATAGCTTCTGTCTTTGTCATATGAAAAGGGACAAATATATTTCTTTATATATGCTTTTTAAATATGGCTTGAAAGAACCTCATGACATCTGTTTAGTAGGAAAACCAGGGAGTGACACAACTTCTACACTTCCAATTGTATCCTACAGGACGTGACTTAACCTTCAGCTACAAATGGATTCACAGCACCTGTGTTAGCAGTAACAGTGACAGGGCCAGAGGCAATGGGCATAAACTGAAACACAGAAGGTTCTGTCTGAATGTAACTGTCACAGGTTGCCCAGAGAGGCTGTGGGACCTCCCTCCTTGGAGATATTCAAAAGACGCCTGGACAGGGTGCTGCATAACTTGCCCCAGGTGGCCGTGCTTGAGCAGGCATGTTGGACCAGATGACCTCCAGAGGTGCCTTCCAACATCAGTCATTCTGTGAGTCTGTGATCTGTGATTCTGTAATCTTAGGAGAGTCACAGGAATAAACTTGATCTTCTCAGTCACCACAATAGACACTGCTGGTCTGGATGTCTCAATTCAAAAGAAAATCCAAAAACTTATGTGCTTTGCAATCATAAGAATATTTCTGCATCTGAAGGCACATACAAATTACCATAGGACATGCTAGAGCATGAAATTGCCATGCATGACTTGTCCTGTGCTAATTTGCCATGTTACTTTACGATAAATTTGAAATAGACTGTTATCTTTCACTGAGTAATCTAGTTTGAATTTGTGTACAGACAGTTACAACAAAGGAGCTGAAATGATTTAATTTGTTGGACTTGACAACTTGATTGCGTATCCATAAGCAGTTTGAGGGTCCTAAAAGGACTTCCTAAAAGATGAAGTCAGGAACACACAAATAAGTTTATTCAGTGACAGAGCTAGTTAAGACTGTTTGAAATGCATTTTGTAATACATACTTACATTTTTATTCCGTAAATGTATATAGACTGCAAGGAAACATTAAAATAAGAGACAACCCCAATGAAGAGTTAGATCATTTGAAGATAAAAGCTAAAACCCACACAGACACCCAAGGGCCTATGGGCATGACTACACATTAACAGAGAGTTAGCTGGCCAAATGTAGAAACAGCTCCGGTATTGAGGTTATGTGTGTGCATTTGCATAGCATTATGCCAATATTCATCAATCCTTATGAGCAGAGAGCACAGAAGCAAAACTTGGCAATACTGGAACATGCTGTCTACGTTTTTCTGAAGCCATTTGGACCTGCTAAAATAGGGTATGTCACAGGATGAGAAAGATCAAAATAAAGTTACTGTTTGAGACATACTTGTGCTGTATCCACTTATAGTATTAACTGAAAAATTAAAGAGAATTCTAGAGCAGAGAATTATATTCAGAATATTCTTCTCATGCACAAGAAAAATCAGTAGAGGAGCTAGGCTACAAAGGTAGAAGCTTTTTTAAAAAACTTGATAGGATTTTGGATACTTTTTAAAGTATCAATGGTTTGCATAAATTCTCAGATAAACATCATCAACGAGGAGCTGTGTTCCAAGCTGGAACAGGACATAACTTTAGAAATTCTAACAGAAAATCTTAGGAAATGTGATGTAGGTTGATACATTTTATACACCACATTTCAAAAGTGTTCACACTGCATATTATCTTCCTTGGTTTTACTTTTATTTGTTTTACTACAGATGGAAAAGTAGAAATAGTTTCAAACCAGAAAGTGATATTTTTTGGCCATAATATTGATCCCACTTTCATATTTATCTTTTATTACTATTTTAGAACACCTAATCAAAATGGACATGTGCCTATACCAAGCTCTTATTTTGAAAAAAATCTGGGTTTTTTCTATTGAAAAATACGTTGCTATTAAAATTGTAATCAAATTAACTAAACAATAAAGATAAGCCAGAAATTTGTATAAATGTGTCCTGCATAAAGCAGAACTGTGCCTAGTAGACAACTTTTCTATTTGTCAGATACTCATAAGAATACATTAGTGCTAATTAACACTATTTTATATTTTCAAGAATTGGAAGGTGCATATGGTTTTATTTTTATACACTCTACAAATTTAATTATTTTGTTAGCCCATTGGCAAGAAGATAATAGAGAAGTTGCATAATTAATATAAGCACACAGCTGGAAATGGATACGAGTAAGTTACAGCTAGCACTAGTTACCTAATAGAATGACTTCCCAGAAAATTCTGTCTGTTTCATCCAAATGATATGAGTGCTGTTTATTCCAAATCCATTTTTGAAACACTTTGCATTGGCTCCATATGCTGGATATTGTCCTAGCTGGGTTTCTCTGGGCCCAGATTAACTGGATTCAGTTATGGGATACTTATTTATTTATTTATTTGTTTGTTTATTTATTTATTTATTTTATTCATGAGATTTATTAGTACTGAGGCTGGTATGCTAAATCAATATAGTACTAATACAACACCTGATGAAAATAAGACAAGCCCCTCAGAGATTTCAACAATGGCTGTGCTGTAACTAAAATTATTAGGGCTGGCATTTTCAAAGGGGACAAAATTAATTTAATATCTAATTTTGAAGGAACTTTCAGCAAGTATTTGATATTTACCTCTATGGAGACTTTCAAACTTTTCCAAATTAATTCTTATGGTTTGATTCCAGTCAGGTATATTGATTTAAAAGACTACACTCATGCCCTCACATAGAAATCCCACAGGTTTCAGGAGGTGTCATGTGTCCACATAGGTATCTGCAAAATAAGAATTCAAATAACATAAACTAAATCTCTTAGATTGTAATAAAGAGTACAATTTTGAATTAATGGTTTGATATACAGTATATGAAATCGGATTATTTTTATTTGAAGAAATTTTTATTTGAAGAAGTAAGCATCTTCTCTGATGTCTTAACATCTGTCCTTCAGATTTATCTAAATATAAGACTACCTGTTTCAACCTTTTGCATACTGTTACATACTTTCAACAAAGAACAAAAATGCTGTCTTTCCTGAATTCGTCTTACTATTTAAAACTGTATAAATTGCAGAGTTGTCACTAAGATCTTTTAGTCCAAATGCTTTCCTTAATTGAGGACCTCCAAGCAAGTAGGTTAATTTTTCAGCTAATGATTGAAGAACTTTTAAACAGAATTAATACATGCAACTGAATGTCATAATGAAAGACTTTTTGTTTTTCTGATTTTAAGCTGATTGATTAATTTTCTTTTTATTCTGATTGTGTCAATAGTACCAAGTCTAGATACCAACACTGCAACTTAATTCAAAGGACAAATTTTCCAGCTAAAAAGGAATTACTAATTTAAATTTATCTAAGAGAGGTTGAGCTTAGGAAAGCTACTCTTGTGGAGTTTTACTCTTTTTTTCCTCCCTTTCTTTTCTTTCAAGGAAAATTATGTAATTTGCTTGTCTGAAAGGATGTAAACTTAGGGAAAGCTGGCTAACATTAAATCCACTTTACTAGAGGATAGTAAGGTGGTAGCTTCTTAGCATACTTTATACACCTAGTTGTTACGACTTCACTTCTTTTTTTTGAGATTTTAAAAATAAGTCAATGAAAGCAAAACCTTTTAATAGAATTATACTGCAGCAACTCCAACATGCAAAAAATATAGAGTATCCTGAACATTTCTATAAAGGATATTTGTGAAGCTCTCATGGTGTAAATAAGAATCACTAAACAATAAATCTTAGGCTACATACAGGGATACCACTACGGCTAGTGAATATTACTGAGTGTACTACTGAGAGCTCTTTCATTTAGCTTTGTTTCATATTATTACTTTACTTCACCTTTTTGCAGTACTTTGACCTCCTAACAGAACTTCAAGTTGAGATGTATACTTTGCCTGAAATTACACTAAAAAGGTGCAATTTCTCTTAAACCAAGTGTTTTCACAAGGTATTATTATATTATCACCGAAGAATCACCTATATGTCCTTGGAAGTACATACGATCAGGCATTTTACTTACCTGTGCTGGAGATTTTTGGGGTAGGCAACCGGATTTTAGATATGCTCTGTAACACTGAAAATACTACACCATTAAAGGTAAAAATCCTGGTGTCAGTGATTCCCTATGTGGGCATGACTCCCTAGTGGGCATCTCAGACATACATCCTTATGTTTACCTGTCTACGCAGTGGAGAACTTTATTTTGTTGACCCAAATTTGGCCATCATACTTCAAAGTCTTCAATTCTTTTATACAGCAAGAAACTCTTTCACACAATGAGACAGAAAAACAAGAAAAGTGACAGAATAAAAGGAAAGTAGAATCACTGAGGCTTAACTTCATAGAAGAATGGCATAGAAAATGGGTTTGTTCTGACTTTCCATCAAGAACAATTAATCTACCAGACCCACTGTTAATCCACAAGGAGGCAACAGGAACAGTGTAACTAAGTGATGTAATGGATCAGTTTCACAAATTATATTCAGTCTAATAGCAGGGAGCAAATTATTTTTTCTTGCTCAAATGAAAAGATATAGGCACGTTGAAGGAACAGAGGATATCTGAAACAAGGATCAAAAGCTATCTCAGAGATTATCAAGGGATGGGACTGATTTTATTATGTTATTTAACTCAAAAAGTGTGAAAAATAATTTTATATGCATTTTTTCCCAGATTAATTCCACCAGTAAATTGTATTAGAAATTTAAAGAACAAATAAAGCTACTGCTGAATGCATTGAGGGCTTGTCTAAGGCATTGACTGCAAAATGATTTTTTATTATCTTCCTGTGACAACTGACATATCTTCACAGTAGAGGACAGGTGAGAGAATATTTGACTATTTACTTTTAGAAGAGCTGCTATGACATATTTCCCTTTCTTTTACAACCATGATTAGTGGTCTCCAGGTTCATGACACAGTATTGCCTTCTTACCACACCTGTGAAAGGATAAGTTGTAAAAAAGAGTTTCCATCCAAGCTGCTAGTAACAGTATGATGTCCACATGTACTTGTATATTAGTCTGTCGTGATGAAATAACCACCTAAGTCACTCTTTGAAATGCTTACTGAGTTATGATTTGAAAAAAAAACACTGAATTCAACTTGATGTATTCAAAACTGACTGAAAACCATTAAAAAATGCCACTTGTCTACCTTGATAATACACATATATGTTTGTTTCAGGGCAGGTGTGATGGAATCTGAACTGTCTTTGACCCACATCCCAGAACAAGAAAAAAAAGCTGCTAATCAGAAGAAAAAGAATGCTTACTGGAAAAAATTCCTGTGTCATAATATCCATACATCTAGTTAAAGGCTCAGGAAAGAATTAATAGTTACACTACAAATTAAAATGTGAATATAATAATGTAATTTTATGCGCCTTTTCATTGTAATTGAAAAGGTGTAATGGGAGAGACAGATGTGGTTAGAGATGAGCAAGTAATGAAGTACCTCAAATTGTGAACACATGAGTAATTAAAGGGAAACTAACCTCATCCAAAATAGTATTGGGTATTTGCCAATCAAAAGATAGCGTTAATCTTGCTATCCAAGAAAATAAATATTTTTTCCAGATATTTTGTATTTTTATAATGCATCACATTATGTTTGTTGCTCTGGATTTTAATTGGAAATGTTGTTTCAAGGCCTGTTCAAGATACAGACAGCCACATCCTACTAATGCTAATTCAAAAGACTCCATTTAATTTTATTAAAATTATATTTAGATTTTGTACTTAGATTTCCTAGAAAATGTCATATTTTTTGCACTTGTTATTGTGCTATTTACTAATTGTATTTATCATTTGCCATTGTACACATTGTAAAAGTTCTATTAAATTTATGCAGCAATTTAAATGAGTATTTTCCACGGTTAATCCTTGTGAAACCACTCTCTCTGCTTGTGAATAATACTTTTTGCATATACAGTAAAAAGGTAAATATGAGTTCAGTTTTCCCTTCCACTTCAGCAACCCTCTGAGTCAGGTATTGCTATTCAGCAGAAGAGTAGTGGAAATTGGACTGGATCTAGGAAATAGTCACATTCCTTTCCTTAAAAATGAAACTGTCAGTAAGCCTAGTATGCATCACTCATAATTAGATGACAAGATGTCAGACCTCAAAATCAGACTGCAAAGCCTGGTATGAAGACTCCTTGAGCCTTGTTTTCCAAATACATGTATTGAAAAGGTATGAGATAGTCCTATTGAAGAAGGAGAGGCAAGCACTACTGATCTAATCTTCATAACTGTGCTGGTTTTGACTGGGATAATGTTAGTTTTCTTTGCAGTAGCTAGTGTGAGGCTATGTTTTGGATTTGTGCTGAGAAGAATGTTAAAAAACACAGGGATGTTTTAGTTGTCACCAAGCAATGTTTACATTAAGCCAAGGACTTTTTCAGCTTCTCATACTGTCCCTGCTTCTTCTCTACAAGAAACTATGAGGAGACATAGTCAGGACAGCAGAGCTCAGCTGACCAAAGGGATATTCCATGCCATATGACATCATGCTCAACATATAAAGCTGGTGGAAGGAGAAGGGGGGGACGTTTGGAGTTATGGCATTTGTCTTCCCAAGAAACCACTACATGTGATGGAGCCCTGCTTTCCTGGGGACAGTTGAACACCTGCCTGCTTGTGGGAAGTAGTGAATTAATTCCTTGGTTTGCTTTGCTTGCATGCATTGCTTTAGCTTTACCTGCTAAACTGTCTTTATCTCAACCCATGGATTTTCTCACTTTTACCCTTCTGATTCTCTCCCCTGTCCCTCTGGGGAGAGGGAGCGAGAGGCTGATGGTTGCCATCTGGGGTTAAATGACAACAATAACCTACTTTCTGAAGCCCAGAATTGTTGCTTTGCTTGTACTTCTGAATACAAGCCACCAAAACATGTACAGTAACAACATATGCATTCTGTCTATTATATACTATGGAACAGAAAAAAAGAACCAACACATGAAAACCCCCTTCAGTTACATTTTACAACCGTCTTTAGAATCATAATTCTCAGTCAACAAAATATGGAGCTGAAGTGAAATAACTACATGGGAAAGTTTTTATTCAGTTCTGATACAAATCTCTCTATTTCCAAATTCATCATCGCTCAATCCATCTGTTACTGGAAGTGCACGCTTTGCCAAGTGTTGTGTTATTATTTTAATGTGTATTTCACATTAAAATTCTCTTTAATTTTCCAGGATGCTGGGAGATATGTTAAATAAATATTTTTTCTTTTAGTTGTCTTAGTGGTGATTACGTATAACTTCCAGTCGTATCAATTTTTACTGAGCATAAAGTGCATTGCAGGAAACCAGGCAGGCAGCATAATTGGTATCCACAGCGATGAAAGAAAAATCTTATCAAATGAGTAGTCTGCTGTAGTATCTAGGTAAGATTCACATTAGGAAACGAAATAAAAACGCACAGTTGTAAATTATTTAATTTCTGATTTTGCTTTAATCAAAACCATTTTCACACAGTAATTCAATTTGTCTGACATTAATCAGAAGCTGCAAATAATGAAAATGCTTCTCATTAATAGGTTGGCAGCTGGATTTTCTTGATAAATATTTCAACAGAGATGTCAATCCGTAATATTATTGGTTGAATGTGAAATAAAAAGTGTATATTTTTCACTTCCTGAGTGCACAAGAACTAAGGTTCTGCTATTGGGAACTGCACATCCAGCAAGGAACAAACAAATTATATTCATGTGGCCTCTTGCTGTGGTGACTTCAGATCTCACAGGCCAAGTAGTGTGTCAGACCAAATCTGAATCTGTATAAGAAAACAAAAAGTGAAGAGTCAAACAGTTTCAGGTACTTATGCTAGTAGTTCAGCTGTTGAATTTTTTCCCTCCAGTAAGCTGTGAACTTGAATCCCATCCTGGTTCAAGGAGTCATTCTGCAACTGGAAATAGCGTGTTCCAAAGTCTTGATATAATGCTTATTAAAAAGCCCATGGAAATTTAAAGGAGAGTAGATGTTTTTGACTGTGATATCCAGAAAGTTCTTGGATAGACATTGACTTGTTTTCTGAAAACAAGCAAATACACTTGTTCAAAGATATCTAAGAAAGCATAAAAACATCACAGAATCATAGCATCTTTCACTGGGTCACCTAGCCCAGCATCCTGTTTAAAACAAAGCCAACACTGAAACAGTGGGATTAGTCCAACTGGGTTTTGAAAACCTTCAATCTCGGAGACAGTGAAGTCTATCTGGACAACCTCTTCCAATACTTAATTATACTTGGAGTGAAGAATTTTCTCTTTGTATCTTATTTAGCTATAACCTATCAATTTATAACCGGTGCCTCTTTTCATCTGTAAAGAGGCTGGCTTGTTCTCTGACTACCTTTTATTTAGGCATTGGAGGACTGCTGTTCAGACCCTGAAGCTGTCTCTTCTCCAAGCTGAACAAGCTGAACTTCTTCAGCTTCTCCTCACAGGGCATGTGTTTCAGCCCCTGACCATGCTGGTAGTCCTTTGCTGAACTTACTGCAGTCTGTCAATGTTTTTCTTGCATTGCAAGGCCAAAAACTGGATGTAATCTAACGACTACCAAGTAAATAGGAATAAACACTTTCGAAAGTCCACTGGCTGTGCTCCTGTTAATATAGTCCTGTATGCTTCTAGCCTTCAGCACTAGCTTCAACATCCAGAAATCCTACACTAATGTAGAAATGCCTTTTCAAAATTTACAAAAATGTATGTAGGATCTTTGTAATGGGAAAGTTAATTTTACATGTATATATATGTTTGCAGCATTTTCTCTCTACTTCAATGTATCAATTGGGCATCCTGTTTAGTCCACAGGCATGACACCGAAGCTTTTTGCTTTGACCTGTGGTTGCACCATTTATATAAGCTCGTTTCTCTGGTTTGTAGTCATTAGAAGTGAAGGGTTAGTCACTGGCCTTCTACATTCTCATCAATTTAGCTAGCTCTGCCCATATGCTAGCAGTTTCTGATCATACATTCTCATCAGCTGTACTACAGGACTAGTAATGTACGAAAGAACCAAACTGGAAAGAAATTAACTCTGCCATCCTAATAAAACAAAAGAGTACAGTGAGAAGCTCAAAAAAAAATAGTTTTATATGAAATTTGCAAAAACATGTTTTCCACAGTTCTACAGAAATCAGGGAACAAAACCAGGTTGCTACATGGTCCCCAACAACACTGAAGTCTGAAGATGAACTGGAAGCAGATGGATGTGAATGGGGGTGAATGATTCAGAAGGCTGGGGCAATGAGAGGGAAGGTGATTCCTCCCTCTCCCAGTAATGTCAACCTGTGAGGTTAACTTTGCTGTCTCTTGTAACTTCATGATAAAAATGTGTTAAGAATCTGAATGGAACTCTCAGAGGAAAGCCAAGGAAGAAATTTGCTCTCATAACTAACATCAGTCACCAAGAATTAATTATTTCTAATTAGTGTAAAGTGAACTGGATGGTATGCAGAAATACAGAATCTCTGATGATATGAGGGGCCCCATATAATAATTTCCGTCTTCTCTTGCCAAAGAGCTCTTGAGCTCATCACCTTGACCTCCAGGACTGTGATATCACCCAGGACCACAGCCATGAGCACTAACTGTACAACATCAGTTCCTGGTATTGTGTCCCCAAAGCTAGGATGATTGCTTAGGAGATGACTGTTTAGAACTGACTGCTTTATGTAGTGGTAGAGATCAGTAATGTGTAAGAACTAGCCATTAGCGTGAGCAGTGAATAAACCAGGCAAAGTTATGTTTTAAAGTTTGAAGCTGGCTTGATTTTTCAGTCTTCTAAACACTGAGCAGCCTCTGCTTCCCAGACACAGATGTACACATGCATATTCAGTTGCAATTCACTTTTCATCCTCTGATTTCAGTGTGTAAGAGAAGTTAATGCAGTAGTGTATGAAAATTAGAAATGTTTTCAACATTATTTCAGAATATTCAAAAGGTTAGAGGTTATACTGCTTTAGAAGGTACATAGGCCAATTTGAATTGTGATAATGGTGGCCAGTGATAACCAAATCAGGAATTCTCACTCCATTGAGTCATGCAGGAGTCAGACAGTTTCATATTGTTCATTCTCTCTGAAACTATGACCCCAGCTAGGAGTACAAGACCTGTTCCTCCAGAGTCTGTTAATCAAGAGTTTTTACTGGGAAGAAAAAGACTACAAAAACTGGAAATTACAAAAGGACCGAAAACTAGAAGAGACTTTCTTGCTCCCTCTGAAAGCTAAACATGCTGCTTCTGCAGCTGCTGCAGATTCTACCTTCCTGAGAGCCACAAAGTGATCCTGAGCCTCAAAGATGGATCTCTTATCAGTAATTATAGAACAAAGTGCTAGGAGTGCTAAGAGAAGTCTGTTAATTTCACTTTGCAAAATGTTTTTGTCAGTCCTGCTGTATCAGCTTCATCTTGTGTTTCACTGGCTGTGCTGAAAGCAGTATTTTTTTCCAATCCCAGAGGTATCACAAAGAAAATTTAAACCATTTTACCAATCATTGGCAAGTTACAACAAGGAGAAAAGAAGCAGAGAGAAGTTGGTGGAGAAAATGTGAGAAATCAAAAAAACCACAACACAAAAGTGTGAACGGATTGATGTGGGAGAGAAATATAATACCAAATAACTTTTCTAATTCTGTGTATGTAATTGAGTTTTTTTTTTTTTTTAAATAAGAAAAAAAAGTATACGGAAACAGAAAGACAACACTTTTGTGTCTAAAACACACTTTCATGATCAGAAAAAAGTTGAATTGAAAATTCACTAATTAAGACTCAAATTTCATAGGCTACAGTGTGAATTCCTACTAGTTTGGGAAGTAAGCTCAAACTTTTTACAGACTCCTATTCCCTCCACACAAAAACCTAATCGGTTTAGAACCAATTGCTTGTTTAACTGGGATTATTAGACATAGCAGATGTTCCTTGAAGTTCCCTTTGTTCAGTGAACACAGAAAAAAGAATCCGATTTCTTGGGTCATTGTATAAGATAATGTAATCAAGATAATGAAGAAGAAAATAATTAGTTTAAAAATAAAGTTGTTCCATAATGAAACTGTTTCTTTGATTCTGCAAAAAACAAACTTTGCTGTTGAAATGTTACATTTACAACTAAGAGTATTAAAAAAAACTTGTGAATAAAATTAAAATGCAGACAATTTTATAGAACAGTATTTTTAAAATATGCTTATTTTTCTCTAAATATAACTTACAAATATCACAGCTTATTCCCCATTCAACTTAATAAATAATGTGGGCAAAAAGAGGTAGTGGAAGAAATGAATACTCATAATCAACTTTAACACCTAGGGCCATATTTGTTGATAAATGGGAGATCAGCTTCTGTTTAGGTGTTCATAAGGAACTTATCCAGAAGTATGGCTGCAAATTTATTACCCCAATTCAAATGACAAACACGTGTCAGTGTGAATTACCAGGAAATTAGTGATGTGAAAACTGTGTTTTTTAATATAACATTGTACTGGGTTTGGCTGGGGTGGAGTTAGTTTTCCTCATAGAAGCCCACATGGCACTAAGGAGGAGAGGTGTCTTGTGGCCAAAACAGTGTTGATAACACACCAATGTTTCAGTTATTACTGTACAGTGCTTACACACTGTCAAGGTCTTTTGTGTTTCTCATGCTGCTCCCCCAGCAAGTAGCCTGAGGGTTCACAAGAAGTTGGGAAAGCCACAGCCAGGACAGCTGACCCTAACTGGCCAAAGAGATATCCTATGCATATGTATTGTCTCATGGAATATCTCATTCTCCAGGGACAAACTGTTACACTACTAGACAACTTGTTCTCCATCTTGTACCAGAAACAGTGTAGCCAGCAACTAGGAAAGTGATCATCCCTCTGTACTTCGCAATGGTGAGGCCTCACCTCAAATATTGTGTTAAGTTTTGGGTCCCTCATGACAAGAAAAATATTAAGGTGATGGAGCATGTCCAAAGAAGAGCAACAAAGGCAGTGAAGTCTAGAGCACAAGTCTTATGAGGAGTGGCTGAGAGAGCTGGCGTCATTTAGTCTGGAGAAAAGGATGCTGAGGGGAGAACTTCTCACTCTCTACAGATACCTGAAAGAAGGTTGCAGCGAGGTGGGTGTCGGTTCTTCTCCCGAGTAACAAGTGATAGGATGAGAACAAATGGCCTCAAGCTGTGCCAGGGAGGTTTAGATTGGATATTAGGAAAATTTTTTTCACTGAAAGGTTGGTGGAGTTGGTAATGTTAGGTTAATGGTTGGACTTGATGATTTTAAAGGTCTTTTCCAGCCTACACAATTCTATGATTCTATCATGTCTATGAAACATACAAATGTGTATTTTCTAATATAAAATACATGCATAAACTCATTTTAATAAGAGGTTTGCTACTACTATAATCAACTGCCTATAAAGATGTTGTCCACAGATCCTAGAGCTAGTGGTATTTTTAGGAAAAACTAACATAGGAAAAATTGTGTTTGTGGAAGAATTAATGTTATCTATATACCTGATACATAGAAAGAGTCTGTTTTCCTCAGATACTAATTTTCACAATTTACAGACCTTCACAAAATAAGCTAATATATTATATAAGCATATTTTCATTATGCTATGCACCAGTATCATGATTATGCTTCCCCAACAGAAGTTGTTAAACAAAGATATCTCACGATGCAGAATATATATGCTTTCAAAAAGCCAAAATAAACTAATGAAACAGGAAAAGTCACAATATGACAGTGATTATAAAAATAATAAAATTGGCAATCTACTATTCTTTCAGTAAAACTGAATGTATAGATAATTTGGGACTTCTTCATCCAGGCCAGGCTTCAGCATTCTTTGAAAATGTTGCTAACTCAGTTTTACGTCTCTGGGAATAATAGGACTAAGAAAAATCTCAGAAAATTTCACATTAACTACCTCATTTTGGGAAAAGACTGTCCTCTCTGTTTTCTAGTTTTCTAGTACAGTTTTAGAAGTCATCCTCAAAACCACCATCAGTTGTACAGTGCACGAAGCATCCTCAGTTTGGATGGATGTTCCCCATTTCGTTTTCTAAACAAATAACCTAGAAATTTCCCAGCTTGATGGCTGGTGTCTGTAATTTGTTCTGAAGGAGAATGTGAACGGATAATCCTGACAATCAGTAGACTGCTAATAGAATTTTTTTCAGTTTGCATTTTGGTGAACTCCCTTATCAACTGTTATCAATGTTGAACAAGTTAACTATCTATCTAATAGTTTTTAGCTTGTAAAAAAAAAAAGTTGAATTCAAAAAGCAAAAACCTGCAGCTGTGTATATGCCACTGTAATCACTATACAGTAAAAGTGCTATTTACTTAGGATGGATGAAGAGATGTAGCTACTAATGAAAAAAGCTCTCCTTATTGATCTGATATTATCTTTTCCCCTCAAGCTTCCTGTCCTAAATCATGTAGTTTCATGACTTAAAAGATGAAATTTATTAGAGAGTGTTTGCTTTGATCTGCTGGGACAAGAGTGAACTTGTTTTTTTATTTTAATTTTCAGGCCTGATTATGTGCAAAATGAGACAGACTGTAAAGGTATAACCACCTATCTAGTTATCTAAGTATTGAACTCGCCATGGTCAGAATGTTCACTGGCATCCTCAAAAAACCATATCAGATCATCCTCAAATAAGTCATAGATTCATGATTTTCTGCCAGTTATGTGTACAAAACCAGCTAAGTATGGATATTTCCACATAGCTGAGCTACATTGCTGAGCTGTAATTAATGCCTTAGAATTCTTTGGTGGTGGCCTCAAGCACAGTCAAGCCCTCAGCATGTGATGCTGCTGTACACATCTCATCTACTTAGCACAACTGCAACTTACTGAAACATTTTTTCAGGGAGTGCATCTGAGATGAGGGCTTGAGCCTGATGCAGAAGACTTGATCTTAATCCTGTGTGCAATTCTACTTCCTGATTATTATGTATTTGGAAGGAGACTTTATGGGCTTCAGCATCCGGGACAAAAAAAAAGTCACTTTTCTGGTTTGCTGTTAGAACCTATAAAGCATATTGCTTCCTATGAAACTTAGTGCATCACCTAGATGTTTTCAAAATATTCCTGCCTTTAGAATATTTCTATAAATACATTGCTTGGAAAGTATCACCATCTAACTTGGTAAAAATATTCTACTTGGTAGCACAGAGCTTTTTCTCTTTGGTGTCTCTTTCTTTATCAACATTTCAGAAAGGAATGACAAGAGGTTACTTTATCAAAAGAGTACAGAAGCCTTTAAGGAACCAGAAACCTGAATAAAAAATAAAAATCTAATATTACATTTTAGGAATATTATCTAATTTTTAAATTAATTTGCTTAAAGCATGCTCTGAGCACCATAAACTTACTTCATATGAACATTCTAGCAATTCTGCTTTAGCAAAAATCATCTTATTCTGGAAGACTGGAAGAAGGCTACTCTCATCTACAAGAAGGGCTTAAAGGAGGATCCAGGAAATTATAGGCCCATCAGTCTTACGCCAGTCCCTAGAAAAGTTATGGAACTAATCCTCCTGGGGGCTATCACAAGCAAATGAAGCACATGATTGGGAAAAGCCATGTGATTGTGATTCACCAAGGGCAAATCGTGCTTGACAAACCTGACTGCCTTCTGACCCCCAGAGGGTGGTGGCAAATAGCTCCTTTTCAAACTGGCAACATGTCACAAGTGGGGTCCCCAAAGATCAGTACTGGGCCCAATGCTGTTTAGCATCTTCACAAGTGATCTGGATGACGGGATCAAGTGTACTCTAATGAAGTTTGCTGATAATACCAGACTGAGTGGGGAAGTGGATGCTTTGGAAGGGAGAGAAACCCTGCAGGAAGACCCAGATAAGCTGGAGGAATGGGCTAACAAGAATCTTACAAAGTTCAGCAAAGACAGCTGTAAGGTCTTGCACCTCACAAAACATAATCCAGGAGGGCAGCACCACCTGGGATCTACCCAGCTGGGGAGCAGCTCTGTGAAAAGGGACCTGAGGGTTCTGCTGGACAACAAACTCAATATGAGTGAACAATATGCTGCTGCAGCAAAGAAAGCCAACAGGATGCTAGTTGGCATCAGCAGGGGCATCACCGGCAGAAATATGTCATTATCCCACTCTACTCAGCACTAACAAGGCCACACCTGGAACACTGTGTTCAGTTTTCATCCCCACTACGCAAAAAAGATGTGGACAAGCTAGAAAGGGTCCAGAGATGGGCCACGAAGGTGATCAAAATAGTGGGAAGTCTGACATACGAGGAAAGGCTGAGAGAATGGGGTTTGTTCAGCCTTGAGAAAAGAAGGCTTAGGGGAGACCTTATCACCATGTCAGTATCCAAAGAAGGTGGATACTCCCTTTCTACAAGGAGTCGAAGGAAAAAGAAGAGGGGTAATGGGTACAACTTACTCCTGGAGCGATTACAATTGGACACAAAAGGAAAATTTTTTACAGTGAGAACAATCAGCCATTGGAATAATCTCCCCAGAGAAGTGGGGGATTCCCCAACATTGGACACTTTTAAGTGCTGAGCCATCTTCTCTTGACCCTACTTTTGTCAAGAAAGGTTGGACCAGTTTTATTGAAACAGTAAATTCTGTGATTCTATGATTCTATGATTTATTGAAACAGTAAATTTTTCCAATACACAGGATGAATCTATGAAGTTACAGAAAAGTTATCTAAAATATCTTTTGCTAGTTTCGTAGCTTTTTTATACTGAGTATGCTTAAGCATAGCAATCCATGGAGCTGAAGAGCTCATGGCACAATCTTTCCTCTAGAACCATCCTCAGCTCTCCCATGTTCTTGCTCTCTCTCTCACATCTTTAAAAGTATGGCCCACAGGATTGCCACCACACTACATTTATCTTTAAGAATGCATACTAAAAAAAGGGCTAGAAATTAATGTTCAGCTAACATATACACCCTGAAAGCTTCATAATCATTTATGTTCCTACAGGTGGACCATGTCTTTTTCATGCACATAAGAAGAAATTATGAAACTGAATATTTTTCTCCATATTTCCACACCATAGAGCTACTGAATTTGGACTTTGATATATATGTATCTGCTAACTAGAAACAGAGTCCAACAACAAATAATGTATAACCCTTTGATTTATTAATAAATTTTGACTGAGAGAATAATCAATTTCTGATTCCTAGAATGGGAACAAGAAGTGACCAAGGTCTGCAACTATACAGGTCTGTATAAACTGTACATAAAAACTCACTCCACTATAGCAGTAGTCATTTAATATTATAATAATATTTACATGCAGAGAAGTAAAATCACTGAATTGCTTTGATATATTTCAAGTTACTTTCTCCACCTGAGAACTTGCACTCACAGTGAAATTTTTGTTCTGACCCAAGAGATCTCTCCCTTGTAATACAAAATTGTCAGATATCAGACTATTATTAAATTTATTTAATGGGGCTTATGACTGTTTCTTCCTTATCTGCTCTTGTCTGACTGGGAGAGGAAAGAGATGTTGCCACTATTCAGAGAAAGAAAATAGAATTTTTTTTGTTCTGGTTGTCAGTAATTTGATCAGTCACAGGGAAAAATGAATCCAAAAATCCTTCAAACTTTAGGAGATTTGGAGTTTGCTTTTTGGGACTTAGCCTGTAAATGTAAAGGATGGAAGTCACTGCTTATGCTTCTGTCCCCTTTTCTTATTCTTAAAATAACCATAACCTTTCTGTATTAGGTGTCCAAATTCAGCAGAGACTTAAGAGATCCCAGTTCCCCATTAGTCATCTGTATAACTAGTGGGCAAAAACCATCTGCATTATCCTGACTTAGGTAAGCATTATTATCTTCAGAAGCGACTCTTACATTTGCATTCAATTCTACTATGGATTCTATTGCTTCTACTTTTCTTGAGACAAAACTGCAGTTTCATCAGAACAAGGATTTCAGGATCAAGCAGTAACTATTATCCCTCTTAATAAGAAACTACAGGATCTACATACTATTGTACTGTCAACACTGGAAAGTAAACAAAAACTTTTCAACCAATTCTGAAAGAAAACATGCGCATCCTATAGCTCTAATAGATATATTCTGATTAGCAGAGGAATATTGATTGTACTGTAGATCCAAAATTACAAACATCAGAGAAATTGAGAACGGGATTTTTACATCAGTATCTAATGTAAACCTCAGTTTGATTTAAGTACAGAAAGTTGATGATGCTGTTTTTTATCATAGCCTCAAAAAGACAGAAATGGCATGGGTGTCAGAGACTTTCAGACACAATGCTTTAAGATTTCAGAACCTTTGTATTTTTTATGATTTGTGAAACGATGCAAATCATTTTCAGCTGTTTTGATTTGTCATTAATTCAAAGTTTTGTTTCGATAATGATTTATTATACAGGCTAAAAAATATCTTCTGATAAGCTTTACAGTAGGAAAGGAACCCAAACAACATAAATTGGCCTGTTCATTGAATTTCCAGAATTTTTTGTTAGATAGCTAATTTTCTTTGTTCTGCTAATACAAATTCACCTTGTAGTAGAGACAAAGAAAGGGAATGATCATTGGCTACATGGTAAAACATTTTTATAGAGATTTACACTTTAACCCCTAGTCTATAGTTTATAGCCTCTGCTAAAGAGACTTGTATTCTGTATTATTTTTCTAATTAATGAAAATAATTGATCTATAAAATGTGTTAATTAAATAGGGAATCAAAAGGTTTGGCATGATCTTTAAATTAATTATCTGACTCAATGCTATTGACGTAATCTGTTGAATTTCTCATCAACTGTTGTAAGAAAATGAAATTTAAAGCCTGATCCCATGTGACACAACCTCAATTCCACTGTGTTGAAAATGTGACAACTCAATACCAAAGTTCTCTAAAATAAACCTCATCAATGCTAATTATCAATGAACCTTCAGCATAGTAACATGCTGTGCGATCCTTAAATTTTAGACAGAAAAAATAAATATTCCCTATGGGACACAATTACAACTGCTGTATCTGAGGACAAGAACATATAACATGCTATGGGTATTGGCAGCATTGTGAAAGTAGTAGAGAGTATCTAGATTTCTTCTAAGAAACACAGAGCACTTACCATTCCGCCAAAATTTAAAGGAAATGGAAGAAATCTATTATCTACATAAATTAGGTCACATAAAGTAATCATTATTTTCACCAGAAATTTTCCAGTATGGATACACAAGGAACTTCAATGTTGTCCAATATTATGTCCATCTAAATCAGGCATTCCACCACAATATGATAGTTGTCTGACTTAAGACAGCAATTCTGCTAAATCTTTCGTATGCTTGAATATTTACACACTTAGCTTGGTCAAACTGAGTAGGATTTTACTGTTAGTCATTTTTGCAACTGTACATTTATTGGACTAAGGAATCTCTGTGACTGAAAAAAAAAAAGATTAAAATATATGCACTGAATACAATATTACAGAGTACATACATTTCACAGATGACCCCAAGAGTAGAGCTTCTTGCCTGTCAAGGAAAATATTTTCACAGAATAACAAGTTCCATCCAGAGGGACCTTGACAGGCTAGAGAAGTGAGCCCATGTAAACCTCATGAAATTCAACAAGCCCAAATGTAAGGTCCCGCACATGGGTTGAGACAGCCCCAAGCACAAATACAGGCTGGGTGGAGAATGGCTTGGGAGCAGCCCTGAGGAAAAGGACCTGAGAGTGTTGGTTGATGAGAAGCTGAACATGAGCCCGCAGTGTGCGCTTGCAGCTCAGAATACCAACCGTCTCCTGGGCTGCATCAAAAGCAGCATTAGCAGCAGGTCAAAGGAGGTGATTCTTCCCCTCTACTCTGCTCTTGTGAGACCCCACCTGGAGTACTGTGTTCAGATGTGGCACCTGGACCTATTGGAGAGAGTCCAGAGGAGAGCCATGAAACTGGTCAGAGGGCTGGAGCACCTCCCCTGTGAGGACAGGCTGAAAAAATTAAGGTGGTTCATCCTGGAGAAGAGAAGGCTGCAAGGACACCTAATAGCAGCCTTCCAGTACCTAAAGGGGACCTACAGGAGGCATGGGGAAGCACTCTTTATCAGGAAGTGTAGTGACAGGACAAAGGGTGATGGTTGTAAGCTATGAAAGAGGGATATTGTTACTATTACTCATAAGTAAATTTGGATTCCACTCAGATTTCAGGGTTTTTACATATATATGTAAAATATACATATAGTGTGATGAAAAAGAAAAAAAGGAATAATAAAATTATTTCATTTTTGAAAAATTAAATCCATGTACTATATATAATATTTTAAAGTTTTTATATACATTTTCATTCATTTTCAACCTGTATGCAGTAAATCTCTATCTTATAGATTACAGTAATAGATAATATATACAACATAAGTTCTTCACATGAATCAAATAACTTCTAAATATTCTTTTAATTCAAAGCACTTCTTAATCAATTTACCCTAAAGAAGAAAAACTGTTGTTTTTATCTTCTTTGCAGCTGAACAATAATGACACTTTAGAAATGGTATGACAAAACAGAGCTCTCACATCTGTCCCTAGTGGTGACTAATACTATTTGTTGGGAGACTTCAGGGCAAAAAAATCCAACCATTCATAAGAAGATACACTGCATAATATTAAATAAAAAAAGTTATGGTATAAAGTTTAAGAGCTATTTTTCATAAATATGGGATCTCAGAGTACAATCAGACTGTATCTAACAAATGAATCTGATTCTGGTGGAATCTCCTGGAAATGTTTAAAGACTGTGATCTCCTTGAACACTTAGTAAGTTTTATTTTCATGAAAGCATTTGGGGGGAAAAAAAGCATGTCTTTTCCTCTGTGATTACACTATTTATTATTCTTCAATGGAAAGGGAAAAATAATACTTATCATATATTCTTATTTTTCTTTCCGAACAGACTAGCCTCACCCATGAGAATGGATCATAGAATCATAGAATCATAGAATGGTTTGGGTTGGAAAGGACCTTAAAGATCATCAAGTTCCAACCCCCCTGCCATGGACAGGGACACCCTCCGCTAGACCAGTTGCTCAAAGCCTCATCCAG
>WKFP01013985.1:87900-114732 GCA_011057875.1 Pterocles orientalis | reverse complement strand
ATGCTTGACCAACCTGATAGCCTTTTATGAGGACATTACCAGGTGGATAGATGATGGTAAAGCAGTAGATGTGGTCTATCTCGATTTCAGAAAAGCATTTGACACCGTCTCCCACAGTATTCTTGCAGCTAAACTGAGGAAGTGCAATCTGGATGATCGGGTAGTGAGATGGATTGTGAACTGGCTGGAGAAAAGAAGCCAG
The DNA here is from genome assembly GCA_011057875.1 of Pterocles orientalis. Classification (NCBI taxonomy): domain Eukaryota; kingdom Metazoa; phylum Chordata; class Aves; order Pterocliformes; family Pteroclidae; genus Pterocles; species Pterocles orientalis. The sequence goes on along the minus strand of WKFP01013985.1, from coordinate 114,530 downwards.
AGAGTTGTGGTGAATGGGATGGAGTCTAGCTGGAGGCCTGTATCTAGTGGAGTCCCCCAGGGTTCAGTATTGGGACTGATGCTATTCAACATATTCATCAGTGACTTGGATGAGGGAATAAAGCGCACCCTCAGCAAGTTTGCTGATGATACGAAACTGGGAGGAGTGGCTGACACGCCAGAAGGCTGTGCTTCCATTCAGCGAGACCTAGACAGGCTGGCGATTTGGGCGGGGAATAATTTCACGCAATTTAACAAGAGCAAGTGTAGAGTCTTGCATCTGGGCAAGAACAACACCAGGTTCCAGTATAAGTTGGGTACTGAGCTGTTGGAGAGTAGTATAGGGGAGAGGGACCTGGGGGTCCTTGTGGACAGCAGGATGACCATAATCTAGCACTGTGCCCTCGTGGCCAAGAAGGCCAATGGCATCCTGGGGTGTATCAGAACAGGGGTGGTCAGTAGGTCGAGAGAGGTTCTCCTCCCCCTCTACTCTGCCCTGGTGAGACCGCATCTGGAATATTGTGTCCAGTTCTGGGCCCCTCAGTTCAAGAGGGACAGGGAACTGCTGGAAAGAGTCCAGCGCAGAGCCATGAAGATTATTAAGGGAATGGAGCATCTCCCTTACAAGGAAAGGCTGAGGGAGCTGGGTCACTTTAGCTTGGAAAAGAGGAGACTGAGGGGTGACCTTATTAATGTTTATAAATATGTGAAGGGGGAGTGTCAGGAGGATGGAGCCAGGCTCTTCTCTGTGACATCCAGTGATAGGACAAGGGACAATGGGTTCAAGCTGGAACATAGGAGGTTCCACTTGAATGTGAGAAAAATCTTCTTTACAGTGAGGGTGACAGAGCACTGGAACAGGCTGCCCAGAGAGGTTGTGGAGTCTCCTTCTCTGGAGACATTCAAAGCCCGCCTGGATGAGTTCCTGTGTGATCTGATCTAGGTGTTCCTGCTCCGGCAGGGGGATTGGACTAGAAGATCTTTCGAGGTCCCTTCCAATCCCTAACATTCCTTGATTCTTTGATTCTGTGAAATAATTTCATTATATTAATTTCATATAGGGTTTTTTGGATGAGAAAATTTTTTAGGAGTTTTATGAAATCAAAGTTTGCCCTTATATGGAATTTTATGGGCGTATGAGAAGTCAGGCAGCTCTCTGTTGTTTAAGCAAGTGCTTAATATTTAGAAGTATACTTCACTATATTGACGTGATCTAGGTGCTTACTTTGAGCTTTGGAGGTACAGTACCAAAGACACAGAGCAAGTTATTCAATTTCCTTAGCTGTTACCCTATTTCATAAAGTGTATACGTTTACCGTCACCTCTGGTATTAGTTTTAAAATCAATAAGACACAGTCAAGTTAGGAATATGCATGCAAGACATAAATCTTTAGTGTAGATCCAAAATGGGAAAGACCTGGAAAGCATAAATATCTAAGACAGACATAGAAGCTTCAGACAAACCCTTTTCATGATGTACATAGTTCATTGCTTGAAACACTCAGGTTTTGAATCATACATTGAAGTTACCTGTTACTTTCACTAAGTTTATAGGTGCTTCATCACTAAAGGCAGATGCAGAGTCTAATTTTTGGTACTGAGATATGTGAACTGAAGATACGTAAGTGGACTTTTTGGCATATCTAAAATAAAGTTTAAAGTTTTAATGCTTAATTAAACACCCAAAGCATGATTACCTGCATTAACTGTACTTGCATTTTAGAAGACTGATGAACAATACTTCTCAGGTTCTAATATGTTAAGAAAACTACTATTTGAATGACAGATTATGCAAAGCATAGTTTGTCATTTATTTTGCATTGTAATACAAACCTAATGCATGCATTCTTATTTTATAAATTTGTTCAGTTTCTTAATCACACAGTAATTAATATGCAGTATACATAATCACGCTCAACTGTCTATATTGGGTATTTATATAGATTTCAACAATATATGACTGCTAGTTAATGACACCAAAAAGGCAGAAAGAACAGAGTAAAAGATACTGAAGTAAGCTCACAATTCATCAGAAAATAGTTTAATTATCTGTTTTTTTCACACTTTTTTTACATTAAATGCTTAAAATTACTATTTCCTTTGTTGGTTTTATATTTGTGATGGTTTTAAGTTATCAAAATATAATTAATCTAGGGCTCAGGGTGGGGCTATGTGTCAACAATTAGCATCATGTAGTATTCTGGGAACTAATTTTAATAATATGTGTAAGTATATGCTTAAACTCCACTTAAACTGGACTTAAGTATATTGTTAAATGTAAAAATATGCTGTAAATTTTATTGAAGATGAATTACAAATTAGAGCCAAAGGGCTTAGACATAGGACTATTTTATCAAAAGATAAAAATAACCATTATCTACTGACTGTCCGTAAGACAGGTCTTGCAGCCGAGGTTTAAAATGCAAGTAATTTCAACTAGTTTGGCTGCACTTCTAGAAATTTAAAAGCATGAACAAGCTGTGGAAGATAGCTCACACACATATTTCCCTCCGTCTAGATATCTAAACTGTTCATAGTTTTAATTTTAAAAAAAGTTTGAGATAAAAGGTTGCCTCTTTTTTTTAAGCACATAAGAAATCGTTGCAGGTAGAAGAAATAATATTTTTAAACCAGCAGTGTCCTACATTCAGTCTTTTCTCCTCTTCACTTTGTGCCCCTGTTTGAATTTTTTTCAGGATCATTTTTCTATTTTTGTTTTCATTTTCTTCTCTGTTGCACTCATGAGTATATATTCTGTATAAAATTATGTATAGCACATGCACAGTTTTTTCTTTTTATTGCAGATTGTTGGGAAAAACTCTCGTCAACCATACCTGATACTTTGTACAATTAGGGTGATTATTGTTTTTATATTAACTTTGTATTAATGTGTAACTTGTATTCCAGAATATAACCTTCCTACTGTTACTGATTGTTACATTCTAGCAGCACTTTCAACATGTTCTGTATCTACAATATGAGATACACACCTCATCACGGGCCTCTTAAATCTAAGGAAGGATTTTCTCCTGGCCATTCTTTCCAAGATTTTTATTTTGTCTAAATGTCAGTAGTGTTTTCTTATAATTAATTTACTTGAATGCAAATGAGTGTTGTAAACATTTTTTTCTTTTTTTTTTCCTATGCTTTATTTTATCAGTTTGGCCAAATATTGTGAAAAATTGAATGACTTTTCTAAGTTATTGAAGAAAAAATTGTTGTACAGAGAGGTATGATTTCAATGAAGTCTTCCTACAGATGTTTCTGACAGGATTCATAAAGTTTCTGGCCTAGAAGCAATTTCTTGAAACAAACTAAACAAGTGTAACAGAAAAGCATATAATCAAATGATTAGTAGAACAGGCAAACAAACCCTCTCCTTACTTTATTTATTTAGCAATGCATAACGCTATTTATAGAAAAATGCAAATATTTTAGGATTAATTCACCACACTGCCCCTCAAACAATGTGAGAAATTGTTAAATGGAAAGAAAAATGTGAAACATGCAAAAATTAAAGGAAGCATTGTGGTGATTATGCAAATGCAAACATCATTAACCAGCATAATTATAGAAATATGTTCTTTTCAGTTGTGCATAAACATTTCACAGTCTGCTCCAAAAAAGTCAGAAATATTTTCTTGCATATTTGGTTTGTTCTAAAACATTGAGCATAAATTTCATGCTACTTGATTTTATGACCTGGTTACTTGACCTCTGGAGAAATGTGTTTTCTGGAGATGTAATGAATCTATTAAACTTTCATTTTGGATCAGTGGATCAACCTTTATTTTCTTTGCTGTCTGATTTTATGCCAGTAAGATTGTCTTGAAGTGTATCTCAAGACTGGCTTTCTCAAGAGCTAAGTTTTAAATTGCTTTCTGTCATCAATAACCTCCTCGTTTCTTTGTCTAGTGATTTTATATCAAAATTTTTAGAAATAAATGAATAATTCTGCCTGAGAAATAAAGAAGTGGACAGAAGATAGCAAAGCAGAAATATTTTGCCCATGACTGAACAACCAATGAAGATCTTAAGAAACAGAATTTTTTGTATCACTGAATACCCACTTTAACGTACATTATTTCCATAGCCACTTAATTGAGGAAAATGGGACAAAGAGCAAACTACTAGAAAGTCATCATCTCCAAGTTTGTTAATATCTCACAGGAAATACTGAGTGACAGCTAAACTGCCTTTTTTTTTTTTTAATCTTTGGGCTGTTCTGTCACTTCTCTCTCTTATTACCCACCTACATCCTATTTTATTTTCTATTTCTCTGTCATCTGTCTTGCTGTGACTTGACTTTAAAAATGTGTACTAAGTATTTAAACTGCATATGAGGTCTTTAGCATTTGCAGTTTTTGAAGCTTTATTCATTATGGTGGCTTACCTTTGCAATTGTGAAAGACAGCTGTGACCCCTTGGCTTTCCTAGGCAACTACATTGTTAATCCTTTGTCATATGCATTATATCATTTATACTTTCTATTTAATCTGCAAATTATATTGTTCCACTTTGTTATTTTATGTAAGAACTCTAAGCCATCATATAGGTATCAAAATTTAGCAAAGCTGAAATTTTGAAATAATAAAAGTGGAAAAGCTGCTACTATTTTCCTTACCCTTAAATGCTTTTTAATTCTCCAGACTGAGTTATGAATGGACTGCACCAAGCCCATCAACACAGTGCTTTACAGCAAATTCTTGATCTCAATTCAGAGAAAATTACAGTGGTTAGAGAAGAAGTCAGGACCACAATTTATTTTGGTAGGAAGCTACATTTTTCCTCAGCATAACATGGGCATCTCACTGAAATGAGGTGCAATATTCTAACACACTTTCATACAGTAAGAAGATCTGCCTGATGCAGTGGTAAAGAAAACATTATGAACCATGATTAACAAACAAATGTTAAGTCATTTTGAGTAAAAGAATCGGGACGTCTGTCAAAAATCTGGGTATGTAGACCACTTAACTAAGTGCATCTCCTGATATTTGTATTCAGAGGATTACATGAAGTGAATCAGAAACTTTACTTTGTTTTACAGACCTCCTCTGATGTACTGCTTTTGATACAGAATTAAGTCTGAAGCTGTAATCATACAGTACTCCACCAAAATCTTGTTGTGTTGCCTCTGCTGCTGGACAAAGATAAGGCTTCATTTACTTCTAAGCAAAGCTGCATACACAGTTTTCTCAATGATCTGCCATTGTATGTGAGCAGGTTGTGGTCAGTAAACAAATATGTATGTATATATTTAACAGATAATGATACACATACAATTTTAGATGGATTGTTTCAAACTAAAGAACTCTGGTCTATGTGTTAGTAACCTAGTGTGCTTGCACAAAGTATATTTTCATTATTACATCTAAACAAGTGATTTTATTGATTAATGAACAATGTGCGTATCTCTTTTATGCTCTTAAAAGATCTCTTTCAGCAATCCTTATTGGTATAAATACTTCCAGTGTGAATATTTTTTATGAAATGTAGTTATCTCCACAAGGAAAATTTTGGAGTTTCTTCACATTTCAAAACTAGTTCAATAAAATAAGCACTATCTCATCTATGTAGAATCAAACTTCTAAATCAATCTGAAATAATTGAGGACTACTTGATGATTGTTTCCTTGGTACCGAGAAAAAAAAAGAAATATAAAAACAAATGTTATTAATTATATTGATGTATTATTGATAAGGGTTTTCAAAGCATATCAAGCGTCTCTGTTTTGCTTGTTAAAATTTTTCCTTTGATTCATCTTTTTTCTCCATTTTCTGTCTTATTCCAAATTGGCTTATGATTTACTGGTTTTTTTTTTTCTGCTCTTCAGACTTGCTAAAGTGCTCTTGTCAACAGTTCAGTGGTTGAGTGAAGCAAAGTGTTAGTTAATGGTGTGAAAGCTCGGTATGCTGTCAGAAAAGGGCAGGCCATTAACTTGTGAAATTTTGCTTTCAATGTTCCACAGCCCTAGTGCTGGCAGAACCAATCTCACTGATGATTTACTATTAAAGTTACAAATGGCATATGAATTTATGACACTTTGTAATTAAGCACTGCATTTCTGCCTAAAGCAGTTAAGAAGGCAGACTATGGAAGGTGGCTTATACAAAAGGAAAAAAATGCAAACAAAAATACATAGTAAAAAAAAGAAAAAAAACCCCACAGCCACACTGAAGAGCAGCTCCTTTTCACCAGGAGCAGTAAGCATGTCAAAGGGCTGCAGTCTTGACATCACAATCCTATCTTTAGACTATCAGATCAGTCAGTACCTGACTGCAACAACTGTGTTAATTACTACAGTTATACCAACAATAAGAACAGATTATCTTGAATGTAAAAAATAAATATTATGTGATTCTGAGAGCTCTGAAATGACTAAGATCTTTTAAAATTATAAATATTATGTAATGATAGGGTATATGAGATGCTATTTTTCTATCTTGAAAAGTGACATATTTTCGCATCTAAACCCCTGCAAGACAGCTGATCTCAAGTCTAGTAACTTCAAAACATTTCTGTCCTTCATAATTTGTGTCATTACCTGAAGAAATATCTCCTAAAAACTTCTAAATAGTTACAAGGCTATTTGGTACAAATTAACAATGTCTACTTTAAACAGACCTGCTGTGGACCTTCTGATACTGTTATGGGTGTGCTTTATTCTCTCCCGTCAAATTTGCTCAATTTTATCTATGTGTTAAAATAGACAATGGTATGTCACCCTACAAACTTTGTATTTCTATTGTTCAGGTTGATTTTTAAATATTATGTCATGCAGTTGTGAGTACAACCATTAATTTAATTCCCTCTTTTCATTGTCGCTGACTTTAGATTTTACACTTCTTATTATGTCCATCTCCTGTTATAAATAAATCAGTTGGCCATTGAAAATTAAGCTGAAGAGCAGCTACATAAAGGAAGACAAATGTACAAATCCACAGTGGTGGATGAAATTATTTATACTGATTATAATTTACTTTGTCATTCTTCCCACCTACTCTCCTTTAAAGCTTCTGTTTCGCCTGCATGCTCCATCTTATTTAAAATTAAATTGTGAATTTTTCAGGATGGACCCATGTTTTTTTTTTTTTGTGGCACAACATGACAGTGATTTTTATTAGACTACTGAATCTACCAGAATATAAGTACCCCCATGTCCTGGTTTCAGCTGGGACACAGTTAACTTTCTTCATAGCAGATAGTGTGAGACTGCGTTTCGGATTTGTGCTGAGGAGAAGGCTGATAACTTACTGATGTTTATAGTTGCTGCCAGGACAGTCAAGGACTATTCAGCACCTCTGCTGTGCCAGTGTCTGCAGGTGCAGGAGAAGCTAGGAGGGAGCACAGCCCCAATTACTTGCCTAGGAATTGATCTTAGGTTTAAAATTGAAACCCAAATTGGCCAGTGGTCTATTCCATATCGTGCACATCATGGCCCGTATACAGATGAGGATCTGTCTGGAAGTTCTCTCTCTTGCTCCGGGTCATCCTCTCTTGTTCCAGGTCAGGCCCTCTCTTGCTACAGGTTGTCTCCCTCTGGGCTGTCCTCCTGGGGTCATTCTGCTATCTGAGTCAGCTCTCAGTCTCTTCGGCACTTAGGCTCTTGTCTCCTTTCTGGTATTGCAGTTTAGGGACTTTCCCTGTTCCAGGATCAGTAGCAAGGAACGGGCTGAGCCTTGTTCAGTGAGTGGTAAGCAGTTCACTTTGTATTACTCATCTATTTGTATATATTACTATTTTTATTATCAGCATTATAATAATTATTATTTCCAATATTATTATATTTTAGTTATTAAATTGTTCTTATCTCAACCCATGAGTCTCTTTTCCCTTTACCCTTTTAATTCTCTCCTACATCCCCAGGAGCAAGGAGGGCATTCAAGCTGTTGTGGTGTTTGGCTGCCAGCCAGGGGTAAAACCACAAATTCAGTAATCAAATCAGGCTTTAGTAAACAAAGAAGCAAACTTATTTACTTGAATATGGAACTCTATGAATCTTTTCAAGTCCTGTTATATCTTTTGCAGTAGAGGAAGACAAACAGGATCAAATAGTGTTCTAAATGAACATCCACATTAGACTGGTTTAGCAAATAAAATGCTGTTCTCACTCTGATGTTCCTTTTTTTTACTTTTCTAATCAGTCCTAACATTCAATTTATTAATTCCAAGGTATTTAATTGGGTGCCCAAAAGACAGAAAACTATTCAATATCAAACATAAGGTATTTTCAGTTAAGGTACTAGGGTAAAATTACATTTCCTATATACTATACTTTTGAGAATCTCTTTAATCCAAGAAGATCTGGGAAAATGAGAGACACTGGAAAAAAACTACAACTGGGTTTCAATTAAAACAAAATCCCATTGGTTTATAATTGAATAATATGAAGATAATCAAGATTAGAGCCCCCTTTCTGACCATTATTGTGCTACCATCTCAGTATCATTTATTATTTGAACTGTGTTTTTATTCCATAATGTCTATGCTTTTTGGTAGCAGCTGGAGTTTCAACAGGAAAATTACTGCAGACTGGACCCAGATGGGTAAGAATCAAGTTAAATGGCCTGCAGGCTTGATTTATATGAACACTTATGTTGTCACAATAATCTCAAAGATTCATTTTTGTGTTTCAAATCAGCAGACAGTTTCACACCGTGGTACAGGACACTCTACTTTTCACTGGCACTTAGTAACCCTAAAGATGGTTTTGCAGTCTTTTGTTTTGTTCACAAAAAGTTTTTGTTTCCAGTTGATTTGTTGATTGGACTTGCGAAAGATAAGCTATTTTTTCCCATGCGTTGCCAACTCTTATTATTCATACCAAGGAGTGTTCAGAATCCTCTTTGCTTACTATCTCTTTCAGGAATAAGTAGTTTTCTCTGATACTAAAATAAGCTGAAAGTAAACATTATTTTCAGAATTATCAGAGGTGCCCAATGGCCATTCACAGTGTAAGGTTTCAAAACTCCTCAATTCTTTCTTATTCCCCAAATAACTGGTAGTTTATTAGAAGAGTTGAGCTACACAGAAAGAGTTTGAGTAAGTGGCTGAGTTAAGGACCTCCTGGTCAAACTGAAACTTGCTTTAACTTGGTCAGCCCTGAATTAATCAGGCAGTTGGACTGGATGACTGTTGTCCCTTCCAACTGAAATAGTTATTCTATTCTATTGCTATCTTACCAAACACAAGACAAAACTGCATAGGCAGTGTAAGCAGGGACACATGTCTTGGGAAGAATATAGGGATACTGCATGGGAGTGTAGGGATGGGATCAGGAAAGTTAAATCACACCTGGAGCTGAGTTTGGCAAGGCATGTGAATAATCATAAGGGCTTCTACAGGTACATTATTCAGAAAATAATAAATAAAATGTACCCATCCTGATAACTGAGACAGGAGATCTGGTGAATACTGACACGGAGAAGGCTGAAGTACTCAACAGTTTCTTGCCTCAGTCTTCGCTGACAATTGCTCTTCCTCCATCTCTTGAGTCCCTGAACCTCAAGGCAGGGACTAGGAGAGCAAAGTGTCCCATCTGTTACAGAAGTTCAGATTTGAGACTGTATGAGGAACCTGAAAATATGCAAGTTCAGATGAGATGCATCCCAGGATCAGGAAGGAATTGGCAGATGTAGTTGTTAAGCCACTTTACGTCATATTTGAAAAATCATGGGAGTCAGGCAAAGTCCCCAGTGACTGAAGAAAAGGGAAACAAATTACTTGTTTTTAAAAGGGGTAAAAAGGAGAACCCTGGGAACTACAAACCACTCAGCCTTACCTCTATGCCCAGTAAGATCATGGAACAGATCCTCCTTGAGGCTATGTCAAGACATATGGATGACAAGGAGGTGATTATCTGCAACCAACATGGCTTCACAAAGGGCAAATCGTCACGGACAAATCTGGAGGCCTTCTATGATGGAGTGACTTCTATGATGTGTGACAAAGGAAGAGCAACTGGTGTCATCTATCTGGACTTATGTAAGGCCTTTGACATGGTCCCCCACAACATCCTTGTCACTAGATTGGAGAAATATGGATTTGATGGATGGACTCTTCAATGGATAAGGAATTGGCTGGATGGCCACATCCAAAGAATTGCAGCCAATGTCTTAACATCAAAATGGAACTCTGTAGCAAGTGTTGCCCCTCAGGGCTCTGTACTGTCTAATATCATTGTTAACAATGTAGACAGTAGGACTGAGTACACCCTCAACAAATTTTCAAATTATACCAAGATGAGCCATGCAGTTGACACTCTAGAAGGAAGTGATGCCATCCAGAGGGATCTTATCAGGCTTGAGAGGCTGGCCAATGTGAACCTCATGAAGTTCAACAAGGGCAAGTGCAAGGTCCTGCACCTGGGTTCTGGCAGTCACCAGTATCCATACAGATTGAGAACAGCCCTGTGGTAAAGGACTTGGTGGTACTGGTGGATGAAATATTGGATATGACCTGGCAACGTGCACTTGCAGCCCAGAAAGCCGACTGTATCCTCAGCTGTATTAGAAGAAATGCGATCATCAGGTTGAGGGAGATGATTCTGCATGTCTACTCTTCTCTCATGAGACCCCACCCGGAGCAGTGCATCCAGCTCTAGGGCTCTCAGCACAAAAAAGACATAGACCTGTTAGAGTGGGTCCAGAGGAGGGCCACAAAAATTATCAGAGAGCTGGAACACATCCCCTGTGAAAAAAGGTTGAGGGAGTCGGGTTTGTTCTGCATGGAGAAGTCTTGGGGAGACCTTATTGTGGCCTTTCAACACTTACAGTGGGCTTATAAGAAAGATGGAGAGAGACTTTTAACAAGGGCCTGTAGGACAAGGAGCAACACGTTTAAACTAAAAGAGGGTAGATTTAGATTGGATATAAGGGAAGAAATTATTTATGATGTGGGTGGTGAGACACTGGAAAAACTTGCCCAGAGTAGTGAATAATGGGACCCAACCCTGGAAGTGTTCAAGGACAGGTTGGATCAGGGTTTGAGCAACCTGATCTAGTGGAAGATGTCCTTGCCTGTGGCAAGGGGGTTGATCTAGAAGTCCTTTGAAGATCCCTTCTGACACGAACCATCCTATGATTCTATGATCATTTTACATAAAAAAAAAACACTGTGACAACTTCTGCTGGTTTATACGCTGTTCTCACTTAAATCCTAGGCTTTCTTAAGCACCTTTTGGTTCCCTTCTCTCATGCAGACTTCTCTCAATTTAGTTCTCCGTATCTATCCAAAAGATGGGTGAAACTTTTGTCTAGTTAAACCAGCATTACAATATCTGTTAAGTTCCCTATGCCAGCATTTCACTCACAGTTCCCATTTTTGGAAAGCCACCTTACCTTTTATCAGAGCTATTTCCTGCATTATGAAAACTCCAGTAAATTAGTAACAAGTAACTAGCTTTGAAATAAAACTGAAACAATGAGATTTTAAAAAGTATTGTTCAAGTTTCTTAAATTGAACTGCCATCAAAATCACTAAAGTTACAACATGCATGTAAGTACAGTCTAGATCGCCATTAAATCAGAGATTTATGACATTCAGCTCTGGAAGAATAAAAAAATGTATCTTACCCAATGATCTTACATGTCATTCTTCCCGAATTTCACTTCTGTCACAGTCAAACACAAAGATAATTGTGAACCAAAACAATATCCCACAAATCTTGGTCTGAGGAACAGTGAGACTAAGAGTCATCACTTTCCTTGTGATCATGTTTCAATTGTTAATCGTGTTTTCTGTTATTAGAGGGTTTTGCCTTATTTCCTGCTTTAATTTGCTGAACTTCAGTTTTTCTACTTTTGGTTATTTCTATACCTTCCTGCATAAGTACACAGTACTTTCTTCTCATGATGGCTTTTATACAGTGTAATCGGGTCACCTCACTTTTTGGACTCCAGTTGGTTTCCTCTGGATTAACTACAAGACTAAGTACATTTCATTTCTTGCTGTGCAGATTTTTTTCTAGCTCTTGCATTATTTTAGGGTTTCTTTTCTACATTTCTTTCTAGGTTTCTGTTTCCCTTTAAAAAGAGGATAACAAAATTGAATAAAACATTCCAGCATCATTATGACCATTATCTTTATCTAACTATGCCAGGTTTACATGTCAAAAGCTCTCATTCTCTTTACTTGATCTATCATTGCTCTCCAACTCTGTAACTGTGAGTTGTCCACTCTGACTCCTTAATAATTTTTTGGAAATTCCACTTCTTCTTTCAAAATAAGGTAGCTGTTGTCTAAATTTATGTGCACTGGGGTACCTGCGGGGTGAGAGATTAGTGTTAACTTTGCTTTTGGCTGAAAATGCATTTATTTGAAAATATCCCCTACCAAGCATCCATAATGCATTCTATAATTGCCTTTTACTTGTTGGCTACCACTTTAGCAGCTGGAGCAAGTTAATATCTCCCCGTTTATTTCAATTGTTATTAAAGCAGGGCCTTGAAACTAATTTTGATAAGCTGTTCCTGCTTCATTCTTCCAAAGTCATGATGCAGTGAGTGCCAAAGATCTTATACTTTGTTTCTATTGTTCTTTTCAGAATTCTCAAGAGAACTTTGTCTACCATTACAAATGACACAGATATGAGTTAAGTTTAAGCCCATCACCAGCTGTTTTGTTTAAGGTTGATCATGCTCTTAACGTTGATATTTCTGTGAGAATGCAAAGAGTTTGAAAGGATTCAAAAAAAACCTGGAATTGCTGCAGGCTTTCTTCCTTGTTTTTCTGTACTGCTTTCAGTTTGTGCTTGTATGTTGGTATCCTAGGAAACCACTGAAGGTAGAATTTGTGAGCTGAGAGCTCACAGATATATTAAACACTAAAAATATGTCAGTTTTGAAAAGTTCATTAGGAAATTGGGTAATGCGTTTCATTTTTTAGGAAAAAAAATAGAATTCTGATTGCTGTGCAGAAAGATTATTCAAGTAAGTGAGCCAAAGTGCTGGAAAATACACAATAAACAAACAGATGACTTTGTCAAAACATCTGGAATAAGGCTCATTCAACAAAGTTGCTTTAAAAATCCAGGGCATGATTCTCATCTCTGTTTCTTATTTCACTGCCATACCAGTGAAGCTCTACTGAGAGCAGTGCAAGTGCATAAGTGTAAAGGAGTGTACTTCTGATTCCATCAGTCATCAAACTACAGTACTTATTAAATGGGAATGTGGTAAGAGATTCTAAAACCAGGAGATCTAACATTAAAATCAGAAGTCAAGATTAAATTACAATAAATATATGCAGTGAATTATTGAAGAAGGTGATGAAAGTAGAATGTAAATAAATTCATATTAAACCTAGATTTATTAATGGAAAATCAGTTGATGAAAGTGTAGAATGGAAAAAGAAGATACTGGTATTAAAAAAACATTTAAAGAGTAAATTGTGTTTAGAGGTTGTTAAATTGTGACAGCTATAGCGTACATTGTACTGATAAGAAATAAAAGTAAACAAAAATGCAAAATTCAATACCCAGGTATTCTGTTTGCATGGGCAGCTAAGCATGCAATTAATTGACAGCTATTCATGATTAAGCTACTGAGAAATTAATAAACAGTGGGCTTCTTGGGAAAAGATGGATCACTATTTTCCTACTTCTTAGACGCCTCCCTTAAGCAACAGTTGTAGGAAAAGTTGAAAACTGAATATGGAGCATGTCTCTTTTCAGAACAGCCTTCTTTTTAGGCTTTAGCACCTTAATAACATGTTCGTTCTTTAGTAGCTTAATAACACATTCAATCAGTAAAGGAAAAACGTTTTTGGCATCAGTCTCCCTTGCACTCTTTTGTTCCCTCACATGTGTCCAGGATTCATTTTCAGCTATGGAAAGTGCAAGGGAAAGTGGACTGTGAGAACACGTGTTTCGTTAAGGTTATCAAATCAAGAACCTTTTCAGTTCACAAGGGAGTTGTAAGTACCAGGGAAAGTGATAAACAAAACACAGAGACACACACCTGATCTGGTTCTCCACCAAGGAGATGAACCGCAGCCCCCAGCAACCACACACTGCCTCAGCAGATGTGCCCGTCACTCAGAACATTAACAACGTGCTAATGTTCATTCTCTAAAGAGCCTTTCTTCCAACATGCTCTGCCCAAGCTGTTCCTAGACATGGTGTAGCCTCTTCTTTAGAAATGTTCTCTCCAAACTGTTTGACACAATAAACATCATCCAGGGGCGATGGGTCCATGACAGTCTCTTATACACATTTAGCCTCACCACTGGCTGGACCAGCAAATGAGAAAGCAGCAGCCAAGTCCCTCAAGCTGGGATGGAGACCTCTGTGTCCCAGGATGCCCTGGGCTGGGCTCCAGCACCTGGGAGAAAGGAATCCCTGGGCCCTGAAGCCCACTGGGGTCAGAGTCTTTACAACATACCTCAGAAGAAACAACAAGGAGAATAAAAGGAAGAACAGATAAGAGAGCAACACTGTTACCTTTTCAAAGCTTTGAAGGAACCAAGTTAAAATCACCATAATTTGAGAAACCATTGTCCAAAAATTTCGTACACTAACTGAAACTGCCAACGATTGTTCCATGGTGTTAAGGACAGCCACATTCAGAAAATATTTGCTAGTAATGACTGCAAATAAGTTTTTTACTTTAGTAGCTAAAGAGAAGTTGATGGAAGTTTTAAGCATAGATACCCACCTTGCAAAGTCAGGTAGTCTACAGAAAGAACTCAGGGAAGCAAAGGCTTGCTACTTCAGTGATTTCTCTGTGTTTTGAAAATGTTTTTTCGAAGGAATATTCATGTCGAATATAGATCTATAAAATGGTGACTTACTAAATAATTTACAAACTAAAAAAAAAAATTGAGAAACTCAGAACTATGGCATACCTTTATTGTATATATTTTCTACAGTTAATTATGTGAAAACTGTTGACATTAAAGAATTTTACAAAAGGACCATGTTGTATTTTATAGTGTCATAATTATAATTTTAGAATTTTTTACGAAGACAGTCTTACTTAACTGTGGAATTTATCTGAAAGTATAATGTGGGAAGATGGGTGGTCTTAGTATTTGAGCACTGGATTAGATCACAAGAGAGTTATTTCCTAACTTTGCTAGAAATCTGTGTGACCTTGGGCAAAATCTCACAGCTTCAGTTTTTTATCTAGTTAAAAGAGAAGAAGAAGAGATGGGGGAAAAAAAGATTTTTCTCTTGTTGTTTAGACAACAGATTTGCAAGTCTTAAGTTTTTCAACACTTAGCATATGAACAGTTTCATTGAAATAATATCAAACATATTTAATATTTATTATACTTACCTGTATTTCTTTGGTATCATGAGCAGACTTTCATCGGACAATGTTTTTTACGTGATTATATATGGAATGTTGAGATAAACTTTGCAATTCATTTTTCTGGAAAAGCATACTCTCTTCCTTTGTATGCTCCACTCTATGCACTTGCACAAAAAGGTTGGAAGTATAGTACTGCCTGAGGACTTGCAAGCCATATGTCAAGGGGAACAGACATAAAACAAGTTTCTGACTTGCCAAGGACTGTTTACAATAAAAAGTCTGCTGTTTGTACTCTTTTGTCTTTGTACACTCAACATTCATTGAATTGCATGGAAATTACTATTCACACTGCCTTTACAATCAGTATTAGTACATACAACATTGCTTTTCATACATGTAATTATTTTCGTATGTTATATATCTAGCATATTTTATGTTCAGTACAGTTAAAAGTTTTTCCCAGTCTATAAAGCAAGCAAATAGTGTTTTATCACTACTGCCACACATCTTTTATCTAATGTTAATATTTTCCCCTTTTATATCTACTATTTTTAAATAATTTAGGTTTTCCTATCAACTCAATGGTTTTGACATGTGTACAGTGCTTTCCAAGGAAACTTATCTAGAAAATACTCTGGTAGCAAGAATTCATTGTACATAAAGAAATATATAACATCCCACAGCTAGGAAGAGCATATACTAGATATCTGGATTAAGGCTGAAGGGTGAAAAAAGTTTTACTTGACATTTTTTCTGGCTATAACTACAAGGTAAAAGGTATTATTATGTTTTTATGCCATGCTTTTATGAACAGAACAAGTAGCAATTGCTTTCATTGAAAAAAAATAAGGTTAATTGGTGACCTTTTTGCTGTCTCTCAAATGAAATTAGCAGTTTCATTCTGAGAAACACCAGATTTTTTTCATCTTTCTTTGTACATTAGCAAAAAGATCTGTTTAAAGTCAGTGAGTCCATAACTGCTTCACAGGTAAGCATATATTTAAACATTGTCTTAACTTGCAGTACAGCTAAAAACATTTTATTGGATTTGAAGCTAAAACACACATACCTCATAGAATGAACTGAAAATAATAATAAATATAATTACATATATTCATGCATGTATATGTAAGGTATACATGTACACAGAAATATTTATACACCCACTTATATAAATACATATAAAAGTGTATGTATTATCGAGTGGTAAGCCTGAGTGTCCAGAAGTCCTAATTACAGTTACTTTATAAAGTATTGCACAAACCCAAAATCAATCTACTTAATAAAATGTATATCAGAGTCTGAAGAAGTACATTTTATTTCAATTTCTTTCACACCATAACAGTTAAAGGTGATTCATTTGCTACTGTTTCTTCCTTAAATGTAAAATTTCACTCTGAAAAAAAATGTATATAAACCTGTACTAGTCCTTGGACTGTGAGCCCCACAGAATGTAGTTGAGGTGAGAGTAAGTAGAATTTGTACAAATGGGATTTGATATGAATGAATAGAAGTAGTTTCCAGATAACTTGAATTAATTACTATATTTTAACACTCAAGTTATACTTATAGTCCTAGTATACAAAAGATATTTAACTGTTGCATGTGGATCATGTTTAGAATAACAAAGCATAGGAAACTAAATAAGGCACTTCAGTAATGGCACGATTTGACTCTTGCTAGAGAGAGGGATACTGTGCCCTACTGGTATAATCATGAGCACAGTATGAGTGTGTCTCATTACATCAACAGAATTTAACACACCATAAAATCCCACAGAGAAGAAATAATCAGCTGGAGAGAGAATGCGAAGGATGAACATTAAATACTTTCCACTCTACAAAGGGATATTTAGGTACAACACCATTATTGGACTTTTATTACACATGCAAAGTGGAAAAAGATCCACAGATAAAAATTCTACATGCTCCTCTGAATATTATTTTTGCTATTATTATTATTATCATTATCACCTTATTAACAACAAGAGGACTAAAAAGTAATTTAACATTACAGATAGGTCACAACAGAGATTGCTAGGCCAAATTGTAAATCATTCATAAACAGCTTGCATGAAGAATATTTAACTAGATTGTATATGACATGAAAGGGATTCAGAGAGAGTAAATATATCTAATTCCATGGTAGCTACATAACATGTCATTCTGAGCCTATCTCTGCATTTTAGGTAGAGTCCCAAAGCTAGGTTTGACACCATATTTGTAAGCCGTGCACTGGTGAACCACAAAAGATTACTAGAGGTGGTGTTTAGAGTGGAGCAGCTGCTATGCCCAAGGAAAATGACTTGGGAATATGACTTGTGTTTTAGAGCATTCTCGGGAAAGCACATTCCAGAAAAGTAGAAGGTCACTGGTAAGCATAGCCATCCTGTTTCCATACATCGGACTTGCCTTGCTGTGGTGGGTGCAGCTATGCACCCATCCAGCTGCTCTGTCAGTCTCCCCCCAACAATCCCAGCAGGATAGGGGAGAGAACTGGAAGAGCAGAAACAAGAAAACTCCTTGATCAAGATAAAAACCTGTTTAATAAGCAAAGCCAAGTTGCATGTGCAAGCATAGAAAAATGAGGAATCCTTAAACGCCTTCCCACGGGCAGGCAGACAACCAGGTATTTCCTATAAAGCAGGACCCCAACATACACAATGGTCACTTGGGAAGGCAAATGCCATGACTGTGGACATCCCTGCTTCCTCCTCCTCTTCCTGTGTTTTCATTGCTGGGCACGATATCATATGCTATGAAGTATCTTTTTGGTTACTTCAGGTCAGCTGTCCTGGCTGTGTCCCCTCTCAATTTCTTGCATACTCCTCGCCTACTTTCTGGGGATTCAGAGTGAGAAAAAAGATAAAACCTCAGTGTTGTGCAAGCACTGCTCAGGAATAGCCCGAAGACTGGTGTGTTATAACCCTGATTTACTTGCAAATCAAAACCACAGCACAATATGGGCTGCTATGAAAAATCTAACTCTGTCCCAGCCAGACCCAGTACACTTGCCCTTGCAATAACATAACAAAATCACTAAAGAGGGTGGTTTGGATTCTTCCTAGAAGAACATTGGCTAGCCTGAGTGTTGACTTCTACAGGAATAACGAGACTTAGTCTGTGTTCAGAACACCTGAAGTCCACATCAGTTCACTGATCAGCTTGGTAGGCTGGATTTCTGAGGACTATAAACATTTCTATAAGATGATTTCTTCAGGATGAGTGTAGGTAAAACTAAAATGATCCAGTGAGGTAAGGGTACTGCTGGACATTGCTATCAGTAAAAGTCATGGCTTTACTCATTGTACTCATCAATAGAAATGGCTGGTTGGCAGACCTTCAAGTTAAAGTGTACATCCTTTCTGAGTGTAACGATTCTTCTGCTTCTCCTCTAGAAATGATAATTCAAATTCTATAGCCCGTAGAATGTGTGTGTGTATAATGTGTGTGTATACATGTTTGACATAAATCTTCACATTGTAAGTTATGTTTGTGAGAAGGAAGGGTGAAACCAGTATTTCATTCTATTCTACAGAAAAAAAGATAATTTCTTTCTCCAAAATGAACTGATGAAGCAGCCTTCTAGAGAATTAACCTTTGCATTAATGGAAATTAGAATGGCATAGCTCTTTCTTCTCTGAGTAATTCTATCTTTTCATTTGTTTTATGTATGCCTTCACTTGAGCTACAGTTTCATTCAGATACTGTAATATGAATTTCTAATATTTAACAAAGGAAGGGAAATAATTCAAATAATTTCTTTTCCGTCTGGCTTTATCTTTGTAGCACTACAAAGCAACATCATGGGTCTTAAGTTGCTTCCAAGAAGAGTGTTTTAACAAAACCAAGAGGTAACAAGAAGTTGCAGGTTTGAGGATACTTGAAAACTAATCGTTAATCACCAACTCTATTTTTTTTTCAGTTTCAGCACAGCATATGACTTATTTTAAAAGACATCAGAAATGTTAATTCTACAGCATATTATAGGCTTGCTTTCTAAACACCATAATACTTCTTAAGTTTCTTTTATGCATACGGGTCTTTATGGACAGAAGTCCATATTAAACCTCAGTATCAAATGTCAAGTCCTGTTTTATCTCACAGAAGTCTGGATATTTCTTTAGAGGTATTTTTAAATTTTGAAAATTTTATGCTCCACTTATTTGAAGGTGGTGTTAATTTTGCTAAACAAATGGATGCAAAGCTAGATTTTTTATATTACATTCTGAGGATTCCATGTTTTGACCCAAAGTCAAACTTGTAAACGTGTCTTTGATGGTGTTTTTGCAGTAGGATGTGACTTGATTAATGAAATTGAATTTCTGTGGCTGTATTGAGCAGAAGTTGGTCTTATTTTTGAAACACACATCAATAGCCATAAATGTCTCTCAATACTTCATAGAAAACAGATCCCCCTTTCTTGGACAGTACAAAGGATTACATTTAAAGGCTGTGTCTGGTGTTGCAGTTTATCCAGCAAACTGAAGAATTGTCTTAAGCACACCTCTAAACATAGTCTTGTCTTTGCAGTATCCTTCCTCACTGTCTAACACTCACACACTAACACTCTTAACACTCTTCAGGGAATGCTGATCATCAGCACTCTAAAGTCCTCTACGTTTGAGCTCTTACCCTGTGTAGTGCAAGCAAGGAAGAACAACTACGCATATAGAGTAACTAAAAGTACCGATATGATAAATTAAATTGTTTTATTCTTGAAATCACAACAAAACTCAATAACAACTACATATTACATACCTAGTTTGAAATAAAATGGATAAACTTTTTCTCTGTAGTAATTTCTTCAGGTGCTTAGATGCTTATTTTCACCCATCTGTTTTCTACAAATCTCTCTTGTGTGTTGAATGCCATATATTCGACTGCAGATAATCTCATATAACATTCCTGGCTTTTGATGGTTCATTCATAAGGTACATTTTTTTGAGGTGGTAACTCAAATGAAGTACTCTATTTTTTTGGTTTTGATATGATCTGATTCAACAGGAAATATAAATATGTAAAGGGTGAGTGTCAGGAGGAAGGAGCCAGGCTCTTCTCTGTGACATCCAGTGATAGGACAAGGGGCAATGGGTTCAAGCTGGAACTAGAAGGTTCCACTTGAATATAAGAAAAAACTTCTTTACAGTGAGGGTGACAGAGCACTGGAACAGGCTGCCCAGAGAGGTTGTGGAGTCTCCTTCTCTGGAGACATTCAAAGCCCGCCTGGACGCGTTCCTGTGTGATCTGATCTAGGTGTTCCTGCTCCGGCAGGGGGATTGGACTAGATGATCTTTCGAGGTCCCTTCCAATCCCTAACATTCTGTCATTCTGTGACTCTGTGTGATTCTGTGAAATTTACCTTAGAGGAAAACTAAGTGTATAAACGGATCCCTTTTACTTCTTTTTGGAGACAAAGGAACAAAAACCATTTCTTAGTTAGTCCACTTTAATGCTCAAGAGTCATATGAACTCTATTGTCTCCCCAGATAACTCTCAAGCTATTTGTGTGCAAGTTTGTAGCTAACAATTGCAGCAAACAATTTGCCAGTGAAAAATGCTTCTGTGATCTTAGTTATACTTTTGGTAACAATTACTTTGTAGTCAGTGTGGGTTTGAAGTGAAAGCTTTCTTTACCCACTATAAGTATAGTTTATCTTTAAGGGTACAGTTTGTAACTATAAATTCATCATTCATCAGATGTTAACTACTTTAAAGAATATACGGGGAGAGTGCAAAATATCGTGAGAGCTGGGAACATAAATTCTGAAGCAAGAATAAAGGGAACTGGGTTAATTCTATGTAGGGAAAATAATTTCGAAGAACTGCAGGCTTGCAGGTTCTGAAATGGACTCAGAGAAGCCACTTGTACCAATGAAATAACATAGATGAAAGGCTACAATATATGATGTAGGCTACAAGGACTGACAATGAATGAACTGAAGAAACCTATTGCTGTAGTTTTACCCTGGGCTAGCAAAACACCCCAAGAACCACTCGCTCCCCCTCCCCCTCTCCCAGAGAATGAAAGGTGTAAAGGGAAAAGAGACTTGTGGGTTGAGATAAGAACAATTTAATAACTAGACTACCATAATATTGAAAATAATAAAGATAATAATAATTATATAAACAAATATACAAATGAGTGATACACAGTAAACTGCTCACCACCCAATGACCAAGGCTCAGCCCATTCCCTGCTAACAATCTGGAGCAGAGAGAGATAAGAGAGAAGATGCCCAAGCATTCAATTCTGAGAGCTGACTGAGAGAAGAAGATGACCCCAGGAGAGCCGACCCAGAGCAAGAGAGAACATTTCTGGACAGAATCTCATCTATATACTGGGCATAACGTGCATGATATGGAACAGACTATTGGCCAGTTTGGGTCTCAATCCTAAACCTAAAGTCAAATCCTAAGCTTGTAGTTGGGGCTGTGCTCCCTCCCAGCTTCTCCTGCACCTGCAGACACTGGCACAGCAAAGATGCTGAAAAGTCCTTGACTGTCCTGGCAACAACTATAAACATCAGTAAGTTATCAGCCTTCTCCTCAGCACAAATCCAAAACACAGCCTCTTACTAGCTACCATAAAGAAAGGCAACACTGTCCCAGCCAAAACCAGGACACCTATCTAGATACTTTTTTAAATTACTGACATTAAATAATAGGCCAGAGATTTATGTGGAATCTGCATACCAAAAACTTGAACAAAGATGCCATATTCATTAAACACAAGCTTCCAATGACCTTTTTTCACCTTCCCTCCGCTGCCACCTATCAGATAAGTTGTGATTTTTTTTCCTTCCATTATTTTTTAGCAATAACAGATCATCTTATTTAACAATTTGAGGCTTTGAAGCCTGTTCTCTGAAAATCTTTCTTACTCTCTCAGTTAAGAAGATCATGGAATCCAAATATTCAGGTTCCATATCCTACCGTGCACAGTCTTCTGTAGGCCTAGTGACAATACAGACTTCTTTGGGGGGTTTTTTCAGA
Source organism: Pterocles orientalis (assembly GCA_011057875.1). Classification (NCBI taxonomy): domain Eukaryota; kingdom Metazoa; phylum Chordata; class Aves; order Pterocliformes; family Pteroclidae; genus Pterocles; species Pterocles orientalis. The sequence goes on along the minus strand of WKFP01013985.1, from coordinate 92,279 downwards.
AAATTCGTTTGTTGACAGAGTTCTGATTTGAGTGAAGTAGAAATAATTAATTTTAAAATATTCTGTGAAAGTATTGTTGAATTTATTTTTTAAGTTTTACCCAGAACAAAATATTGCTGCCATCAACTCTGCTTTACAAAGATTTCAGATTTTACAGTTTAATATTCCAAATAACTACTAATCTCACTGAGAAATATTCAGTCATCTCTTCAATCTTCTTTCTAGGTTTCCTTTCTAATTCCTTCAACTTTCTTTTGACTATGAGGAAGAATATGTCGACCCAGCCCAACTATCTATGAACAAGGAAATACTCCTTCCACACCCACAGACTATGAAAAAAATAGAGAAAAAGATTATAAACAAGCTCACAAATGCAACTTCCTGCTTATTTCAAGGAGATGATGCAATACTCAATTTTTCATGGAATTCATGAGACAATTTTGCTTACAGACACATAACCATACACATACATGCTGACTATAGGAGCCTGTGTTTTCTTCTATGTATAGGCACTTGGACATCTAGTACCTCATAAGACTCCAGGTCCAGAAGGATAAGAGGTCTGTCTTTATTTTGCTTAAATTTCTGAATATTTTTGGAGGACTTTTTTCTTGGCTTTTCCTGGTTTTCCATACAGCACATTTCCTTTTGTGAAATCCCTCCTTTTCCACGGAGTCTTATCTCTGCTTGCTACTTTTAAATCCAAAAAGGTCTCCTTTCCTTTTTCCCTAAAAAACCTCTAGGTTTTTGCATTACCCCATTGTTTCAGATACTTTTATTTCTTTAACTTAGTGAAATTTTCTTGTCTCATGCTAATTTACTACCTCCACTCTCTCAGGCCTGCTCTTCTGATGTTTCTGTTTCTTTTCAAATCCCATTTCAGCTGTAAATCAAGTTCAACTGAACTGAAAATCACATCCACTTCTATAAAAGAACTTTATTACACAATCAAACCTTTCTTATGAACGCTTTAGAAACTTGCTGAGCTAGCAGATAGCTTTTGTTGAGTGCCCAAAGGGAAGAAAAAATCTTACCTTCTGTTGTGCTAAGTAATTATCAATAACCTAAGTTTACTCCAGTGAATGTTTAAATGAAAATAGTCAGAGACCTTTTAAAAATAATCTTCAAATGAAAACACTAATGTATTTGCTACTAGCAACAGGCCGCAGAGAGGATTTTTTTAACACCAGAACTTTAATGACTGTCTTGTTCTAGACAGTGCTATGGAGTGATGCCTTTAAATTAGCTTTATAATCAGTCAGAACACATTTGAAGAGGATTTTATTTGCAAGGTTTAACCATCAATCTTGGCTTAAATCTATAATCTCTGGTGGGTTGGTCATTTCTCCAGCAAAGAATTTCAGCACCAGCTGTTCAACCTTTGCCAAAGCTCTGTAGGTCGATTGATTTGTCCCAGTTTACACCCTCAGGACATAGCTGGTCTGTTGGCCCCCATAATACTGAATGACAGTGTGGATTATAGCATGCATAGCATCTGAATTAATTTGTATCTGTGAGTGGAATGCATTCTGTGAGTGTGCTTTTAAATTTTAAACCATTTTTTTATTAGCCGTATTTACTACAAGAATAGCATTCTACAAACACACACACAATTAACACATCCATATGCAAAGAAGTTTACAGCCTAACAGCACAGTCTGGATAAAAATACATTTTACAGCCCTAAATTCAACTGTACCCAGTGAATGGAACCTTAGGTGACAGAAGGGTGGAGGAAATATCTAAAGAACAAAAGCAGCTCTTAACCATCAAATGTTTCATATTCATCATGACGAAATTAGAAAAATGCCCTTGTCTGTTTATTCTCTTGGATTTTTAATAATTGATTGTATTAAGATACTTAATTGTCTAGTAAATACTAGAATAATTTCTTAATCAACATAGAAATAAATATACATAAACTTATTTCTTATCACAGATATGACATGAATATATTTTCTGGCTCTTGTACTACCTGTGCATTAGAACACAATGAAAGCACCCATTTTTTACATGAAACCCCTAAAATTAACAGGAAAAGGTAAGATGCTGAAGATTTAACATAATGATCAGTTCCTTTACAACTTGCTATCAATAAGAATATGAAAAGATTAGGATAACGTGCAATAGCCTGGCTTATTATTTAACAAGTCAACATGTTCCCGCAGACACTATTTGAAGGCTAAATGAAATCAATGGAGATCTTTTTTCTGAGTCTACATGTGTATGTGGTTGGTCCCAAAAAGGCATATCATGGGTATATTTTCAAACAGGATTCCAAACACTTGAGTCTTGTGTTCCTTCTTCAAACAAATTTTCTTGAGCTCACAGGAAGTTCTTGCCTCGGTAAATAGGGATTAAAATGGCTGCTGATGAAAAGTATGAAAACAACTAAACTGAGATTAAATACAACTACCAAAAGCAGACATTTATTTTATAGTCTTGTCCCTAAATAGGCTGGCATTTTCTTTTCTTTTGTACACTATCTCTTCTTTCCTGACAATTAAATTGGATCTTCACAAGGAAGAAACTTCATATATTTTTAGTGGAAAGTTTTCAAATTTAAGAATTTTATTTTCATTCATTGGCTTACACAGATAACCTTTTTTGTTTTTAAAGTTATTTTCAGTGCCCATCCTATTTGTTTTCATGTTCATTTCTTCTGGGACAATGTGGCAGTGAACAGATAATCTATGACTTGACTTCACACAGTTGGGTATCTCAGCAGGCACTGGAAATAAAGTAAATGAAAGAATTGGGATATTTATAATAAAGACTCATTATTGGTGATATAATTTACAATTACAATAATTCAGTCCTCAAAGCTCAGATAAACACACTAAGCAACTTGGAATTCCTAAAGTACATAAATGCATTTTCTTACTCATTTTATTATTTTAATTATTTTAAACTCATTTTTGTTGAGCAAGGTAATTATTTAGTTAGGATTCCTACATCCTTGGTAGTGCAAATGTTTTGCCGAGTTAAAGATCTTTTAACATCCCTAAAACTTTTATCAAAACTCATCAACAAAGTTAGTAAGATTATTGAAATTATTTCCCCATAGTTATAATCTGTATATTAACTGTCATCTACACTAGAGATTTTTACCAAACTGTGTCTGTGTTAGAGACATACACATATAGATATTACATAAATAAATATTACAATTTTCAAGGAGTATGTTAAGGTATGGGTGAAGAAAATTGTTTAAGTTTTTCCATCAGTAAAATAAAAAAAAAAATTGCTAAACCACGTAATTTCTTGTTCCAAGAGCAGTCATATTTCATGTGTTTTTCTTTAAAGAGTCATATATCATCCAACAGATTGTCTCAGTAACTGGTAGTGTGATTTAACTGATGAACAGAAATACTGAAGGGAAAATAATTTAGTAATTTATTTCATTTCTCTAATAAAATTTTTGGAAAAGAAAAACTATTCACTTTTGACCACACAAAATATTTTATTTGAACACAAAGGAAAAATTCATTTTTCAATTCTGGTAACAGAAGAAAATTAAAAGAAGAACTACATAATATGTCTGGAAAATGAAGTATTTAATTCAGAAGTGCTTTTATCCAAAAGCCATTTTGTTAACCCAGGCCATGGGGGGAAAAAAAAAAAAAATCAACCCACAATTCTATCTCTTGATAACTGGAGTATTTTCACATGTGCTAGGTGAAAGCCCCTAGGTTCTAATTCCACGCTTAATGCATATTCAAATATGCCATGCAAAACATAATAGTATGAACAGCATAAAATGAGAAACTTACAAGATATCTAATATTATAATTGTACAACATATCACTTAACAAGTTGTCTCGCCCCACTACAGTGGACAGTAGAGAGAGGTTTTTTGTGATTCCCTGAAAAGGAGCACTGGCTGGGTGGAGTCAGTGACTCAAGGAACACTGCTGCACAATTTTGTTCACCCCAGCAACTGCAAAAACATCACGAATCAGCTTCTCAGAGTCAAGCACCAAATCACGCATCAATTATCACTAGACATCACTTATCCACTAAAGAAGCACCAAATAACGCTCAGACATTATTTGAGGCAAAAAATCAGACAGAAGACAGAGTAGGAAAGAGTTGAAAGGTGAGAAAGAGGGGCAGAAAGACAGAGATACAAGACACAAACTCAGAGACATAGAGAACATACCAGTCCCTCGTTCCAGCACGTGTCTTCGTTTCAGGCAGAAACTCCTTTGCGTGGAGTGGTGATGGGTCGATGGAGAGTACAGTTCGGGCTTCACCTTTTATACAGTTCGCTCCAGTTCGGTCCAGTACAGTCCCGGACCACCCCTCGGTGAGGGGGGGGCGGTGGGTGGGTCCCAGCATCCAGATCACCTTCGGGGTTGACCTTTGGGGGGCGCAAC